>JABACO010000002.1:11672549-11782724 GCA_013339895.1 Ephydatia muelleri | reverse complement strand
ATGCATCCAGAGCAAATGTAATTTGGAACAGCATTTCCCTTGATGGTTCTTCTGAAACTTCTGCAGAATCTGCGCAATCAATTACAAGTGTTCTTCAGGTCGATCAGATCTTTCCGCGGCAGGACTCAGGCCAAACCCAGCCGTCATTGGCTCAGAAGTCAGAACTCGGGAGGAAACGATAGTACACTAGAAAGCCAAAGGCAATGCATGAATTAAAACGGCGTCACTCACAGAACTAAAATCCAGGCAGCAAGTGAGATCCAAGCAACAAAATATCCAATCCACAAAATCCATTAATTTTATTCGAATAAACAGTGATATTACTGAGCATGCGAACGCATTTATTCTATAAATAGTGTAAATTAAAAAAATTTATTCTTAACTACCCGGCAGGAAAGCGGTGTCAGAGTACGTCTTGTTATTGAATTGTCACTTCGGTGTATGAATGCTGCATTAATATCTGACCGGCAGTAGACCGTCAAAATTTTTGACGGTCCCACGGTTTGTGCCTCAATAGGCTGACGGTTAAGTGGTTCGCGAACTAATTCAATTATTCACTTTTCCTGACGGTCACGGACGCGGTCAAGCCAACCGTATCGACTACAGTAGTTTGACGGTTTTGACGGTTGGCGGGAGAACCGCGGCATCACTGGCTACATGTACATGACATGTACATCCAATTCCGATGGGAGCTCAAGTATGGTACCAAGTTGGTATCGATATTGTCGGACCATTGACGTTGACATGCAACAAAGACAGGTAGCACTGTGCTACAAGTTGGATATACGATAGTGTATACTCTGCGTATATGCTAAATATACATATGAATATACACATGCTATACGCAAAGAATACGCATTGGTATATTTTGCGGATAGAACCAGAATCTCATGTCGTATATTTTGCGTATACTCGATACTATCACGTGCGCTTATTATGGGTTTGTTAACATATGTCTCCGTGCACCATGTCCGCTTCCGTACTCAGCACATATTTGGAAACGTCTCCGAATCTGTTCACTGTATACTAGCTTGTTTCTATTTGTGTACTCATGATCAAATTTATAATAAAATTATCAATACAATCGATAAAAGAAAACATAAAATGCGTTATAACGTTCAAGCTTTCTCTCGAATCATCCAGGGTTGTGCAGTTGGTGGACTGGATGCGTCTAAGAGCGGTCCTTCAACTCTCTGCTTCTATGGATGGAGCCTCGAGTTGCTAGTTCCTTTTATTCGTTCATCCAAGTCATCAATCAAGTCATTTAGCGTGTCAGAACGTCACAACGGACGGCGACGTTGTAGAGTTTGAGCGTTCTGGTCGTCGCTCTCCTCTTCTGACATCATTGTAGGCTTGATGTCCCCCATAACTGCTTCTCTTCTTCTATCAGCATTTGGCACCCTTTCTCCCACAACTACGTCACAATAGCCTTTCTTCTGTCTGCATAACAAACCTTTTTACCAAATGCTACAGCAGGAAAAGAGCATAACAAGACATAGGTAGGACGTACGCTGTTGAGCTTAATAGCCTTCAATTACCCTGAGTTCGCTTGTACCACCTAGTAAAAGGAGGATATGGTGGTAGGGTGAATAAATAGGATTATGAATTTAAGGCTCTACCTTTAACTGTAGCGACAATAGCGTGAAGGTCTTCATCGAACTCTGCCGCGATACATGGTCGTGATTGCGTTAGAAAAAAGCGCACAATCGCTTACCTTTCATCAAGCCGAACTGAAGTGCTGATCTTCCTTCTGACTGCTAGAATTCTGAAATATGCCTTACCTATATTTCAGTGGGGCTTCCACCATATCCTTGCGATGCAATACAGCTTCATCGATGTGTCTTAGTATATCAGCGACGACTTGCTATTCCATGGCCGGTGAACTTACCTGAAATCCAAGTCCGCGGACGCTGCGCTGTCCTGGCAATTTGCCGGGTGAGGCATCGTCAAAATGTCTTGGCATAAACAAAATGGTTTACGAACTATGAACATCTCAATATACTTTTGGACTAACCTGACGTCCGTCATCCAGTTCTTTCTGGTGTGCTGGCAGCTGCCTGATATCCCTGCGACCTCGATCGCCCACTCCGCGTGGTAGTTTGGCGCCAAATTACTAGTACACTTGTAATTAATTTAATAAGTTTATAAACGTAGTCTACATGTATGACAAATGTCGTTTCAAACTTTCAATTCACAAGATAGTTTTACTATCTATGGTATCACGTATGTGTGGGGCTTGTGAAGTGCACTAATATTCACGGTAATCCACTTCTGAAGAAACGCGTAGCTGGGTTTGCTAGACTATTTTGTAGTTATGAGATTAGCATGCATCGTGCTATTTGTGTTCTGATTGGTAAGACGCTCGGTAGCCGGTTGAAGTTGTGAAGGGTATTCCAGTGTCACGTAACCACAATGAGCAGCTCAGCTTTCCCATGATGATATACGTATATAATCTATGGCACAAGGTGGGGGCGTGGCATAATAACAAATACAGCCGTCTATATAAGTTCGATCAGATGCATAGCTCCTCAAAATGCTTTCTATGCACCGTCACATGGTCTAGAGCTACAAGTGTATGTTGTATGCATCTATACTTGTACATGATCAGCCGCTAATAGGTATTAATCATGCACTGAACAAAATATTAATGTGCATGCATTGCATATTATTTCTATTAATATTGTTATTTTATGTTTATGAATCTTACAACTGCGCATGCATCATGTAGGATGCAAACCTTGAGGTGTTGTTCTAACTGTGCCGGCATTAATTCATAATTCGATACATGCGAAATGAATGCACGCGCGTTCTTTATTTTTATACATGATTCAATCCGATATGTGCTATGTGAGAGAGCTGTGATAATCATGACCCAAGTAGAAAGTCATTCAGAACTGCTGCTTCTATGTTTATGCATACTTATCACATGGTATACGCATTGAAACATGCTTTGTTGGGATTTTAAACAGGCATTCAGGTGTTAATCCTGGGTACCCGATCGCGAGCCCCTTTTCCTTTTGCATGTGATGATCATGACCCATGTAGAAAGCCATTCTGAACTGTTTCCCCTATGTTTACACATACCTATTACATGGTATAGCCATTGAAACATGATTGGTTGGGATGTTAATATTTATAATTGATGTTCCATTAACTCTCATTTTGGTCTTTCTCAGGGACTGTAGGTTTATACTGAGGTGTTGACATCTTTATATTAGGCTGTTCTAAGTGTTGAAGGTCGTAACAATCTCATTGTAATGTCCATGAACCATGTGATGGTAATGACCACGATACTAAAGTTACACATGCGTTAATCAATATGTACATATATACACGCATGTGCTGATGTACAATGATGATGGTCTGGTGTCAATAGTGGTGTGATGTCAAAGCTTCCTTGCCCTTTAAAGTAGCCAGCCATGATGTCCTGAATTGAGACAGAATTTAGGGCTCTATTCCACATTTGAACAGAAACACTATGACTCACGTGGCGGTAACGCCCACTTCCGGTCACAGGCTCATCTTGGGGATGGGTCACTCTCTTCACCCTGCAATGTGGACTGTCGTGGTGACATGCTGCTCTGAATTGTGGCAGAATTTAGAGCTCAATTTCACATTTTAACAGAGACACTATGACTCACGTGGCGGTAACGCCCACTTCCGGTCACAGGCTCATCTTGGGGGTGGGTCACTCTCTGCACCCTGCAATGTGGACTGTCGTGGTGACATGCTGCTCTGAATTGTGACAGAATTTAGAGCTCAATTTCACATTTTAACAGAGACACTATGACTCACGTGGCGGTAACGCCCACTTCCGGTCACAGGCTCACCTTGGGGGTGGGTCACTCTCTTCACCCTGCAATGTGGACTGTCGTGGTGACATGCTGCTCTGAATTGTGACAGAATTTAGAGCTCAATTTCACATTTTAACAGAGACACTATGACTCACGTGGCGGTAACGCCCACTTCCGGTCACAGGCTCATCTTGGGGGTGGGTCACTCTCGTCACCCTGCAATGTGGACTGTTGTGGTGACATGCTGCTCTGAATTGTGACAGAATTTAGAGCTCAATTTCACATTTTGAATGTGAACGTGAAGCAAACCACTCATACCCATCAGTCACTTGACCCCTACCATTGGGGTGGGAGCTTAAACAGCAAACCTTGCATCACATACACTTGAATGTGCAGACATGAAAGTTTGTCATTAGAAGCAAACCACTCACCTGAGATAGCTATACCCATCAGTGTCACCATCAGACAGTCACATCCCCATTAGAGTCACATGACCTCTACTTGACCGGGTGACAACTCTGACCAATTTATACACCAAACCATGTGTCACATATCTACACAGATAGACATGAAAGGTTGTAAATTGCATTATTAAATGCAAACCACTCACTTTAGATAGCCACACCCATCAGAGTCACATGACTCTTAGGAGACAATTGGGGTGACAACTCGACCAATTTGAAGCATATACACCAAACCTAGCCAGGAGATGGGCGAGGGGTGGGGATGGGGGGGTTGTTGGGTCGGGTCGGTCGAACGACCCCCTCCCGACGACTACCATCCACTACAAGTTATATATAGAAATGGACGGCTCCCGGGTGTGGTACTAGGCTGCCATAACTCGGACCTGAAGCGCCCCTTCCCCTCCATTGGCCCAGTTGTGAATCCACCGCTCGCTATAAGTCGAGTCCCAAACAGAACGATGTCGACACCCCGGCCACTTTCAAGTGGCTGGCTATGTATGATCCTGCATTGTCCGAATCGAATATTACGCATATGGTCCCACTACAGCTTATAATTCTGGCATCAAAACTATCCTATTTTAACTGATCACATACCTTGTAAATTTTTAGTTGAAGGTATAGGTATTCGAATTTAAACCATCAAAATAGTTATAGGGTTATTAAGAAATTTAATGTTTTAAATTTGATAATTCATATCTACGTGGATATCGAGCATACTGCCTACGACTCGCGCTACGAGTCTTCATACGATTCTTGATATTTGCCTCTTGATCCAAGTCTATAGAGGCGTTCCCATGCTGGCAACTACCAATTCCTTTAATACCGACTACGAATCCGATCCATAAAGTTTTTATTGACCACTACTGTATGTCCACAATGCTCTACGTTCGAAATCACATTGGAAACATACAGCCATACATTCTTGATCGAGAGGTTCAAACTTATAATCTGAAGAGTCATATCAAAGTCATTTCTATTTTTACGTAAGTTATCTAATTTGCAAATTCATTGTGGTTTGTGTATTCTTAATACTTCGAGAATACGCGCAATGAATAATTGTCACCTGTGGATTCTTAAAATATACCAGGTGGATATTCGTAATATACACTACCCTTGGTATATTGATGGTATACGCAAAATATACGCAAAAATATACGCTATCGTATACTACGTTTTTTGCACAGTGTAGGCATAATGTACGCTTGATGTCTTTTTTTAAAGATGGTTTTGGCTATCTAGTAATGTGTACCGACTATTTTTCTAAATGGCCGGAAGCTCAAGCACTTCCTTCAAAATGTGCCGAAGGTGTGGAAAAGATTGTTCTCTCCTAAATCACTAGGTTTGGCTGTTTCAAAGTATGCATTTCGGACCAAGGTCGTGAGCTCGTTAATTCTCTTAACGAGAAATTGTTCTCGCAGACAGGAATTGAGCATCGTTTAGTGAGTGCGTATGACAGCGTATCACCCGCAAACAGACGGATTGAACATAAACACACTGATCAAATGACTGGGATGAAAAGTTGCTTGTTTCGTATCGCACCAGCGTTCATGCTATGACGAAATACACACCCTTTTATCTGATGAATGGGCGATCGAGAAGCAGTTCTACCTCTCCAACTACAGAATGCAGAGTGCAAAGCATATGGAGAAATGGCCCATACATGTACACAGTGTTGCCGCGGTTAAGGTTAATATTTAACCGTCGTAACCGCGATATATCGCGGTTACAACGTTTAACCGCGGTTAATTATCGCGATTAAATATTTCGTATTCAGCAATGGCGGGAAAAGCGAATAAAAAGCCAATTTTCGATCCCTTACCCAGTGATCTCGTACAAGTAGACCGCAACAAGTACAAAAGCGAAGTGTGGCAGTTCTTTGCTATTCACAAGCAGCTACTTGATGAACCCTGGGTGGTTTGCACCAAGTGCAACGAGTGGGTTTCACGACATGGCAATACCACTTCAAATATGAGGCATCACTTGAAGCATCAGCATGGTATTATGAATACCTTAAATGAAGGCCAGTAAGTTTTACCATGGATTGTATTTTTGCACTCGCCCAATCTGCATCCCATCTCCAATCCCACACCATCCAGTTCTAGCAAAATTATGCAGTCTCCTTCAGATGCTAAGAAGAGGCAAATGAGTACCATGGACACCTTTGTGCAAAAAATTCCAGCACATGGAGGATTGAAAGGACACGACCATAATCAAGCAGATCATCATTACTTGAAGCACTTTGTGCAAATCTGTTGCCGAGCTCTCTGGTGGATTGTCCTGAATTTCGATGCTTTCTGGAATTTATATCTTGTGGTGCATATGTTCCTCCTCACAGAACAAAAATGACTGAGCTTATAGACGCTAAGTATGAAGAAGTTCTTTCAAAGGTTTGTTCGTACTTGGTTGATCTCTGATAAAGCCCATGCATCTTTATATACAATTTTAAATATCCTATATTTTCTGGTTTAGATAAAAACTCTGCTGTTTGCTGCAACATCAGTATCAATAACCACAAATGCAGCAACAATGCATACAGGAGATTCGCATATAACTGTCACTGCTCATTGGCTGGATGCCAAGTGGAAAATGATGTCTTGTGTACTAGGAGTGGCAATTAGCAATGGTGAGATCACACGATCCATTATGTTCACTTAAGAATTTTTTTTTCTCTTCAAGTGTCCCACACAGCAGAAGAAATCGCATCTCTTGTGAAATATCTAGTGAATGTAGAGTTCATGTTGGAAAATAGACTGGATTCCATTGGAACAGATCAAGGGGCCAATTTTCTGGCAGCAGTGAGGTTGCTAATTGAGGAAGGAATTAGTGAGGAGCAAGTAAGATGCTCTTGCCACAAGCTGCAACTTTCCATCAAAAACTCATTGGAGGTAAGTGATCTCTATATGCAGATAGTGCAATTCAATATGTATTTATCTCTTTCTACAGGAACAGCACAATCCACAGGCTGCTGCTCTTGTCACACTGTTTAGGGCAATATCCAACAACATTAACAACAGTCCAATGTTGCTGGATGCTTTAAGAAAGCACCAGTGCAACCCTGATACATCATGTGTGGTAGACATCACTGCCAACATGGATGATGAAGATGAAAGTAATGATGAACCTAGTACATCTACTACTGCCATACATGATCCTGCTGATGTGCAACCACGGAAGCATAGTTTGAAACTCATTAAGGATGTGTGCAATTTGCACTCGCTGGAATTCTACATTTTACATGCTTCAACGATGTGTTCTGCTAAAAGAATCAATCATTCATGTTTTAGCAGAGAGCAAGTATGCCAACCTTACTCCAACTGATGAACAGTGGCTTGCTGCAGCAAAACTCTGCATTCTTTCAGATTGCAACTGATTTTATGCAGGGTGAAGAGTACCCTACCTTAGGTGGCATCTCTCGATACATAACTACCTTGATTGAAGGCCTTCAAGGGAGTGTGCCACCACCACATTGGCAATTACAATCCTCTTGGAATAGTCTCCCTGATGCTGTTAAGAGAGTTTGATCCTACATTTTGAAAGATATGAAGGTACGTTGGGATCCTGCAGATCCTCTTTTAGGAATGGCAGCCATGGGTCATCCAGGCCACAAAAGTCTCTCCTGGCTTTGTGCTAGTGACAGAGACAAGATAATCAGGCAGCTTAGGAATGAAATGTAATTTTAATGTGATTACCGTGCTAATACTTCGTGTAAAATTGCATATTTTAACCGCGGTGAAAGTTATAAATAACCGCGGTTAACCGTAACCGCGGTAAGTCAAATTTAACCGCGATATATCGTTAACCGCGGCAACCCTGCATGTACATAGGCGGTCATCTTGCTTTTTTTTTCACAATGAATTTCAAACACGTTTATAATTTACGATAAATCGGACTGATTGTGCTGTGCATTATAAGATTATACCATGAACCATTCGTAAACTAAAATCAAGACAAAAATTTCATTTCTACTGCGCATAACTTATTCATAACGAAGTAGTCATTACGTAATACCTTGCGTGATCTTAGAATAAAGTTATAATTATTTAAATTATGTCGGCTAGCTAGTCGGGGTTAACGGTTATAAACTTTAATGGCTGCAACGTAACTATCAAGAATTTCAATTTCAATTATAATTGCGATACACAAATTAAAACTGCTATGCGTCACTTGCACTGGAGATGTGGAGCGCATCAATTAGGCACAATGATGCATGCAGTGATCGAACTACGTATGCCCTTCATGCTTTCATCTTCTGAGACGCAGGTGTTTTGGTATGTGAATTTAGTAGCGTAGGGTATGGTCGGCAGTGGGTAGTGTTCGGCCCTATGTGCATATCTTGGAAGGAGGAGATATGGCCTTCTCCCTATACTAGTACAGTTGGCCATCTCTCTATAATGGTGGACATCTCCCTGTACTGTAACCAGTGGTAGCCTTCTCTTTTACTCCCGAACCGTTAATTGCCCGTCTCCTTATACTGTTGGTCTTCTTCCTTTATTGTTAGACTGGTGGCCTTCTCCCTGTACTGTTGGTCTTCTCCCTATAGTACTGTTGGCCTTCTCCCTATACTGTTGGTCTTCTACCTATACTGTTGGCCTTCTCCGTAAACGCTGGCCTTCTCTCTATATACGTATACTGTTGGCTGAGATTTGGACCAGAAAGAAAATATTTTGTGCCCTGAAGCTCATCTTGATAGGCTGTGTGTTGAATGATGTTTATCATCAAAGATGTGTAGAAGAAGATGCAGTTCATCTATACCATGACTTTCCTTAATGCAACTCTTATAAGGGGCTTGTGCTTGATGCCTCTGTTCACAGGCCTAGATTTGGTGGTGAGGCTGGCATATTTCTCAATGTCCTCAAGTATTCTTTCTTCAGCTGTTATAGATATGTCCCATCTATTTGTGTATTCAAATATCAGTTAGGTATCTTAATAATGTTCACGTACTGGTCATTGGAGTGAATACAGCACCAGATGCAAGAATGGTTTGATTTCGCTTGTGCAAAGCCAAGTATCGTCAAATATATGCACCCACATGTGGCATGTATTGCAAAGAAGTGTACAAAAGTATTACATAGCAAGCTACAGTGTACATTTGGTACCTTAAGGTCACCACACAAACAGATGTCAATTCTTTGTCTTCTTCCATCACTGCAGATGATTTCCTTTCTCTCCAGAAGGTCATTGATCTCAGCAAGAAGCGGCCTAAGACTCATTGCCAAATCCTCGTACGTCTCTGAGATCCTTTTAATGGCTAGAATGTGGTTTGCTGAAAATAGAATCAGGAGTGAGTTTTTATAATCGTACTCAAAGTTTGGTTCACCTTTTGGCATCATTATCTCATTCTTGGTATTCAAAAGACAGAATGACAGAATGGTAAAATTGGAATATTTGCTAAATTCAATTCCATCACCACTAATCTTCACATTTGCAATTCCATTAGTAACTGTATCAACTGTTCCTGGTAGTGCGTAATGCACAAACGTCTCTTTAATTACTGGATGGCAAAGGAAACTGTTGTCGGCATGAAAAGCACAAAGTAACATTAATTATTAGTCTACCTTCTAACTGTCACTATCAATCAGGTGTTTAGTTAGATATCTGTTCAGAATTCAACATGTTTCCACTTACAATAACTTCAAGCAATTTGTCCTAAAATGAACGGTACATGCCGTCATATGGTTTAGCTATCCTCTGCCATCCGTCCTCCAACAAGTGGTCCAGGCTTTGGCGTTGTCGTTTGACTCTATAGGAACGCGGGATGTCAGGAAAAATTTGCGTCAGTTCACGGTAGCAAGCATCACTGACTCCAAATCTGTCCATGACATTACTGACTTTGAAGCAGGAATTGAGAAGGGATATCATCCAACCAGTGTGTGTTAGACTCAATAATGCATTTATGATCCTCAGATAGTACCACTTTTCCTACTTCCAACCAGCGGTACACGTTGTCTGACCCCCTCAACACCATTGCAGGCTCACACATGCACATAGCTCAACTGCCTCCAGCCTCCATTTCGCTGCATGAGCTATCACTAAGGCAGGCTAGGTGAAAAAAAGGCAGCAATAAAGGACAATGTAGAACATGCATTACAGGGAGCTCTAAAAAGCTTGGGGTTGCAGCCAATGTCAGTAACTCTGGTGGATGAGTCAAATCCTTTGGCTCATATCTCATTCAGTTGGGCTGGAAGGCTACCAACAGGACCACAGGCTATGCAATACGAGGAAAGCACTATAACGCAAAAGATAAAACCTGTCTAATTTTATTTGATACCAGCAGGGTCTAATGGTACAAATAAACAACACTGGGATACCACTTAAAATTGACATCATGAGAAAGGACTTTGTACAAATTCTTCATAATTGAGTAGACCTGCCCATTGGTTTACAATCTCAACCCTTGGTTTGCCATCGGGTCAAGTAAGCATCTATGACAGTCTGTATCAGACTTGTATAGACCATGTCATAGACCAAATTTGCTCCATTATCTTCACCCCTAACAATGCAGTCCACCAGTTCAGACTGTGGCCTGTATGCCATTGCTTATGCTACTGGGTTATGCTGTGGCAGATATATGTTCCAGAAAATATGGCATGCCGACTCATGCGGCAGCATCTATTGAAATGCTTGGAAAGTGGAAGAATGACTGAATTTCCCAGTTCAGATAGAGAAAACATACATACATGTGTTGTGGACCATAAGATGATTAAAATGAGGTGCTACTGCCGATTGCCAGATTCTGGAGTAATGATCCAATGCAGTTCTTGCAAAGAATGGTTCCACAAGAAATGTGACTCCTCTATACCCCGAAAGGCCTGGAGTGACTTAAAATGCAGATGGTACTGTAAAAACTGCCAGCCTGTAAGCATAAATCAACTGATCACGAACAGTTCACAGACTCATCAGCATATTCTATGCATGCATTTCCGTGTATCAATGGCTATTATCTCGATGTAGTAAAATGAACAGAATTATACTCTGAGCTGAAATAAAAATTCAAAGAACAAGAACCAATGGCAGTATTTGTATATGACTTGTTCTCAGTCTCTAGCTTAAATCAGCTGATCATGAGCAATCAATGTACATGCATGTATAAACAGATTCATGTATTCATCATCACCGTGTATCAATGGGTGTATATCATCTCAAAATAGTAAAAAGAACAGCTGAATAATTGGCTGTATTGAATAAACGCGCGTACAAATAGGTGCCACAGATATTCTTTTTTGTGATATGTAATTTTGCTGACCATCCTTAAAAAATGATACATGCTTATAATTGTAGCGGAAAGCACGCTATCGCCATCCTACCCAGGTGAAAGGAGGAGGGGGAGACAGCTAGTCCTAAGGGGGGACATAATATCTGTGAAGGTCGGGGACCGAGGATGACGTAACTTAAATACTATATTTACCCTGAGTTGGAAAGGCGCGCATCAACCGGTGGAAGCAATGAACAATCCTCGGACCTGTTCGTGATACATGTATCTCGGACTATCACGTAACCATGATAGAGACTATAAAGGGTGTGCTTATAGGCGTGTAAGGGAGTTCGTGCGTGTATCCTGAAAATATATATCCATATACGGGTGCGCAAGCCGACGCTACGCGGCAACGACGATTCGAGAACCCTTTACAATATCCTAGGATAGATTGACCGGCCAGACAATATATCCTAGGACTGGGTGTCCGGCGGACGCCGGGTCCTAGGATACAATGCCCGCGGCCGGTCAATTTTTAGGTGGGACGCGTGGTCCTGTGACACCGGCGTTATTGGTTCACGAACAGGTCCGAGGATTGTATTTCACACAATATCACACAACTTTAAAAACCGGCATCACACGGCAACATATTGTATACTTATCTCCCTAAGGATGGAGGCAAAGGCCTGTTCACTGCATGGTTATATGCCATGCATACTGCGTACGCCACATGAACTCATTTAAATAACTCGCCGTGCACAATCCTTCGTCGTCTTAAACTTGACTTTTGATGTTTTGGGTGTGCACGCCGGGGGCGGATATAGGAGAGGGAAGGGGGTGGTGTTACAACCTCCCCTTTTCTCTTTAAATACCTCCTCACCCCCCCCCCCCACCCCCCTGCCCCCCCCTTCCCCCCCCCCCCCCCCCCCCCCGCTACACGCACGGCGAATAATCAATTATTCATAATCATTTTGTATATTACTGGATTGAGCTGTCATGGTTGTAGTGGTGTGGTCTCCATGATGCAGCATGGACACTTCATCTTGCTCCAGTTCAGATCATGAACCACTGAATTAGACAATTGGTGGCAAACTAAAGTGCTCTGTGTGGTAGCCCCAGAAGTTGACACAGGAGATTTAAGCAGATGGTACATTGCAGTTGCTTGGCTATGATGGCCAGTGTTTGCAAGTGGCTGATGATACAGTAAGTGTCTTGTGGGTGGGGCAATCCTCAAAATTGGTGACACAATTATTCTAGTAGGACTTATTTTAGATGAAAGACCTGTTGTGGGAGTGAGATTTCTGGTATGTGGTGATATGGGATGGCAGATTTTGGATGAAGATAAACACAAATATCAGTTAGCTATACGTTGCATTCTTCAACAGTGTGTCTTCCACTCAAAAGGGATTGTGCTGACGGTAGGAGTGTGAGTGTTTTTGTTGTGTAAGAATGCTTCAAACAAAACATGTTTGAGTAAATACTGACAGCATCACTGTGGGTATCAATGCTCAAGACAGAGTGAAAATCTGCTTCAAACTCTGTGCATTGATATGAACACCTAGGTTTCTTTACCTTCATTGGTACTAGCAAGCGACCACACACCCTGCATTGTTCCTGAACTTTGTTTATGTGGTGCTACTCCATTCAAACTGCACCTATTATTCATAAGGTACACAGGTGGTTAAAAAAAACTGCTTCACAGTAGGTGATCCTGACTTGGAAGTTGATACAACTCATGAACATATATGTGAAGCTGACTATTCACATATCATTGGTCATAATCCTGGCCCTTCCAGTATCATCACTGTTCATGAGACTGGTCCTTCATATGCCACTAGTTAACTATGAGGCTGGTCCTTCACATGCCACTAGTTATGAGACTGGTCCTTCATATGCCACTAGTTATGAGGCTGGTCCTTCACGTGCCACTAGTTATGAGACTGGTCCTTCATATGCCACTAGTTATGAGGCTGGTCCTTCACATGTCATGAGGCTGGTTCTTCACATGCCACTAGTTATGAGGCTGGTCCTTCACGTGCCACTAGTTATGAGGCTGGTCCTTCACGTGCCACTAGTTATGAGGCTGGTCCTTCACAATGTTCACAACTAGTCACCAGACATGTTGAAGGAGTATTTGATTTGGGTACCATTATTAAAGCACAAGGCTCATGGAGGTATTTGAGGTATATTGTGAAGGATGCTAGTGATGTTTAGAGAATGCAGCTTTTGGCAAATCACTCCAATCCAGCACCTATGGAACCCCTTCATTCTCATCAAGTGACTAAAGCATGCAAAACCAGGTATACTTGTGCTATCTCACAACGTGATCTTTGTATTGATTTGCAATTGATCTGTTCGAACTATGTCGTGTTGTAATTATATAAAAGTGTTCATAATATGTCAGATGAGTTAATAAGCACTGGCGCGCATGCGGACATGCCTCAATTTGGTTTATCAAACATTTTGTATACTCAGTGTGGTTCTTGTGCATTACTGACGCGTGTCTTGTCAGCTAATGGTGATGTCCGTCCATGTCAGGACATATTGTCAGGCCCTTTTTTCACCCTGGTAGCATCTCTGGAAGATGGAATGATACTGTACCTCATTCTTTACCAACCCCACCTTTCAAAAAAAAACACAATCTGTATCCGCCCCTGCACGCCATTAGCCCTCTTCACAAACTCCACACTGTGGTTCACAGTTACGTGCTGCATGTAGATGGAGGATATCCTAGCACGGTGCATGTATATGAAGCCCATTCATCCGAACGGATTATAGTTCCAGGTGCAGTGTGGGCTCTTAATATTGCTAAAAGTGTCGCAGCATCTCCGGTGTCCGGTGTCTACCATCTGCATGTACCCAAGAGATTGGGTATCCACCATCCCTAACACCCACTGCTCGTACATGTAGTCAGTCCGTAGTAAATAACAAGTGTACACATGTCACATTTAATTCTCTGCAAAGTAGTTCTTTTGCATGGCTTAGGGACTGAAATGTCACACCGGGACCCTAGCACTCCGCGGGTTGAGCACACCTCTCAAAGCCACAGGTACACACCTATTCCGATGTTCAGAGCTATCTGACACACACTACTGTATCCGAGACTCGACCAAACATGGAATTGGCAAAAAGCCTCCATTTCTCACGGACCTTTGGTTTTTACAGGATGAACATTTCCCTTCGAGTACACTCCAGCATGAAGAGACCGGGCTGGATATGTAGATGTTGGGTGTCCTGAGTCGATCGACGAAGATCTGCTGTTTCGAATAGTTGGGTCATGCAATCAGACATGCAGACACAAATTCCTTTTGCCTCTTATCGAGGAGCGAAATGAAACATCAAATTGATTAAGTCACGGTGCCATCCAAATGGAATGTGTTCATAACTCACGCCCCTCCCACAATGACTTGAATTGCAAGCTTTAGGTCACCGCAAATGATTTTCCCGCAGCCTTCATGTCCGTGTATAAGCGAGGATCAATGTCTTGAGTTCCCACATCGCATGTGTAGCCGAGTGAGCGTTGCAGAAATGGCATTTAGCAAGCGTACTGCAGTATATCAAATGTGGAAAACTTTATCATACACTACTAGGGAAGGGTGGGTACCGAAGGGTGATGCGAGTGAGTAGGATAAAATCCTTCACTTGGAACCGTGAGTTCCGAACTTCGGTACTATCGACATACGAAGTGATAACTCATCTTATTTTATCCGTATAGACTCAGACAAACAAACAAACAAATAAACAAACAAACAAACAAACAAACAAAAACATAGCTTATAGCGGAGAATGGGTGGAGAATGGGCGGAACAACAATACTTAACGGTCGGGCCTGCATGGCGCGCGAATTGAACACACCTACAACCTATACATTGTAATTATTACACTCGATGATGAGTAGGAAGCGATATCTCTATAACTGAATTGTCCTGATATGAAACGAGTGGCAAATTATTTTTTTTAATAAGCTTCATAGTGAGTCACTGAATGCTAGGATTCTACACTCAGTCTATATTCTAAGCAGCAGTCTTTGTCCAGACCTTCTCACTGGCCTTTACTTGCAGTGGTATGCTCAGATTCAACTGTTGCCATGGTATCTATGATAATACCAAGAGAGAATAATAATAATAGTCATTTAAAGTAGGACAAAGGAATACAAGCAGAATGCATGTGTGATAATGTGATCAATATTGGCATTTGGCTTCATTTCTACAGCTGACCTGGAGAACATGAGTTCAAGTAATTGCCCTTGTAGATCACTTTCCTCCATGTTGAATCTCCATTCAACCCCACAGTGCACCCGGCACGATAGCCACCAACATTTTGATCCAGATGAAAACAGAGCCTGTGAGAGCAGTCAGGATTGTTGTAGTCACAGCTATTCAAGTTTACACTTGAGGACGATGCAAACCCAAAGCTCCATCCAGGATAGCGATACCAGTATGCTCCTCCATCATCAATATAAGCTTGCGTTGCTGATGAAGTTGTTTTCAAAACATTAGATGAGACACCAAATGCTCCAAGAGCAAATGTATTTGAGCCCGAAGTGCTTTTTGCCCCCACAAAGACCAGAGAGGACCCCATGCAGTTTGCAAGGTCAGCTGACGTCGTTGCATGTGAATAAGGCTGGTCATAGCACTTGGTGAAGCTCTTCTGGATGAGAGCATTTTCAGGATAGTTGTATAGTACTCCACATGATGGAACAGCCACTGCAAGTTAAAGCAAATGTGATTCCATATAACTGGTTGTGCAATTAGGTCACAAATAGTGATGAATAATAAGTCAAACTATTTATAAGTAAGTGTTCTAAATCGTAAAAAATGGCTTAAAATAGACACCAATTTATCTTTTACTATGACAATGTTATAATTACTTCACATCCCAATTACTGCTGAAATTCTCAATCAGTCACAACAGCTCAATATGAAGACTGCCAGCTTGTGCGTGTGTTATGTATGCGTGTTTGTGTGTGTTTGTGTGTGTGTGTGTGCATATGTGTTGCGTGTGTGTGTGTGTGTGTGTGCGTAGTGTATGTGAGTTTTTCAGTATTGGTGTAAATATAAATATAAATATAAAGCCTGTTGATTTCATCACCCTGATAGTAAACCTTTGAGAGCACTAAATATGCTTGCCTTGTAGCTGCCATATAAATTATTTGTTGTACTGTGCATGTGTCTTGAAATCGATACTTGTAGTGCAGCGATTGGGCTTACCAGGGGAGCAGGTTGGTAGGTTTTTCCCGCTGTAAATCACTTTCGTCCAGGTCGAGTCACTGTTCAAGCCCACAGTACACCCAGCACGATAGCCACCAACGTTTTGATCCAGATGCCAACACATCCTGCTAGCACAATCAGGATTATTGTAATCGCAACTGTTCAAGTTCACCGTTGAGGAGGATGCAAACCCAAAGCTCCATCCCGGATACCGGTACCAGTACGCGCCTCCTGCATCTAGAACAGCCTTAGTTTGTTCATAGGTGTATTTAAAGACGTTCGATGTCACACCGAAGGCTCCAATGGCAAACGAGTTTGCTCCCTTAGACGTCTTTGCCCCTACAAAGACGTACTCTGATCCAGAGCATGTGGCCAGGCTAGCAGAAGAAGTAGCGTGGGAGTAGGGCTGCTCGTAACACTTAACGTAGCCCTTTTGGATGAGATCGCTCTCCTTGTAATCGTACTGAACGCCGCAGGTAGGTAGAGAAGCTGGGATGTAGAGAGATCGGGGGAATGGGAAATGTTATCATCTACTTTTCAAACTTAGCTAGTTATTTAGTGTACATGTATGTACATGTCCACTGACTAAAATAGCATTATAATTTAACAACGCGCCTTCATTAAAGAGTTAGCGTATTGTGTTCGGATTGCATATCGATTAACATCGCACGTCCAACAAATATAGCATTGAATACTTTGAATAAAAAAGTTGCCCACGGTAAATTTAAACTCACATTTATAAATCACTTTCCTCCACGTCGAGTCACCGTTAATCCCCACAGTGCACCCGGCACGATAGCCACCAACATTTTGATCCAGATGAAAACAGAGCCTGTGAGAGCAGTCTGGATTGTTGTAGTCACAGCTGTTCAAGTTTACACTTGTGGACGATGCAAACCCAAAGCTCCATCCAGGATAGCGATACCAATAGGCACCTCCCACTGCATCATAGTACGCTTGAGAGGTGGAGTATGTATTTTTGAAGACATTGACTGAAGCCCCAAAAGCTCCAATTGAAAAAACATTAGCATTTGATGAGCTCTTGGCTCCAACAAAGACAAATTCAGATCCAGCACATGCATTGAGATCAGCTGAACTTGTGTAATGGCTATAGAGCTGGTCATAGCATTTGACAAAACCCTTTTGGACGAGAGTGCTCTCCAAATAGTTGTACACCACACCAGTGGATGGAACAGAGGCTGCAAAAGAGCCGAACATAACAACGTGCACCGTAATTTCGTCATTAGCACAATCAAGCCAGCCAAGTAATTCGGATCAAGAATGGGATGATGCCTGAATAATATCACGACACGCCCACACATTACCCTTTCGTCATTTTCGTCATGAAAGATAATAATTAAGAATATGAATGGACTGCGAATGATAGAATAATTTTAATTACAAATACTTCAGCCAACAGTGTGCAATCAATTTAAAAGTAAATGAATAAAAAGAGGATGATTGAAGTTTGAAACTATCATTTGTGGTAGTTACTAACATAACTTCTACGGGAAAAATAGCAATGCAATTAGATTTTTAAAGATTCCCTTGGTATTCGTAATTGTCAATTTCACAAGCTCATATACATCAGTGTGGTCATATTAAACTGAAAGGGAAAATGCTATGGTATTAAACTCCAGCCCAAGTAGACAAGATTGAGTATATCTACAACGCGAATTTGTATATTAGCATTGCATTTTTGAAAGTACTGCAGTTTGGGATGCATGCAGTAGTCTGTTCTTTGACTCGTATTGTCCTGCATGCTAAGGGTGTATTTTTTTGTAGGGCTAAACTGCATTCAGTCGAAACTGTTCCTATCCCTTCAGTGCCGGTGCAAAGGACTATGTTTCAAGTCATCTTCAAAATGAGAACGTAGTACAGAAGCTTACCAATGATACTCGAGGAAGGATCTTTCACTTGTGCATCTATAAATGATTGGAGGGGTATATGCAGTTAGCACACAGGCAAATCTTAAATATACATGTATGTGCAAATGTTACTGTTGATAATCTACAAAATGCTAAAATGGTAAGATCAACTCGGATTCAGATAAGTAATCAGTCTTTATTGTAGGTTGAGGATTATAGAATGTTACTTGTCATTACTGTTTTTATAGATGGACTTCGTAACGTTCGTTAACAGCAATATCAATCCAATTACAGGCCCATAGGGCAGGTAGGGCATTTGCCCTACCACCTTTTCCCGCGACTAAGATAATTATGAATCATTTTCATCAATTAATTTGCTTTGATTAAATTTATAAATAACCGTTAGCATACGCAATGGCCGCCGTACCGTTTGCAATGGACGCTCTACCTGCGGTTGGAAGTCAACCGCATCATCCAGCCTCAGATTTTAAGTATCCGTAATTGAATTTTTGCAGTTAATTAATTATTCATAGCCTGCCCTACCACTTTATATAAGCTTCCGCCGGCCCTGAATTAGCAATTTACCTTTTATTATGCATGCAAAGAAAATCGCGACTGCAGACTGCGACACGTGTCTGCATGAATGCGCATGCGCTGTCGTATCCGTGGTGAGCACTTGCGCAGAGGCGAGGGCATTTCCCAACTCAGCCAACTCGGCGGTTAACTTATTTCAATGTGTTTGACAAAATCGCTGATCGCGGATAAATGATTCTCACATTTCTTGAATTACGAGAAAATAGGTTTACTGTAGGTCAACTAAAACAATCTGTAGGTCTCACGAACACAGGCACTGTACAGCTAATATTTTAAAACATATTACGGATATCACTAGCGGTATTAATTTCTTTATGGATCACTTGAAAGTCAGCTTCTTTATTCATTCACGATCTTTAGTAACATCGAACCTAACCCAAAATATAATGATCTCATTGCATGTTACGAAACGGTTCAAATTGTTAAATCAAATATAATCTGCCGCGTTGTTGTGAATGATATTATGACACTGGAATACAGGCGTTTGCATATTATTAGCTTCTGCATGATGATATTTATTACATTCTGAGGTTGAAATATATAGATTCTTTCCTATATTCATTTTTACCGTGAAACGTACCTATTTCATTAACACCAGCCTTCGGAGAAGTGCTACCTCCATCTCCGACTCTCAAAAGTGTAACCGTACCGGTAGATGTGGTTTTCATTTCATTTTCCTGAGCTTTCGGAGAGGTGCTTCCTCCGTCAACGGATATTACTGCCGTATCCGTATGCGCAGCCGTTAGGTCAGCTGCGGTGCTTCCAACCGGTTTTGGTTTTTGGCCGGTGCTGTCGTCGCTTGCAAATACCTGTTTGACAAGTTCCTCAAGCGTCGACTGTCCCTTTGCCGTGCCGCTCGACTTCATCGCTGTGGCACCATCCGATTTCACCGCCGTGGTTTCACTACCGCCTGCCTGCTGTGTAGTGATGCCATATTTCGGGGAGGTGCTCCCTCCGTCCACTGTGAGAGAGACAATATCAGCATGCAAAACGTCAGAGGTAAACCGAGTCACTTACGTGTGCCGATCGACGCGGCCTTGCACAGCAAAGCAACGGTTAACAAAACCGTCACACTTAACAGCTGCATTTTGGCTTACTTAACAACTACGCAACCTCGGGGTTTAAATACGCTGGAGAAGCAGTTAAAAATGCATTTGCATTTGAATTAACGCGTTCCAGCGTAATGATTATTGTAATTGCCAATTAGCGGCTCACAAATGGGAAAAGCCCTATTCCCAAACGTGTGCACATGTTAGGGCCAGACTGGCCTTTGCTATCATAAGGACCACCAGTTAGTGTCTAAGGGGTTCACGAGTGAAGTGAAGGAGTGGTCTTGGGATGGATGATTGAGCGCACCTCTCTACTCTATTTTTATAGATTGCTCATGCATGCATGCATGCATAGAATATTTATTTTATAATTTTCATTTTATTTTATTTTATTACAGTAAATTTAGTGTCAGAATAAGTATAATATTAACAGTAGTAACCGAAAAAAAAAAAAGAAAAAAAAAGGTGTAATGGTGCGTATACGTTGCTGCACGGCGTAACCGTATATTACGTCGCGGTACAGCTATGTTTGACTAACGCATACGCCGTATATTTAGTTTAACCGTGTTTAAAAACGTGACTCTGCATGTGCACGGTGACTTAGTGGTTTCTCCATTTGCTCATCAACGAAGCGCTTAATTTCAGGTGTTGTTTTCGTCGGCCCACCACTGCCGCAACGATGCCTTAATATGCTACCTAAGCGCTGTATGAACTTGTAAATTCCACGTCGAGAAGCCACCATGCCCTCGCCCTTCAAGCACTTTTGGATGTATGGTGAACGATAGCCCATCAAATGGTAGAACAGAATGCGCAACTTTTGTACGTTCCCAGCAAAAACAGAATGATCTATGTCACTTCATGTCCCTCAAAATTATTTCGAGTGACGATAAAATAGAGTGAAAGTCGCTAGTATCGTGCACAACCATTCTAGTGATTGTCACTAGACCAATATGCAGTCATTAACTCTTTGAACGCCAAGTGCATATATACATGCATGATCACAAAACGAGAATTATCTGCCTCACCATTCATGCAGCGCTATGTGTTATGTTGTGTTGATCAATAAACATGCAAGTGCAATACTGACATGCATGTAACCCCATAGTCATACAAAGGTTTGAACATATGTGGTCCAGGTTTGTGTGTGTCCATTATAACCTGCTGACTATTTTGTTGCAACAACCCATAATGCAAACTTGCAAAGGGGGGAGTGAACATGCATGATGTACTACACTGATCTGGGCTACGCATTCCTGTTCTAGGAGTATGTTCATTAGTGAAGTGAAGTGAAATCATCTGAATAATGGGGTTCTTTAGCCAGTGGGAGAAGAAACATAATTACTTTGTACATGTACTTATAAGGTTACAAGTGCAGCAAGCATATGCATGCATCATAGTCTTTAGAGCTGTAACTAATCAACACATTTTTGCACGCAATATCTAACTCATGCATTAATGGTGTAACAGTTGTGTGTGCATGCATATACACACTTAATAGAGTTAACATAGCTAGTGATTGTCAATTTTTGATCAAATGAAATTCATATTCATATACATGTTGGGTGGGCGGGGGGTGTAGCGAGATTTAGCGCATGCGCATTTAATAATCCTGAGCGCTATATGGAATTCAACCTTTGTACCTATCGTACCACTAAAAGACATGCATAACTTGTGAATGCGTGAGTAATTATTTTTACTCCTAGACGTCTAGCGTAAAGTGCCGAGTTGACTAGTGGGATGGCCTTGGCATGATGGGGATGTTTGTGGTGGTGTTGGAGGAGGAGGCGATGTGTTGTGGGTAGAGGTTGCAAATATATTTCTGGAACTGTCTCGTAAAATTCCCAACTTACATACACACGCATTTACATACACATACATTTACATGCACACACATTTCAAGAAATAATCTATTCTAAAGTGTGATTAACATAGGAAAAAGTTAGAAATGTCCAGGCATAGTTTTTCAGGGCGGTTTGTAACATAAAACCACTCTGGGATTGGATGTCTAAGCGTTAGATGTCTAACGTAAAAACCATTCTAGGGTTAAGCGTCCAGGGTGGGAATATCGTAAAACCGTATGGTCTTTTCATCACTTTTGTACAATTGAAAACCACTCATCCAGAACTTGCATGCATTCTCAGCAGATGAAAACAGTCATCTATAAGAATTGGCGAGCAGTCAGCGTCATCTTGAAGTGGCATATGGGAGGGGACATCAATATCTGTTGACAAGGATACTAGGGATTGTTCATATTTCTCAGAGATGAAGCACAATCTACTACTGGAAAGCAGTGAACATTATTTTCTGGTGATAAATCTGTTGACAAGGATACTGGAGATTGTTCAATCTTCTCAGGAGATATGATGGAATTCAGTTAACTGGCTAATGTTAACAACTTTCTTTCCAGTTTTCTCATTGTATAATGTGTAGACATCCTTGCCAAGATCAGCATGTACCTTGTATGGACCCTTCCAGCAAGGCTTCAGTTTGTCGCCTTTTCTAGAGTCCCTAGTACTGTTTTTCAGAAGCACAAGTGAACCTGCTACAAGTTTCTAAAAAAATCAAAAAAAATTATGATGCATATATATTCTATTCAAAAGAGTTACTTTGAATCTGCATGCCTCTGATCATAGTACAATTTGTCCTTTGTATAATTGTAATGTTAGCCATTGCTTTAGCACTGATCTCTCTGATTTGTCCTATGAACTTAGTATGCTGAACTAAATAGTCTGTGTCCCAATCAATACTGGTCTGATCTCCTGATGAGACTTGATCAGAGTGCTCTTTATCCACAATACACAATATATTGGAGTGTTTACCTTCTTGCTCAGATGTGCGGGTTTTTTCTGGCTGTTCTGAGTTAGATGCCACCTCCACGGGCAATACAGGTTTACTACGGATAAATGGCATAAATACAAAGTAAATTTACAGGCATAATAAATAAATATAGCTTACCGGCGGCAGTACATAACTTCTGAAAATTAATTTAGTTGCCTTTTGTTTAGCAGTTCGATATGCAAAGAGCACTGATGATATGTTCATCCCAATCATTTTGGGTGTTGTTTACTAGTTTGACCAGGGCTGTTTGTAGAGTCTGATTGAAACGCTCAGTAAGCCCATTAGTTTGTGGATGGTAAGCTGAAGACTCGCAATGTTCAGTGCCCGTCAATTTGTATACCTCTGCTTGCACGGCATTAACAAACTCACGACCTTGGTCTGAGATAATGACCTCACAGTGATTGTCAATTTTTGATCAATGAAATTCATATTCTTATACATGTAGGGTGGGCGGGGGGGTGTAGCGAGATTTAGCGCATGCGCATTTAATAATCCTGAGGGCTATATGGAATTCAACCTTTGTACCTATCATACCGCTAAAAGACATGCATAACTTGTGAATGCGTGAGTAATTATTTTTACTCCTAGACGTCTAGCGTAAAGTGCCGAGTTGACTAGTGGGATGGCCTTGGCATGATGGGGATGTTTTTGGTGGTGTTGGAGGAGGAGGCGATGTGTTGTGGGTAGAGGTTGCAAATATATTTCTGGAACTGTCCCGTAAAATTCCCAACATACATACACACGCATTTACATACACATACATTTACATGCACACACATTTCAAGAAATAAAGAGTGACTAACATAGGAAAAGTTAGAAATGTCACTATGATTCAACATTCAACATGTGCTCAAATGAATAATAGCATGCACATTACACTGTTGGAAACATGCGAGTTATAGTAGGCCTACCATATGGGCTTGTCAATAATAATAAAATGTACATCGGAACTATTAAATGACATAGAATAAAAACCTCCATAATATATAGTATAAATGTAAACACTAAATTCAATGCAACAAAGTTAAAAATATATTTACAATCCATTTAAACTATCACCGGCAAAATAATTAAAAAATAAAATACGCCACCCCTACAGCTGTTTTGTCAGGTAGAGCACTAGCTTCTGGCCACTTGCTGAAGTAATCTACTAAAGTAACAATGTATTTGTTACCCTTCTTTGTAAGTGGCAATGGCCCAATCAAGTCTATAACAACCTTGCTGTGAAAAACAGTTTAGTAATAAAAACTATTTTAAAAACATAAAATGTTACAGTTCAACCCAGAAAAGCACAGCAATGTAACTCCCTTTATGCCACACTTGTGCACGCACAGGAATAGGGTGGAGTTTGGCATTGCTCTTCACAAACTTGGGATTCATTCGTTGATACAAGTGACAAACTTTCACAAACTCCTTGATCTCATCATACATATTGCGCCAATAAAAGCGTGTACAAATCTTTTGTAGTGTCTTGTCGCGACCCAGGTGACATCCTATTGAAAATAGATGTTATGAAGACACCCCAGTAGATGAAATACTCTATCCAGGCAAAAAAAAATCGTTTTGCAAACCTGCCAATCCATTATGACACAACTCCATGACGTGCTTTTTCTCCTCATCACTTCTAATACAAGCACACCACATAGCCTACTTTCCGTTCACATTCTTTCTATAGTGCAATACTCCATCTTCCATCTTGTAGTTGTTTCTGCACTTTCTTCTTAAATTTGCTTTCTCAACGACGTTCAGCTCCTCTTTAACTCTTTGGACGCCATGCTAGTTCATACAGTGTCTATGCATGCATGCATTTACATGTATTGATGTACACACAACCGTTATGAATTCTACATGACAGTGTAAGTAAGAAATGTGTGGATCGCAACTTCATGATGAATGCTGCACTTGTGACCTTTTAAAGTACATGACATGTTTTGTTACTTTACAACAGCAGTAACTGAAGAACACATTATTCAGATGACTTCACTAATGCTATTTACTCCCAGAACAGGAATGCACATCCCACATTAGTGGAACCGTTCACCCAAATCAGACTTGGAGTCTGGAGCTAAAGAGAAGAAGAGGATTTATGAGGCAGGCCGTATCTGAGCGGAGAGGAAACTTTACACCACTAGTGATGTCAGTTGATGGACTTCTCCACAGAGAGGCCAGACATTTTCTGAAGAGACTAGCGGATGCAATGTTACAACTGACTCATTCCAGCGTGAATTAATCGGCAGTAATGCATTACATGAAGATATTGTGGCGCCGCCGGTGTCGGAGCGGCTCGTGATTCCCTGGTGGGTGTGACTCCCCGGTCATTAGCACCTTAGGTGACTCCCCCCTGGTGCCAATGACTCCTCGTGCTTCAATTGAGTACCATTGCTAAGATGGAAGAGTTTAACTCTTTGAACGCCAAGTGCATATATACATGCATTCTCACACAACCATATAATTATCTGTGTAATGCATGTCAGTGTTGTGTTTATTACAAAGAATCGCTTGAATACCATGTTGTACATTTACATACATACAATTCAGTGACATGCATGTAAACCAGCCATGTACATGCTGATGTCAAACCCAGGTGGTGCACTGGGGTGTACACACATCTTGTGTGTCCATCATTACCTCGCACATACGGTTGTGACAAACCATATGAACTGCAGATGGAAATGGAGTGAACTGGCATTTTAAACATGTTGTACTCGAGTACAACACGTTTAAAATGCCAGTTCACTCCAATTCCATCTGCAGTTCAGTACAACATGTTTAAAATGCCAGTTCACTCCATTTCCATCTGCAATTCATATGGTTTGTCATGTGCGAGGTAATGATGGACACACAAGATGTGTGTACACCCCAGTGCACCACCTGGGTTTGACATCAGCATGTACATGGCTGGTTTACATGCATGTCACTGAATTGTATGTATGTAAATGTACAACATGGTATTCAAAGCGATTCTTTATAATGTACACTGGGTAAACTATAGACATACGGGATTTTTTAACGTGGAAAGGGACCTAGCTAATGTTTGTTTACGATAGCTAGATCCCTTTTCGCGGAAACAATCCCGTACATGCATGTCTATAGTTACCCAGCGACTTGGCTGGTCGTGCATATACATGTATATTGATTTCTGCATCGATCCTGGGGATAAACAATTACAACTACTTCTGTTTGTATATAAATTTTGTTTGCCCCAGTGCCTGAAGTCGTTTTAACTTACTGTATTAGCCCGCAAATATTAACCATAAATACTTCAATACCAATTTAATAAATCTCTAAAAAGTCATAAAGCATTGATCGAACTTCTAAATGGTGCGCATGGAATTAGGTCATAGTTGTGGACACAATGTTACAACTGACGTGAATTGCTAGGTAGTACGTGACCTATTGTGGCGCCGCCGGTATGTACACTGTAAACGAATCTATGGTAAGAACATTAGATAGAAATGTCTACATCATCATATTATTCATAGTACATATGTATGCTTTGCAAGGATTACAAACCTTATTTTACAGATTCTGGATTTACAGTGTATAACCACACTACATGTATTTTCATATGGAGAAATGAGAAGTCTATGGTGGACCTTGGCAAGGCCCAAGACAATATACAAATGTGTATCCCTCTGGGTTACTTCTTTCAGAAACAAACAAAGAATGAGTACCATAACATTACATGTAACCTCCATGCACAAACCCAGCACACACACTTAGATGTCCTTAATTTGTGCTGACATATAATACTTAGAATGTGACACCACCATGGGGATGCAAACTAACCTTTACTGCACAAGTGAAAGCTGTTACATTGCTTTTGCCCTGTGATGCTATTTTCAAGACTATAAATATACGCACTGACAAAATAACTCAACATCCTCATCCCCCTCCCCCCAGAGGCAAGGTACAAGCAAAATTGAATCACACGCACACACACAAGCTTCATAACACACAATGCACACACAAAATGTGTCATTCACACACACACACACACACACACACACGTACACTCACACAAAATATCTGTCATTCACACACACGCACACTCCAAAACTGTCAACTGTCTCATTCACACACACACAAACAGTTTTTCATTCACACACACGACACACACTGTTTGTCACACACACACACACAACCCACACACAACACACCCACACACACACATGTGTATGATCCTTACCTGACAGTGCAGTACATGTATACGTGCAAATAGGGAGGATAACTGGCATAGCCTTGTGCTGCCTCATAATGCTCTGCATTCCGTGGACAAGTTCTAAACAAAAACACAAACTGTAAAATGGATCATTGTGAACATGAACAAATTGATCAATGATGAGGCTATTTCTACCGCCATAACCAATGACGTATTGGAAAATGCATGTAAACAATTGCTCTGAGCAAGTACGCATCTTTGTTCTTCGCTTGTGCTCATTTCTGAGAGGGATGAGGAGAGACAAATAGTGGCAGCATTCTCTGTAGGCCTCCATTGCCAGAGCTGGACACATGTGCCTGCCTTTGGTATGCTCAACACACCTGCCCATTTGATTGTTTTTGGACGCTTGATGAAGAAGTGCATGCCCTCTCCAGATTAGCTGACGTCTGGCCTGGTAGAGTGAAACTCCAGTCCTTGAGTAAATTTGCTGAGCCTGGGGTGGATGGGTTCCTGGACGTGTTGAACACTCCGGATGGTCAGCCTCAGCATTGGGTTCCTGGAGCCTGCTGCTCTTCCCCAGTACAATAAATACATACAGGGGTGTCCTCGAGTAACATGTCATCTCGTCTCCATAGAAACAGTTCCAAACAGACTTTTAAAACAGTTCTTGAATTTGAACCCTAGAACAACAAAGTACCAGGACTTCATGCATCAGAAGTCTTAAATGCCTCTGCCACTAGGCCAAAGGCTTTGCATCAGGCCCAAAGCACACTCCACCCCACTCCCATCATGTACTTGATTGTAAACTTTATGGCATCAGGACTAATGCTTGAGGCCCAAAAGGCCCATGCCATCACCACCAAAACCTGTCTCTGCACACAGTGTGTGGCTTATATATAGGTGCTACATGTATAGTGTGTGTTTTAAAAACATACAATTTGCTACATACATAAGGAGTTTACTACATGTACCACGGGCAGCCTAAATCAGATTAGGATAACCAAACAGCTACTTACGCAAACACATGTGTTTATAAACAAAGCCTAAAAATAATGGGTATCACGCTTCCCAATGGTATACTAATAGGCCTATTTTTAACCAAGTGTTCTTTAAATCATACATAGAAAATTAACATAACTTTACTACTAATGTGGGTATTGTATGCGCCACTGCAATGACAACATGTATAATTTAACTCAACAACGCACACACACACATGCACACACAGACACACATACACCGGTACACACACAGCCTTATAGTCTTACACTGTTCTGGCTTCACTGTTGCATTATTGCATTCAGGTTTAAGATCACTCAGTGCGTTCTGCCAGCAGCAAAGGGCTTCTGAAATGTTGAAATGTTGTCCACATTATTCTACAATCTAACACACATAATGCAAAAAAACATAAATATGCACAAACAAAAATTAGTCCATATGTTTACACATACACAGATATGCATATAAGCATGCACAAATACCGATAACCTTATTAAAAAATCAATTGGAAATAAATCACAAGAGACGCCAATGTATGGGCGATTTTTCGACATGACACAACTGACACGCAAACACTAAAACACATCACACACACACAAACTAACAAGCTAGCATGTCTGTCAGACATTCTTTGCATTCTCTGCTACCAACTGAAAGGTCTTGTTGATAACAATGAATACAATAGTCCAATACACAACACAACATTCATTGAGTCAGTCGCCAACTTTCTTCATATGTCCATACGCAAATGTGCATATGTTACATTGCATGCCCTTAACAAAGTCTGATACACGTAACATACCACACAGAACACACACTGACACAATAACCCATTTGTAAACAGTCACACCTTATAAATCCAACCCCCTCTACCTACATTATAGTAAACAAGTAAATAAAAACATTCTCTAACGAGAAAGTTGTTGATATATAGGATTGATCAATGGTGGTGTAAAAAGCACGGAAACAAGAGTGACAGAAATTTGACTGGAAAATTGAAATAGGCCTATATTTAGCCCATTACTCAGGCATGTACTGTTACAACGTTAGTGTGCTAAATATAGGCCTATTTCAATTTTCCAGTCAAATTTCTGTCACTCTTGTTTCCGTGCTTTTTACACCACCATTGATCAATCCTATATACCAACAACTTTCTCGTTAGAGAATGTTTTTATTTACTTGTTTCACTAGTTTTTTCCTCTGGCGTCTTTATAAGTGGTCACAAATTGATTTTAATTTTCAAAGGGAGGGAGGGAGGTTTAACATTTTAATATATGAATAGGAGTTCTAAATGTTATTTACTGTTCGGCCTTGTCCTCTATGTCTCCCCCAGCCTCTTCTATGGCCGCGGCGGCCTGGTTCTGGCCATGGGAGCCATGTGGGTGGTGGTGGCAGCGGCCAGGGGAGCAGCAGGCGAAGTGGTGGTGGGGGCACTGGCGTCAATACTGCTTGTGCCGGTGGTGGGGCTGGTGCAGGTAGCAATGCTCCTGCCTCTGCTGGTGGCAGCAGCTCTGCTGCTACTGCTGGTGGCGGCAGCTCTGCTGCTGCTGCTGGTGGGGGCACTGCTACTGCTGGTGTAGGTGGGGCAGCGCTGCTGCTGATTGTAGTCAAAACATTGTGTCAAAAGCTTTTTTTACATCAGATAAGGAAGCCTTATTGTGCATCAGATTAAGGATGACACCCCAATATTCCATAGACAGGTCACAAAGGACAGTTGAGTCACCATGCATGCTTTACATGTGAAGTGAATGGCAGATCCCTTACATGCGTGCTGTACACATGTTGCATGCACATCTTCCTATAGCTTTTTAATGCTAGTGCAATACAACATGCCATCACATACCTTTGGGTGGTAGTGGAAGTTCGGTGACCCCTGCGATACTGCTTCCTCTCGGGTAGCTCTGCTGCTGCTGGCGGTGGGGGCAGCTCTCTGCTGCTGGTGGTGGGGGTGGGGGCAGCTCTGCTGCTGCTGGTGGTGGGGGTAGCGCTGCTGCTACTAACTAATGTACAATGTAACAGACACAGATGCATGCACAAATAACCTTTTGTACAAACATTGACCTTTACCAGGGAACTGGGAAGCCTTACTGTACATCTGATAATATGCATGCAAGCGTACAAGAAATGTATTAATGTGTGCATGACAGGAAGCCATGAGCAACTTACATTAGCACGTAAGAAAGCAGCCCTTAGACTTTAAATGCTACATACAGCATGCTGTTTATAACATACCTTTGGGTGGTAGTGGTAGTTCTACGACCCTTCCAATACCGACTCCTTCTAGCTGCTATAATGGTAGCTGAATTGCCCCTGTATATCCGCCTATTAGCAGCACGGTTCTCCTCGACGCCCTCTTGATATCGCTGCCTTTTAGCAGCACGGTTCTCCTCGACGCCCTCTTGATATCGCTGCCTTTTAGCAGCACGGTTCTTCTCGACGCCCTCTTGATATCGCTGCCTTTTAGCAGCACGGTTCTCCTCGACGCCCTCTTGATATCGCTGCCTTTTAGCAGCACGGTTCTCCTCGACGCCCTCTTGATATCGCTGCCTTTTAGAAGCACGCTTAGATACAGCATTTGCGTTGTAGGTGTCGCCAGAGATAATATATATATTATCTCTGGTGTCGCGTACAGAGGCCTTCTTCTTTTCTGGGTCGGCCTTGTAGGTGTCGCGTACAGAGGCCTTCTTCTTTTCTGGGTCGGCCTTGTAGGTGTCGCGTACAGAGGCCTTCTTCTTTTCTGGGTCGGCCTTGTAGGTGTCGCGTACAGAGGCCTTCTTCTTTTCTGGGTCGGCCTTGTAGGTGTCGCGTACAGAGGCCTTCTTCTTTTCTGGGTCGGCCTTGTAGGTGTCGCGTACAGAGGCCTTCTTCTTTTCTGGGTCGGCCTTGTAGGTGTCGCGTACAGAGGCCTTCTTCTTTTCTGGGTCGGCCTTGTAGGTGTCGCGTACAGAGGCCTTCTTCTTTTCTGGGTCGGCCTTGTAGGTGTCGCGTACAGAGGCCTTCTTCTTTTCTGGGTCGGCCTTGTAGGTGTCGCGTACAGAGGCCTTCTTCTTTTCAGGGTCGGCCTTGTAGCGCGCTCGGGCTTTAGCCTTGTTCTCTTGTGATAAAATATCTTCTCGTTTTTGGAGGTATTCCGCTCGTTGCTTAGATCTCTTCTTTTGATTACGCGAAGGCATTTTTAGAAAAACAACTTCACTAACTTCGAATTCACTAGCCAAAGTAAGTAACGACTAAACTGCGATAGGTACACAGCCAAATTGTAATTCTCTGTACCGGATATGTCTCGTACTCATATCATACATGATTACATCCTGTACCATATTGATTGGTACAACCTGGAACATATACGTTTAGCACGACATATGGTACAGATTGTATGTAACATTTTGGTACAGATATGGAAACAGTTTGGTACAGATTGTTATCGTTTTCCACCAGAAAAGATATTGAATTTCGTTACATCATATTTTATAAGTAAACTTAATATTTTTAAATGATTAAATTTAAGCACAAATAACAATAACTCCAGTCATGTACAAAGGTCAACTGATTACATCCTAAGTGCTCTCTCTCCACAGTTTGTCCTGCGCTTTCTCAGCAAGCACACATGTGTTCGTACATTTGTGAACAATATTGACTGCCTTCCGAATGTAGCCACCAGGTACAGTAAACAGTGTCTTGGTAAGCTCCAACAATGGACAGTCAAATTCATTTAACAGCTGCTCTCCAGTAGTTGTCAACAGTGATAGAAAACCTTGAAGTAAGCAAAGTGTTGCTCCTGTAGCTGTCTTGTTGACAGCCATTAACGAAGCATATCTCATCTGAAATAAATATCAGTACTTTGTGTACAAATAAACAACTATTTTCCACCTACCTGTTCATGTGGGAGACACAGTTCCACATAATCTCCACATTAACTAGCGTACAATTCTCAGACACAATAGCTTTGCATACTGCTACTGTCTCAGTACTGGGTTGAAATGAGTTCAGTGTGTGAAGGAGCATGGCTCTGTAACAGAGCCATGAGATCAATGGATGTGCCAACTGGATGTCTAACGCCAAGGTGCACTGGTAAGTGGAGCAGAACTGTTTGGTACTTGGAAACCTGTATAACATACACAGTAATAACAAAGAACATAAAGTATTACATAATACCTTTCATGCTGATCCAGGCTGGTAGATACATCTGCTTGCGGCGCAATTCTTGAAGTGTGACACCTATTAGGTACATGCTGCACCATATCATTTCTAGCGCTCCAACTTCAAACCTAAGAAAACATTCCCTTGCAACATATGGTTTCATATTGGGTATTAAACCTTTTGTTTCCATCAACGCTGTTACTTTACTAATATGTATGAGAGATTGCAGCCGATAGGCCATGTCCCTACTTGAGGCTTGACGATTACTGAAAATATTAAACATCCGCACCTTTGAGTTGAATGACTCAAACCTGCATTGTAGTAAACAAGCCAATTTTTGTAACAATCCACATACCTTTCAGCATTGAAAGAAGAAGTTGGACTGAACTCATCCATGCACTCCACTAAATGCAGAATTAGATCTGTTTCTGAAGAAATGTAGGCATGTGTGTCTTAACGTTATCAACAAAATCCTGACACTTCTGTTGTAAATCATCTTTCAATGATGGATCATAGGCATCACAAGCACACATCCGAAATATCTATGTAATAAAAATAATCATTACTGGATACATAACTACAATCTTATTTACTTTAGAAAAGCTTGACAATACTTGAAGTTGACCATAGGTAAGATACGGACTCATGGGCCATTTGTGGCCATGCCTTAAAGTCTCTCCCAAGAAACGAGTGCTTATAGTAAACACAAACATTGCCATATAGCTTAACTTTAAAGCCAGAGGTGTGAAAGGCTCTGATTCTAGCAAGTATTTCCTTTTTCTGCATTGCAGACATCTGTGGCATCACATCTTTCAATAGATACTTGGCAATTCCAAGCCACATCACATGAAGAGCCTCCAAAGGTGTACTTCTTTGGAGGCAGTGATTTTAGCAACATGTAACAAATGAATCACAGTAACTTACTGATATAGGTCAATGGGTAGTATGTCAAGGAAAATTTAGTAGGCTTCATTTAAACCAAATTGCGTTCTTAATGTAGCTTTTGCAGCCTCAGTATGCTGAGAATTGATCTCAGCAATTTGCTGCAAAATGGATTTCTCGAGTTCTTTTGGCACATATAACTGAAGGGTCTTGAGTACAATCAACCTTGAAATTTAAGCACCAGTAAAATTAAATGTCAAAAAATACAGCATTACACTTATTCTACCTCACAAATGTGGCAGTACTTGTTGGCAGCACCACGAAGATGGTTTGTAATTTCAGATGCCGTAGCCACAATGCATATCAGTGGAGCCACTACAATGACTGTCTGCTTATTCAATGCACCATACCTTGAGTTTCTAGCAGTAAAAGCTCCTCTGCAATAGGATTTCACAAATCTAGTGTACATAAATTGTCTGAATTAACAATAAATAAAGTGTACTTTCGAACTTGTTTGTCCGGACAAACCAGCTAGTTTCAGATACCATGATATAAACTTGTGCCATTTCTTGCTCTTGTTGCTACTTGTATCATCTGAGAATAATACAAGTGGCAAAGCGTATACAGGCTTTCCTGCTGATTTAGCCTTCATATGATGTGAAGCTCAATATGTATCCATTTCCTGCAAGTGCAACATGTTGTACTATCACTGTTGAAAACATACATGTGGATCAAATCTGATGACTGCTCTACCCATTTGATTACAAGATTTGGATGGGAAGTACAACTGTATATTTCAGATACCGGGAGAACAGTTTTCTCATAAAGTATCGGAGTGCCTGGATCTAGATGACTGACCGTAGTGTCGGGAACCAAAGTTTGGAATTGTGTAAGGTTCACAAGCACATCCAGCTCCACATACACCTCAGTGTTATCGTGCTTAATAGATACAAAGATAACTATTATAATATGTATACTTTTTTTCTTCAAAATATTTCAAACCTTGTGGAAAAATTTAACAGCATTTCCATTGGTAATATTCAGTATTGAGTGGTAAAATAACAACACACAGTCTCTCACAAACACAACGGTTCCGTCCCTCAAAACTGATTGGTGATGCAAATCTTGCATCTGTGCACCAACGCTTTGCATGGTACATTTCTCTGAGCTGTGTAGTGTGTGCAAGTTTAAGTGTGCTGCTTATAGAACACCACTACTTACGTGTATTTTTTTACCATACACGGGGTAATGAACCAAGGAATCTGCTATATTAAAGTTCCCCATACATTGTTGAATGATGGTAGCCAGAGGAATGGTGTAAACTGGCACACTATCACTACTAACGTGCTAAAAAAAGGACCCTCAAATAATAATGCACTCCCATTACATACTGTGCCTCCTCACAGATTGTCTTGAACCAGGAAGCGTAAAAGTTTTAATGCGTGCCAAAGTAGGTGTCCGTATGTTCATCTATTTAAGTATGTACCACACAAATGAAAGACTTTTTTCACCCTTATAAGAAAACGAGCTTCAAACTAATCTGGAATTAAAATTAATACAATAAACTTACAAGTGGATATGGGCTGTTGACTAGTATGTAAAGGAGTCTTAGTAGCTGTCATAGCCAGAATCTTCGTCGTAAAATGTTTTGTTCTCCTCTTCATCCTGGATTTCAGATTTGCTTACGCTTGCGCTGTCATTTTCGTCAGGGTTCTCATTGCTGAAAACGTCACACTCATCCACAATAAATTACGGCTCGTCTGCGTACAGTGTCCGTCTGCGGGTAGGATCAAACGAGAGTAAACGCTTAAAAAAAATCAATTAAAAAAATCCCCCATCGGACCCATGTGTCCCGGATTGGGGGGGGGGGGGGGGGGGGGGGGGGGGGGGGGGTCGCACTTACCATTGATAGGTGCATAAACCTTCACTGAAATCAGTTGTTCGCACTCGTATATATTTAGTACCAAGGTAAACAAAGGTTTTTACCAGTAGAAGAAGCCATCTTGATCAAATTTGAGATTGCAACGTGCAAGATAATTGCGAGCACGTGACATACTTCGTGCCGGCCAGAACTGCTTTAATCAGTGATTTATCCGTCCAAGACCATGGGCGTAGGAACCGGGGGGGCCAGGGGGGCCTTGGCCCCCCCAATCATGTAAAAGGGGGGGCCGATATGCTTTACGGCCCCCCCAATAATTTATTCTATACATTTTAATTTTATCTCCGCACTGTTTCCATCGAACCGTAATGTTCAATGATTATGTAAATCATTGATTGCATAATCATAGTGTAATCATTTCCAAACCTATTTATTCATGTTGGAGTAATATTCAAATCTGCTCGTGTGGTCGTTTGTTGTGTTTGATCGTTGCTACAGCTGGTTGCCACAATGAAATCAATTGTATCGTATTTTACCGACTCTAGCAAGACTAGTTGCGCAGCGTCCTCCTCTCAAGGTTCAATGCAATCCGGTAGTACCCAGATAGTAATGCTTTCTTCAGAGGCTGAAATAGAAACAGCCGAGTGGACTGATGGATCTGATGTAACTAAGAAAAGAAAGCAGGATGCTGTTGCGGGTGTTCATGACCATCAAAATGGGGTTGAGGCACATTTCGTAGCCCCGGCTACTCCTGCACAACTAGAACTGAACAGTGATAATCAAAGCAGTGAACAAAAAGATAGTGGCACTGAGATCGCCAAATGTTTGGGGCCATGCTGCAATGAAGAAACTATCCTGTATCAAACAAGGGAAGAGGCGTTACTTGCACAAACAGTTATCATTTATGGAAGTGGAAGAAACAAGCGAGAGAGAAGTTTTCAAGCGTCTTGGTATGAATCGTATAAATGGCTAGTCTTATGCACCTCACGGTTGAAAGCTTTTTGTTTTTACTGCCGGTTTTTAACTTCTCGTGGTCTGAATACATTTAGCTCTAAAGCAGATGGAGCGTTTTCAATTGAAGGTTTTAGTAATTGGAAAAAGGCTCTTGAAAAGTTTGCTGATCACGAGCGCTGCCAAGCACATAAGGAAGCCTGTATCAAGTTCAATGCGATTATGAAGCAGAAATCTGTAGATGAGCAATTGAAACTCGTCGCACAAAAAGAACAAATAGAAAGGCGCCAAATGTTCCTGACACTATTGTCATCATTGAGATATCTACTTCGACAAGGTCTTGCTGTTAGAGGTCACGGTGACGATTCTGAAGGAAATCTTTCACAACTGTTGAAGGCTCGTGCGGAGGATAGCATTGCTTTGCAAAAGTGGATAAAAACAGGTTCATATCAGTCCCCAGAAGTATTAAATGAACTGACTAATACAATTGGCGCTGAAGTATTAAGGGAGGTGTTGAATGGTATCAAGAGTTCTAGATGGTTCTCTATAATTGGAGATGAAACAAGGGACATTTCAAATTCAGAACAACTCTCGATCTCTATACGGTGGGTCGATAAAGACTACTCCATTCATGAAGATTTTATTGGCATGTTTAAGGTACCTAAAACAGATGCAGAGACGCTATCTTTGGCAATTGAGGATGTTCTAGTTCGTTGTGTGTTACCAATAAGCCAGTGTCGGGGCCAGGCATACGATGGGGCATCAAACATGGCCGGACCCAAGAGCGGTGTAGCAGCACGCATACTTCAACGACAACCTACAGCCATCCCAGTCCACTGTTTATGTCACTGCATTAATCTTTGTTTACAAGATGTCAGCCGAAAATGCAAGTGTATCAGAGATGCCCTGGACTTAGTATACGAGCTTGTTGGTCTAATAAAGTATTCGCCCAAACGAGAGCACTTGTTTACGCAATACCAGCTGCAAGATTCTCCAAACATTCACCGACTGAAACCGTTATGCCCAACTAGATGGACATGCCGAACTGGCTCCATCAATGCCGTGATTGAAAACTACGCTGTGTTACAACAAACATTAGAGGAGATAGCGGAGACGTGCCGTGATGAATACGGGCGAAAAGCAGCAGGATTCCAAGCCTTAATGGGAAAGTTTTCAACATTTTTTGGACTAAAATTGGCTCATGTGGTCTTTGGAGCTTCAGAACAGTTGTCAACAACACTGCAGAGCAAAGACACAACAGCACAGGATGCAAGACTTGCTGTTAACCTTTGCAAAGCGTTTTACGATAGGCAGAGGGATGCTTCAGCATTCCAGATCTTCTATCAAGCAGTTCTTCTTGAAGCCAATGGTAAGACAGAGCCTCCCACTCTACCGAGATACAGCAACCCTCCAAAAAGAATAAATGATGGTGATGCTAATTTTAGGTTTGCTACAGCCGAACATTATCACAGACGAGAGTATTTTGAGATAATGGAGAGTCTATCGGGGGAACTAGATGCACGGTTTGATCAAAAGGGTTTCCACCTGGCTGCACTGGTAGAAGCCACCATCCTTGATAACTGCAGTGGCAAATCATATCCGATTCCAAAAGAAGTGCAGGATCTCTATTCTAAAGATCTGAATATTGACCGTTTGCAGACCCAATTATCCATGCTTCCCGATCTCGTGAAGTCCTATGTTCTAGAAGGAAAACAAATAACGAAGGTTACCACCATTCGTACCTTATGTGATGTTTTAAACGCTTTTCCCATAGTGAAAGATATGCTATCAGAAGTGCACTCTTTATTAATTCTATATATGACTATTCCAGTTACTTCATCAACAGCAGAAAGAACTTTTTCAGCGCTGCGGCGTCTCAAGTCCTACATGAGATCGACAATGACCCAAGAACGTTTGAACAATGTGATGGTGGCGCATATATATAAGGAAATAACTGATCGCATAAGCCTTATCAATATTGCACAAAGGTTTTGCTCGGCAAACGATCGAAGAAAGGTTTACTTTGGACATTTTGAGTAGTCATGCATATATAGAGTGTATTTTTGTTTAATTTATATACGTGCACGCTTTTTTAATAAAACAGGGCCCCCCCAATCCCAAAACCATTCCTACGCCCATGAAGACGGAGGAATGGATGGTCCTAGTACTTCGAGGAGTCAAAGAAGCAATCGACAAATGCCAACACCTTCTAGTGGTGTTAATCCGTCCTCATCTTCTGCTGCGAACCCTTATGTTGTGCCATCTGATTTTCGAGGACGGGATGCGGCAAGTAATTCCAACCGAAGTGGAGGAAATTCAGTCACCGTTACAGTACCAGTGAGCTCAACAGCTAACATAAACACCCAATCAAGTAGCAATAAAGCTACGCTTGAAACGATGGCTAAAAACATTGCTGACAATACAGCTTGTTTGCAAGGCATCTTGAAAGAACTGAAGCAAATGTCAGATGCAATCAATGAGCAAACGAGACGATCATTTTCTATCGAGCACAGCAGTTACAAGGTAAACAAGCACCCGCAATCGGCACCCACACGCACGCAAGCATTCACTAGCGCACACACACTCACAAACACAACACACAAGTGAAGATTTTTTTTACCTGCCAGGAGGACCTGTTAGTAGCCTGTGGTACCTTGTTTGGAAATACAATACATCGAAGTCCTGCAAAAACATCCATCCAGGTGAATATTTTTATCCTTTTGTATATTTAATATCCTCCCAAGTTTAGGCAGCTGTCAACTCAGTGCTCAAACAAGAAGTGCAGTTGAAATAAAAATATGATGCAGCTATGTCTTATTGCACAAGCAGGATAAGTGAGCTGCATGCAGAAGAAAGGAGAAGGGTATATATGCACATCAAACGTTTTAGAATCTTTATGTGCACTTTCCTTATCTTATACTTCTAGATCTTTGGACGTCATCCATGCCAATCTTTTACATCCTTGAAGGCAGAGGAATTTGTAATAAAATTCCTGCCAGTTCTACACACAGAATATCGATTAATATCAAATTATCGATATCATGTGGCCATATTGGTATAGTAAGAGTTTTCTGTTGTATTTCTCATTATCCAATAGAGAAGGTATTGTAGGACAGAAGCTTCAAGCAAGGATGACACGTACAAAGGATTCAAACAGAGGTTGTCATCAATGTATTTGAATGGAAAGCCTTCACCACAAGAGATGGAGGACATCTTTAAGGAGGAGGAGGAACTAGTATCACCATTATTCCATCCTCCAACTCAAGACGAACAGCCTTCAGTTGAAGATGCAATGTTATCTGATGCAGAAGGATACAACCCTGCATTTTAACCATGAACTCGCTCATTTCATCATGCTAGCAGCCCAGATATCTACCTGTTTAGCCATCATCTATCTATATGCTCAGTAACCCTATCTCATTTATATACTCCCATGTGTTCTCATTTTTATCATTCCAATTCATATGAAAGGCTTGCTGACTAAAGTACAGATTAAATCATATTTCAAGTTGTGATGATCTTTGTCATTTCCAGGGCTTTTAATGTCTAATGTAGCGTCCGGGTCTACCGTGGTGTAAGCTGGAAGATAAATTTATACACGTTCTGCCTGTTTAGCTTGCCCAAAATTGCCAAAGTCTAATTCTTGTTCTCTGATAAGCCTGAGCTTCAAAGTGAAGCTATTCGATCGCGATACGCGAGGTTGATATATAATTTTCAATACACGACGTGCATGTATCGCGATCAAAGCTTGATAAAATCGAAGCTTGAGAAAAAGGAGTAGAGTTTGGCATTTTCGGGCCAAGCTCCTAGGGACCTGGTACAACGAGCATGCACCATCAAATATAATAGGAATTTTAAACTGGCAGAACGCGAATAAAGGCTACTAGTTCCTTGTCACGCACAGGAGCCTTTTTTACAATGGGGGCGGAGGGGGATTTAAACGGATATGTATCAAAATGATAAAAGTCTGTATCATAATGATACTTCAGGTCACATAATGATGGTCATTTTTGTTACAGGTTGTAGAACATTCTGTGCCAAAATGTAGCATCATGATGACTCATATATGATAATATATCATATACGCTACAAATGTGTATATCATGTACGGTACAGCATGATATGCTTGACAGATATGGTACATATTGTTAAAATTTGGCTGTGTAGTACACCAAATAAATTTTGTGCCTGTTGGAGTATTTATACTCCCTACAATTATACATTTTATTAAGAACTTGCTAGAACTTGCTAGATGGCCATAGAACTTGCAACCAAATAAGGTATTTCTCGCTGTAGTTTCTTTCTAGATGTGATATGCATCTATATGACCTTAAGGGGCACCGTGCCGGTAAATTCTGAAGAGATTGGTACTATTGACGTTCTTTAAAACCATTCGTAGCTCGAGTTATACCTTCCTAAGGAAGAAGACGACGACGACGAACAATTTTTTTGGGAATGGGCACGAGAAGCAGGTTCTTTGTTTTGTCTGGAAGCGCATAGTTTAATGACATGAAACTAGCATGAAAACGTAGATCTTGGTGTTGTCGTTCGATTGCTTGCAACGAGATAAGTGATCCATTTCTCCGTTGTCCCTCCCGACGCGATTTAAAATTTTTAATGACATTCATCATTCCTCAATCAATCCTATATTGAATCTGCTGACGCAGGTTCAGATACTCAAGTTCATTTTTGGATGGGAAGAAAGTATATATCATACACGCACTGGCTCTTGGAGAATTTGGTGGTGGTGTTATTTATTAATTTATTGATTTGTAACCCATCCAGGCAGGCCATATTGTTGAACTGCACAAGTTAACAATGCATATTCATATTGGTACTAAACTGGTTCTATGCAGACACACACACACACACACACACACACACACACACACACACACACACACACACACACACACACACACACACACACACACACACACAACATGTACACACACACACACACACACACACACACACACACACACACATGCATGATGTCTACACATCTACTACTGCATTTTTCTTTTTCATTACCTGTTGGTTTGCTTGCTGGTCAGGTGGAGGGTGGGTTGCAAATTAACGATTATGGTGTCACGTGTGCCTATAAATGGTGTGGGATAATGTACATTTTTGAACATTGGCGACCCAAAATTGGGTCAAATCATGTATAAAGCTAAACGCGACAGAACAGTTCAAGCAAGCTTCGCTAGCCTTCTAGTGGTGCACACCTACCCCTTCCCTTCCCCCCCGTACCGTGTGCATTATTTAGAAACAACATACATGCACACTACAGTGCTCAAGGTATAATAAGCGCACGCCACTGTGCAGGGTACCGAGGAGTATAGTGCTCCAGCAAGAGCTGACAGCCGCGGGTAAGCGTTATGGATACCATGCTGGATATGTACAAGCTACTATATATAGTACATAACACAGCATCACTACCGCTTCACCATGCAGTAGCCTAGAAACTACTTAAATGAGCGTGCGGCAGCGCACAATAGGTATCAACAAACCTTTGGTAATGTTAGTAGGAATGCCTAACGTACGTACGCCCGTATTTCAATTTTTGTGGGCACGAGACGTTGGAACATGAAATTCAAGAAGGAATACTTCTGTGGAGGATGGAACCAAATTTTCAAATACGAAGACCTACGTTTAAAAGCGCAGAATACATGTAGTTGCTTTGTGTATCAGCTATATGTTTCTGTCAGGAGCTAACAGTAGCTTTTGACGTTAGACTGTGGAATAGCGTGATGAGGAACTCACCCCATTGACTTTATGAACATTTGAAAAAAAGGCCCCTACAATTCAATGGAACCGAGGGCTTATTCGGGAAAAATATGGTGACGTGTTTAAAAATCTTGCCATATGTGCCGCACTAACAATCTGTCAGGAGCTAAGTTGTAAAAAACATTTGGTATGCCTTCCCCATACTGTGTATGGAACGATTACAGAAATATATCGTGATTAAGCAAACCGCGAGTTAATGACGCGTTGACCGCTCATTTCTCCATATGAAAATACATGTAGTGTGGTTATACACTGTAAATCCAGAATCTGTAAAATAAGGTTTGTAATCCTTGCAAAGCATACATATGTACTATGAATAATATGATGATGTAGACATTTCTATCTAATGTTCTTACCATAGATTCGTTTACAGTGTACATACTGGCGGCGCCACAATAGGTCACGAACTACCTAGGAATTCACGTGGATCAGTTGTAACATTGTGTCCACAACTATGACCTAATATTCCATGCGCACCATTTAGAAGTTCGATCAATGCTTTATGACTTTTTAGAGATTAATTAAATTGGTATTGAAGTATTTACTGGTTAATATTTGCGGGCTAATACAGTAAGTTAAAACGACTTCAGGCACTGGGGCAAACAAAATTTATATACAAAAGAGGGATTTGTTGTTGTTTATGTTTATCACCAGGATCGAAGCAGAAACCAATATATATGTATATGCACGACCATGCAGCCAAGTCGCTGGGTAACTATAGACATGCATGTACGGGATTGTTTCCGCGAAAAGGGACCTAGCTAATGTTTGTTCAGGAAAATTTTGAACCAAACCTTAGCTAGGTCCCTTTCCGTGGAAACAATCCCGTATGTCTATAGTTTACCCACCATTGTGCATTATACATTAAAACCACATGGAATGAAATGGGTCACGTGCTGACGACTCTGGGTACTGGCGCAGGGTTTTTGAAATTGCTACACATGTCGAGAGGTGTTTCAGAGAGGTGAGGTGGCTGGCCGTGCGAAGTCGATGGCCTGACAGGCCATGCCACGTCCCCTCCACTTACATGTATACATCCATGTATGTACATGTAGTTTCATCATGCATCCTGCGCGCCTCGCTGCAGCGTTGTGCACGCAGCAGCTTTTCTAGCTGGTTTCCGATATGTACATATTAAAGTGTACACCGATTTGCAGCAAAAACCAGTGATACATGTAAATCTGCGGGGCAAGAGGTGTTACTACGCAAATATAATTACGTGTGTGTGGGACATGACGGCCATAGGGCGCGCAATGGAACCTGATGTTAGCACAGCAGATGATGGGCTTCGACTTGATTTGGGGATAAGAAGTGCATGGCAACCTCAGGTGAAGGCATTATTTGACTTCAAGGTCATTGACACTGATGGTCCATCTCATTGCTCGGATACGGCCTGCTAATAAATTCTCTTCTTCTCCTTAGCCAGACTCCAAGATTGATTCACCCGAATCAGTCATGGAGTCTGGAGCTAAAGAGAAGAGGATTTATGAGCAGGCCGTATCTGAGCAGAGAGGAAACTTTACACCACTAGTGATGTCAGTTGATGGACTTCTCCATAGAGAGGTCGGACATTTTCTGAAGAGACTAGCAGCAAACCTAGCACACAAATGGGAAAAACCCTACTCTCAAAAATTTGGCACACACACACAATACACATGCAATGCACACACGCACACGCAACACACACACACACACGCAACACACACACACACACGCAGCACACACACACACACGCAACACACACACACACACACACACACACACGCAACACACACACACACACGCAACACACACACACACACACACACACGCAACACACACACACACACGCAACACACACACACAACACGCAACACACACTGCGCCACAGCATTTAGTATGCAGAGTTGTGCCGAGTCTGCATATCAACCATATGCAGATGAGTATCATTGAAGTGTTCATATGCAGACGTCTGCAATGGACACTTCAATGATACTCATCTGCATATGGTTGATATGCAGACTCGGCACAACTCTGCATACTAAATGCTGTGGCGCAGTGACACACCCATACACACGCAACACACACAACTGAAACACACACACATATGCACACACAACACATACAGTACACACATGCACTGACACAACACACACACACACGCACACACACACATATACACACCATAATACACACACACAACACATACACACACAGCATATACACACACACACCACACACATGCACACTTACACACATACACACACACACAAACATACTCTCTTAACCCACCAAATACAGTCCTGATGATTTCTTGAACAAGTCTTTCTCTTCATGCTGACTCATATGGGCATTGAGTGACTTTTCTTAGCTTGCTGCATTGCTTCCACAGGAAAAAGTTAGAAACGTCCAGGCATAGTTTTTCAGGGCGGTTTTTAACATAAAACCACTCTGGGATTGGATGTCTAGCGTGGGAATAACGTAAAAACCATCCTGTGATTAATTGTCCAGGGTGGGAATGTCGTACAAACCATATGGTCTTGTCCTAAAAACGATATGGTCATGTCCTGGTTTTGTCGAACAAAATCCATGTTGAAGCAATGAATAAAAACTTTGTATTAATTGTTTCAACATGGTTTTTGTTCGACAAAACCAGGACAAGACCACATGGTTTTACGATGTTTTCACCCTGGACGCTTAATCACAGGATGGTTTTTATGTTATTCCCATGCTAGACATCCAATCCCAAAGTGGTTTTATGTTACAAACAGCTCTGAAAAACTATGCTGGACATTTCTAACTTTTTCCTATGTTAATCACACTTTAGAATAGATTATTTCTTGAAATGTGTGTGCATGTCAATGTGTGTGCATGTAAATGCCTGTGTATGTATGTTGGGAATTTTACGAGACAGTTCCAGAAATATATTTGCAACCTCTACCCACAACACATCGCCTCCTCCTCCAACACCACCACAAACATCCCCATCATGCCAAGGCCATCCCACTAGTCAACTCGGCACTTTACGCTAGACGTCTAGGAGTAAAAATAATTACTCACGCATTCACAAGTTATGCATGTCTTTTAGCGGTATGATAGGTACAAAGGTTGAATTCCATATAGCGCTCAGGAATATTAAATGCGCATGCGCTAAAACAAACCCCCCCCCCCCCCCCCCCACCCCACATGTATATGAATATGAATGTCATTGATCAATCACTAGCTATGTTAATGACTAGTGACAATCACTAGAATGACTGTGCAAGATACTAGTGACTTTCACTCTATTTTATCGTCACTCGAAATATGCTGGGAACGTACAAAAGTTGCGCATTCTCTTCTACCATTTGAAGGGCTTTCGTTCGCCATACATCCAAAAGTGCTTGAAGGGCGAGGGCATGGTGGCATGGTGGCTCCTCGACGTGGAATTTACAAGTTCATAAAGCACTTCGTTGAAACAGGAAGCATATTAAGGCGTCGTTGCAGCAGTGGTGGGCCGACGAAAACAACACCTGAGATTAAGCACTTCGACATTGATGAACAAATGGAGAAACCACTGAATCACCTTGCACAGAGTCACGTTTTTAAACATGGTTAAAATAAATATACGGCGTATGCGTTAGTCAAACATAGCTGCACCGCGACGTAATATACGATTACGCCGTGCAGCGTAATAAAATAAAATAAAATAAAATATAAATTACTAAATGGGTCAGTTTCCGAGAAAATGAGCTATCGCTGGCCAGTCATTCAGAATCTCTTTAATCACAGAGTTTACGAATTCTCTGCCATTGTCACTATGAAGTATGCTTGGAAGGCCCACAATAGGAAATTCATACTTCTCCAATACCTCGGCTACATTGTGAGCACCTTTATTGATCAAGGGAAATGCCAAATTGAACTTAGACCAGTGATCAATAATGTGCTAAATCCACTTGAAATCCCCATCTGGAAGATGGCGCATGTCAATGAGATCAATCTATTAGTTGGCAAACAAAAGTGATAACAGTAATAGTTAGCCGCAACAAAACCACCATACCTGAAGCCGAGATAAGAGGCCATCGGCTACAATAGGTCTGAGTGGAGGTTTCGTAGCTTGTGGTTTGCGCAAATGACATGCAAGCTGAGCAAAGTTTGACATATTGCTCAACAACACTTCTTGGCAAAAAGGAGTAGGTGCCCTGGATCTATGTGTTGAAATAAAAAACCAATTACGTATATGCTAGAAGTTAAGCATATGAAAACATACACGTGCAAACGTCTTCTTAACACCAGCATGCAAACCGTCATTATTGTGGATTTGCTTCAAAATGTCCCAGAACTCCTCCACGAACGCCACTCGACGATATCCTTTCATCAGCGTTCTATCATTTTGTGACTGCATTGTATGAAGGCACAAATGCTAAAACAAATACACAATGGTATGCATAGCTATACAGTGTATAAGCTGCAACGAGATCACAGACAAAAACCTACTTCCTTTTCTTCCTTGACGGCCACAACTAACGCGTCTCGAATGCCTGCTTCTGGGAAGTCCAACAAGCGAAATCCACTGCGCTTGACCAGGTGGCGAAAATGCTTATCATCATCAGAATTTCCCTTCAGATACGAGATAATTCGCTTTCCATACACTTCCCTGATAACAGCACTTCGTGATCTTGGAGCATCTTGTGGAAATTTACGATGAACATAAGCATCAAACACTTCTTTCTCACTCGAAGTCATTTCGATTCTTAAATTCTGACAAGTGCTATTATCTCGCGCCCAGTACCTCAACCAGTTACGTAACGGGCCATCCGGTTATGTTACCGGTCGTCCGGTTGCGTAACTGGTCAATGGTTACGCATCCGTGCGGAACATATATATAGGGCAAGTACAAATGGTCAGTGGAAGGCCTCGACATCCACAATCCCAAGGTGTAGTGGAGCAAGCTCACTACACTTTAGAACGTATGCTGTCTGCCAAAGTTGCAGAGCAGAAAAGTTGTAAACCTCCTTGGTCAATGTGGCTGCCTCATATTGTCTGTGAGTATGTATTTTTTATTTTACAGTTCTTCTTATACTCTATACACATGCAATCATGTTTACTTTTTTAGACACCATGAATACTCAGGTACATGAAACAACAAAACAAATGCCATACGAGCTTGTTTTTGGCCAGCCCCCTCGGTCTATAATAATCCCTGATCCACGATTGAAGGCTATGATTGATGAAGAACAACTGGATGAAAAGGATACTGTGACGTGCAAATCAGATGATGAAGATAAAGAGAGCAATCATGATGACTCAAGTTCTGTGGGGATTATTGAGGATCTGAAGCACAATGAAGAAGAAAAGAATGAGGTACTACTATAGAGCTGTAGTGTGGGATAAGTATGCTGCACGCATGTATGGTGGGGCTTACGAGTCTACACAGTAAAAAAAGTATTTGTGTGTACTGCAGGGAAATGGCACTGAGTTGGAAGGCATTGCAGCTAACACTGAAGAAGAGCTGCCTGAAGATGCAGAGGATAGTGGTGGGTTTGAAGAAATTCGTTCGGAGTCGTCATTGCCTAGATCTCTTGGTACTCAAAAAAAACATCTGGAGATACGCAATAAGGCAGATGCTTCATACTTTTAAAGTCAATAGAAAGGATGGGGCAAAAGTATTCGAAGCACAACGGGCACCACATTAAAAAGTTTGCAGTAGAAGATAGTGTTGTGTCCGCGTACCTCGCATTGATCGAGATAACACTGACTTACAACGCTTGCCATGCATCGTTGTAGAGATTGTGGGCAAGGCCTGTTCCATGTATCGTCTTTGCTGCAAGGAAGGAGTGCTGAATACCTGCTATTCTGCTGGGGATTTGGAACTGTTCAATGCTTCCTTTGAGTTTGCAGCAGAAGGCTGGAGAACAATGCCTGTAGTATCGTTAAGAGAAGCAGCGAAATTGCATGCTCCTTGGAATACTTTTACCAAAAACAAGTGCACTTGTAAGTCAGGAGGATGCAACACAAAATGTTGCAGTTGTGTGCGGAACAACATTGAATGTAGTAATCATTGCCACCATGGATCAAAATGTGATAATAAATGTAATGATCTGCAAACTAAAAAAGGTGAGCGTACAGTAGTTGTGGTGTAAACCCTCTTTGATGTTGTAGATTTAACAAAATGCAGTATCATTTGTGATGAGTCTGATGTTGATGTCGATGCACAACAGAATGGTGTTGTATCAGTGAATGCTGGAGCTCCTGTCACACAGGTGAGCAAAAATGAGATGCATGTATAATGTTGGGCATGTTAGAAAGTAAATTTCTTTCAAAGAAAACATATGACTGCATGTTTACACCTTCATGCCTCTGCACAGAACAAGTGTGAAATCAATTTTTCTGCACATATGAAAAAGATGATCGAAGCTGGTGACTGGCTTATAGATGAGCACATGTCCCTTGCACAAGAAATTTTGAAGCATCAGTTTTCACATATTGACGGATGGCAGAGTACATTATTGGTCCAAATCAATGGCTTCATTCCTTCAAAAGGTGAAGCTATTCAAATACATCTAGTATCGGACTCACATTGGGTAACATCTTCTAGCCTGGGTGGAAAAGTTAATGTATATGATTCCCGTAAGTACAAAGGGCATTTGTCCTCGATTTTAACTCATCAGTTGTGCCAAGTTTACAGAACATTGATTGAGCAGAGGAAAGGAAAACAAAATGCGTACTTAGCTGTGCATATTCCACAAGTTCAAAGGCAAAGTAGTAGCAATGATTGTGGGGTTTTTGCGATTGCCTTCGCATTACATGCAGCTCTTGGTCAGTGTATTGGAGAGCTTACATTTGATCAAAGCAAGATGAGAAAACATCTTCTAGAGTGTTTTGAAGCAGGAATACTTACACCATTTCCTATTGTTGAGAAGAAAGCAACAAAACAAGCAGAGAGTTGTTTTGAAGAGAAAATTGAAGTGTTTTGCACTTGTATGATGCCGGAGACATACGGAGATATGGTGCAATGCTGCACATGTTAGAAATGGTACCACTTAAAATGTTCTGATACACAAATACTTCCGTCTAAAAAAGAGGAATGGTATTGCTTTTCATGCTCTTGATTTATATACATAATAAACTGATCCGTGTTTATATCGTTGTCTTCAATTGCAACCGTTGAAAACATATATATGTATATCAGTGTAGCTTTGAAAATATTGGTTACGCAACGGGCTGACCGGTTACGTAACCGGTTGGCATTGCACACTGGTAATGCATCCGGCCGACCAGTTACGCTACCGGATGGCCGGTTACATAACGGGTGGCCCGTTACGTAACCGGCCAAGTTACGCATCGGTACGGAACATATATATAAAAGTTATACAAATCATTCACGTTTGAATCGCTATAACGTCCGAACGGTACACGCTATTGACTTCCTATTTACAACACTTCATACTAAATCATTTCTCTACGGTAAAATACTTTTTGGGGTTTTGCACTTGCTCCGTGCCCGTATTGCAATGTCCGATACCCCAAAGGGTATGAACCCGTCATAACTTTCGGCAGGAGTAATCAAATCGCTTCAAATTCGGTTTGTAGGTAGAGGGGTCCTATAGCTATTGATTTGTTCTGTTCTTTAATTTTCACTCTATCCGTTGCGGAGATACAGGTGTGCAAAGTTAATGCACATTTCCTGCTCGATTTGCCCAGGCAACCTTAGTTCCATTCTCCCATTCCGCATGAATATTAATCACTTCCTTGTTCCGCCCAGTCTCCGCCTTAAACAAAGCTATATAGCCGTTCGCAACTCAGTGTCTGTTTGTTTTTTGTTGTTTTGTTTTATTTTCTGAGGCTATACGGGTCAAAGAAGATGAGTTATCACTTCGATCGTACCGAATTAACGGATCCAAGTGAATGGTTGTCAGCTAGCGCCTGATGGTTGTCGCCGCCTCCCACGTCGCGGACGCGCGTAAGGATGTAGTCACTCGCATCACCGTTCGGTACCTAGTAGTGTATTATAAAGCTTTCCCACATTCGCTTGCTTAACTTCATTCCTGTCACGCCCACTCGGCTACACTGCAAGGATGCTATACAGGGGCGGATACAGGAATTCTGGAAGGGGGGGGGGGGGGGGTCCGACATGAATAATTAATAGGGGGAGGGTGCGGGAGGGGGATGAGCCCCCTCCCGCGCGAAGCGCGGAAGCTTTGACGGATCGTCATCCCGCACATAATTGGTGACATTCTATAGAAACTTGAAAAGGGCGGCGAATACTGTGCGTGGTTCGGTTTGGGGGACTCTATTCTCAGTGCAACTCATAAACTGCGTATCCTAAATTAATGAGTAATCCCTATTTAAAAAGAATGATCAATTAAGTATTGCTCTATTGATGCTCTTGCCCGATAAGAGTACACGCTCTGCGCAAAAAAGTAACAGGGATCTTGTTGTAGCACGGAGGCCATCCAGATGCCGTTCCGAGTGACTTACGCGTGCATTGCGGAGCTCCTAGGCAATGTGGAGGGCAATAAGGATATGTGGATAGCGGGTTATGCAGTGTGAGATACAGTGAAGTGATAGAAGGCTGCATAAAAGGAGGTAAGGTTGCATTGGAGCATGATGTGGTGATGGAGGCTGTGGATAGTAGTGATGTGGGTGATGGGTGAAGTAGAGAGGGTGACATTGATACAGATGAGGATGCTGCTGGATGGATCATGTGGTGATGTGGGTAATGTAGTTATGTGATGTGGATGCAGAGTTATATAGAAGAGGATGTGCAATTTGTTGTGAATGGATGGTGATGTGGATAGAGGATAATGTGGTAGAGAGGTGATGTTAGATATGGATGGATTATGATGTGGTAATGTGAATGGAGTCATGTGAATGAGGCAAGTTTATGTGGGTGGAGTGTTATTATGTAATGCGGATGAAGTGTGTTGCAGATAGATGTTGATGTGAATAGAGGGTGATGAGGCAAAAGGTAAAGTGGGTGATGTGATGTGGGAGATGTGGATGAACAATGATAATGGGGTGATGATGGTGGGGTAATGATGATGGGGTAATGATGATGGGGTAATGATGATGGGGTAATGATGATGGGGTAATGATGATGGGGTGATGATGATGGGGTAATGATGATGGGGTAATGATGATGGGGTAATGATGATGGGGTAATGATGATGGGGTGATGTGAATGGAGGGTTATGTGACGGAGGCAAGGTTATGCGGATGGCAATGGAGGTTTTTTTAGATGGAGCATTATAAATTAAAGCAGAAAATGTAGGTGTTGTGCATAGATGGATGTGGATAGAAGTGATGCGACGAAAGATAATGAGCAGGCAAGGCTACGTTGGCTATGAAGGTAATGTGGATGGGAATGTTATATTGAGGTAAGAAATGTAATTTGGATGCAGGAATTGCAGATAGAGATGTGATGGCGAGGAAGTGGATGATGGGAGGCGAGGAAGTGGGTGATGTGATGGCGGGGAAGTGGGTGATGTGATGGCGGGGAAGTGAGTGATGTGATGGCGGGGAAGTGGGTGATGTCATGGCGGGGAAGTGAGTGATGTGATGGCAGGGAAGTGGGTGATGTGATGGCGGGGAAGTGGGTGATGTGATGGCGGGGAAGTGGGTGATGTGATGGCGGGGAAGTGGGTGATGTGATGGCGGGGAAGTGGGTGATGTGATGGCAGGGAAGTGGGTGATGTGATGGTGGGGAAGTGGGTGATGTGATGGCGGGGAAGTGGGTGATGTGATGGCAAGGAAGTGGGTGATGTGATGGCGGGGAAGTGAGTGATGTGATAGCGGGGAAGTGGGTGATGTGATGGCAGGGAAGTGAGTGATGTGATGGCGGGGAAGTGGGTGATGTCATGGCGGGGAAGTGAGTGATGTGATGGCGGGGAAGTGGGTGATGTGATGGCGGGGAAGTGGGTGATGTGATGGCGGGGAAGTGGGTGATGTGATGGCGGGGAAGTGGGTGATGTGATGGCGGGGAAGTGGGTGATGTGATGGCAGGGAAGTGGGTGATGTGATGGTGGGGAAGTGGGTGATGTTATGGCGGGGAAGTGGGTGATGTGATGGTGGGGAAGTGAGTGATGTGATGGCGGGGAAGTGAGTGATGTGATAGCGGGGAAGTGGGTGATGTGATGGCGGGGAAGTGGGTGATGTGATGGCGGGGAAGTGGGCGATGTGATGGCGGGGAAGTGGGTGATGTGATGGCGGGGAAGTGGGTGATGTGATGGCGGGGAAGTGGGTGATGTTGATGGTGGAAGTGGGTGATGTTGATGGTGGAAGTGTGTGATGTGATGGCGGGGAAGTGGGTGATGTGATGGCGGGGAAGTGGGTGATGTTGATGGTGGAAGTAGGTGATGTGATGGCGGGGAATCGAAGTGGGTGATGTGATGGCGGAGAAGTGGGTGATGTGATGGCGGGGAAGTGGGTGATGTGATGGCGGGGAAATGGGTGATGTGATGGCGGGGAAGTGGGTGATGTGATGGCGGGGAATTGGGTGATGTGATGGCGGGGAAGTGGGTGATGTGATGGCGGGGAAGTGAGTGATGTGATGGCGGGGAAGTGAGTGATGTGATGGCAGGGATGTGGGTGTGACGGATCGGCCAGCGCACTACGCCGCGCAAGCCGCCAACGTCCGTACACAAAGCTCGACTTCACTCTGCAGATCATCCGTGTCAACAAAACGCACAAACATATACACCGAAATACACAAAGACATTGTGGGTTTGTACTGCACGTGATCACTTAGAAGGATCCAGTCCTTCATACTCCTTCCTCCTTCTCCTCGATAAACGCACCACCATGTTTATCGAACTCTTGCTTGGGATCTGCATACTTCCGCTGAAGAGAGCCTCATCGCCAGACAGTCTCCGGTCCACCGCGAGTTATCCTGTGCCACCATCTTGGTCCTTTTCCTCTCTGAAGTCCACCACAGCTGGCTGGCATCTGCAGGTCTACTCCGGCCTTCCGGTCACCAGACCCAGTCTTCGGCAAACTTTTGGCGTCCTCCTCAGCTCGAGCTTTCACAAAGGGTCCTCGCAAGGAGTGATCCCACTTCGGACACCAAATGTGACGGATCGGCCAGCCCACTACGCCGCGCAAGCCGCCAACGTCCGTACACAAAGCTCGACTTCACTCTGCAGATCATCCGTGCCAACAAAACGCACAAACATATACACCGAAATACACAAAGACATTGTGGGTTTGTACTGCACGTGATCACTTAGAAGGATCCAGTCCTTCACAGTGGGTGATGTGATGGCGGGGAAGTGGGTGATGTGATGGCGGGGAAGTGGGTGATGTGATGGCGGGAAAGTGGGTGATGTGATGGCGGGGAAGTGGGTGATGTGATGGCGGGGAAGTGGGTGATGTTGATGGTAGAAGTGGGTGATGTTGATGGTGGAAGTGGGTGATGTGATGGCGGGGAAGTGGGTGATGTGATGGCAGGGAAGTGGGTGATGTGATGGCGGGGAAGTGGGTGATGTTGATGGCGGGGAAGTGGGTGATGTGATGGCGGGGAAATGGGTTATGTGATGGCGGGGAAGTGGGTGATGTTGATGGTGGAAGTGGGTGATGTGATGGCGGGGAAGTGGGTGATGTGATGGCAGGGAAGTGGGTGATGTGATGGCGAGGAAGTGGGTGATGTGATGGCGACGAAGTGGGTGATGTTGATGGTGGAAGTGGGTGATGTGATGGTGGGGAAGTGGGTGATGTGATGGAGGGTAATGTTGGAAATGGGTAATGTAAACAGAGAGTTACGTGGAGGCAAGGTTATGTGGATTAGTTGGAGGCAAGGTTATGTGGAGGCAAGGTTGTGTGGATGTCAGTGGCGGTTTGTATGAAGGGAGTGGTCGAAAATGTAATGTGACGTGGTTGTAGGGTGTTCGCGATGTGGATGGAGGGATGTGATGTGATTGGAGGGGGATGTAGATAGATGATGTGGGCATTGTGAATGGAATAGGAGCCAAGGTGACATTAAGAAGAGTGAGTTAGGAAGAAGTGGGTCATGATTTTCAAGATCATAGAAGAGAATTGACAATACACGGATTATGGATGGTGCAGTTTATAAGATAGTCTAAATTTTGTACAAGAATTAATAATATCAAGGGTTCAAATCATGGTACGGGTTTGTGAATGTGGGGAAAAGAGTGAGTTTGAAAGAAGTTGATCACAATATTTTATGTTTTGTAAAGTTATTGGTAATATCAAGGTTGAAATGATGGTACATAGTGTGTGATGTACGAATCAAGTGAGTTTGAAAGAAGTGGGGCACAATTTTCAAGTTTTTATGAAAAATGGTAATATCATGAAGGTTGAAACGATGGTACATAGTGTGTGGATGAAGGAATAACTGAGTTTGAAAGAAGTGGGTCACTATGTTCTAGTTTTGAAGAAGAATTTCCAATGTCACAAAAAGGTTGAAAAGATGGTACAGGTAGCATGTGGATGTAAAAGTGAGTTTGAAAGATGTGTGTCAAAGCTTCAAGCATTATAGTCGAATTGGTGCTATCAATGAAGGGTTGATAAGATGTTATATGGTGTGTATAGGTATAGGAATGTATGCGTTTGGAAATAAAAGGGACACATTGTTCAAGTTTGTTAGAATAAAATAGGATTCGATGTCCCAAATGCAACACCTAGTGCTGTGCACAGTAAACTAAAGGAGATCCTGGTGGTCCACGCACAGAAGGCGGAGCAACGCTTGGTGGCCCAGCAGAAGATGGTAGCGGGGAAACATTTAATCTTTTTTTTTGAACACAAAATATGGCGCACGCGATCATTCGCGCAGCTTTGATTGAAGTTGATTGAGATACCCTGTTCCGATCGAAACACTTTAACACTGACTTCACATACGTGTAGTGAATTCGGGACCGAAACAGCCTTAGTAAAATCAATTTACATGCCTAGAGCGAAAGAATTAAGTTTGTCTCAATAGCTGTAATGTCAATGCTGTGGTTAATTGCGACGTAATATGTAACGTCTACACATGCAGGCTCTACCAGTTCAGAAGCCATTTGTCTAGTCATTTTATATTCCCCTCAGTATAGTGTCATGTTCCCCTATAGTGTCATGTTCCCCTACAGTGTCATGTTTCCCTACAGTGTCATGTTCCCCTATAGTGTCATGTTCCCCTACAGTGTCATGTTCCCCTACAATGTACCATGTTCCCCTATTGTGTCATGTTCCCCTATAGTGCCATGTTCCCCTATAGTGTCATGCTCCCCCTATAGTCATGTTCATACATGTACTGCACTCCATGGGAACAACCTTTGACCCTATCCTACAGGTGCAGTGCTTCTGGAACATTTAGTAACCTACACAACAATGTGTCTATTCAAACCAGCTAGTGATGCCGCGGTCAGCTATTATCGATCCGGTCACGTTCACGGCTAACCGTACCGGATCCACACGGTCACGTTGGCGGACGAACAGTGACCGTGTTTTACCAATACGGTCACGGTGGCGGTTTGACGGTTGGCCGCCTGGATTCAAGCCGGTCCCGGTCGATATCCGGTCCAAACTAACAGCACGAATTAAATCTAGTGTATATTTAACGTTACTCTTTCCACTCAGCCAGCATCCATCCGCCATCTCTTGCGGTCAGCTTTAGCTGAGAAAATACCCTTTCAGAGTGAGCACTGGACACCAGAATGGGTAAATCAGTTTTTTAGCAATGCGAAGGAAGTTTAATAGCTTCATGGTCGCTCCACCATTGCATGACGTCATTAACGCGCCAGTTAAGCGTATAGCGCTTCAACTCGTCTTCTATGCTCCCTCTCGCTCCTGTGTGCCACCCCAAGGATCTCTTTGGTAGCAGTACATGGCTGCAGCAGAATGCATGATGTAGTTGAAATTCGCACTTGTAATGCCAAAATGTTGACTTACGTCAAAGCCAATGCATCCAGTGCAAATATAGTGTGATTGGGAACAGCATCTCCCTAGATGAAACTTCTGCAGAATCTGCACAATCAATTACAAGTGTTCTTCAGGTCGATCAGACCTTTCCGCGGCAGGACTTAAGCCAAACCCAGCCGGCATTGGCTCAGAAGTCAGAACTCGGGAGGAAACGATAGTGCACTAGAAAGCCAAAGGCAATGCATGAATTAAAAGGCGTCAGTCCCGCGTCACTCACAGAACGAAAATCCAAGCAGCAAATGAAACCCAAGCAACAAAATCGAATCCCCATTAATTTTATTCGAATAAACAGTGATATTACTTCTTTTTTTTATTTTATGTGACGCGTATTAGTATTATTCAAAGGAAAAAAATACACTTAGACAAAAATAAATAAATAAATAAATATATTAATAGTTGCATTGAAATGAGCACTTTTGGAAAATATCAGTGAGGAAAATGAGGGAGGCCAGCTCCATCATCCATGCCATGTCCACTTCTCCATATTACCCTAGATCCCCGCAAGCAAAGGTTTGTTGCACGCAAAATAGCGAAATCCATTCTGGCACGAACCCATCCCATTACTTCAGAATGTGACTTCTCCCACTTCACCGCAATTTGGTCACACAGGCGCTTCATCAGGTGTTGTGCATCGTGACCCAAGACTCCATCTTCTGCTGAACATAGCACAGCATCGACAGTGCGACTAGCATAAGACTGGGCGTCAGTGTCTACGACACGAACATCTAGCAACGCCGCAGTTTGTGGCTGCCACACTCCTCGCGCTCGTATGCTGAGGTCAGCAATTAAAGCTGGTCTACCACTGGAATCATCTGCTTCCAGTGATATTACTCATGTATTCTACAGATAGTGTAAATAAAAATATATCATTCTTAACTACCCGGCAGGAAAGCGGTGTCAGAGTATGTCTTGTTATCGAATTGTCACTTCGGTGCATGAATGCTGCATTGTGTCAATTCTCACAGGTTCCCAGTCCTCAGTTATCCAACAAAAAAAGGTACAAATTTCTTAATGTCTGACCGGCAGTTGACCGTCAAAATTTTTGACGGTCCCACGGTTATTGGCCTCAATAGGCTGACGGTTAATTGGTTCGCGAACTAATTCAATTATTCACTTTTCCTGACGGTCACGGACGCGGTCAAGCCAACCGTATCGCCTAGTTTGACGGTTTTGACGGTTGGCGGGCGAACCGCGGCATCACTGATTCAAACCTACTATGGAATAAGCATTTTTTTGTCACGTTACAGAACAATAGTATACAGAATAGTATATTGCATATTGTATGTACTCCGTCCGATCTTTTGATAAGCATGATGGGCCAAGAGAGCCTCACGTCACCTGGCTAAGTCTAAGACTGGCATAGCGACTTCTCGTGTATTTTACGTGAGCGTGCGCGCGTCTACGTCAGACTAATCCATCCTTATTTTGATGCGTTTGAAGCATAGTATACAAATTCCCTGTGCCATTCTAAAACAACGTACAACAACTTCGCTCACAAGGGTGGATGTAATCATAATTATTCTAAATATAGACTCACTGAGGACTGCCACGGAATTATTCTAAACATAGACTTGCCCCATTACGTGGGAGGTGCTCCGTGAAATTACCCATTATTTGGGATCGGTCAGACGTAGTGGTGTGGCTGCACCAAAACACAATATCAATATTACACCAAATATGCGCTAGGGGGTAGTTTTCTCATTTCTGTGAATTGGAAAGTTCCTCTATCAAATAATTATTCGGCATCAATATTTGGACCATCCTTCATTCATACAGGACACTAAACATTTCAAAGGGAAGATTATTCTTTCTTTACATGTCCCGGATATTTGGAAAAGTGATTATGCTGGCCACGTACACTACTGACTTTAGTAATGCAAGAAAAGCTATATTTGGCCACCAACCGTGACGTCATTATTAATTACCATTCCATTGGTTGCTGTGTACATAATTCATAACGTTTGAAGGACCTCGCATCAGCGATATGGGGCAATCCTCGAGCAAGAAGCAGACACAAGGTACAAAGGCTAGTTCTACTACTTCCCAATTTCCTACCACACCACACGGGTCCCTAATGTACGGCGAGTTGGCGCGCGCATGTACGGTAATGTTTGGCAATCTTGACGCCGATCTTCACAAGCATATCTTGGACGAAACACCCGCTTTCACCTGCGCAGAGGGCAGGATGATCGATCTAGGGTTCGCCAAATGCGTCGATTATCCTACCCTGCCCGATCACGTCTACTACGAAGGCTACTTTCACTCCTGTAGGGTCCCTAGGCCTATCGAAAGCCTTAACCCACGAAATGGCCGCCCTTTCAACAAACCTCCTGCCCCAAAGGCTCTGCGCGCTCTGTACATAGCCTTCAAAGACAAGAACAAGGCCCTATTAAGCGACGTGGCGCAGAAGATCCTCGAACTACCGGTGCCGCACGTGTTAGATCACGAAGAACAAAAAGAGACTCAAGAAATTGATCCTCGCCAAGTTATAGCGGACATGTTTAGTCCTGAAGGTTCCGAGGAAATCCTGTGCGGTGACCTTGCAATTCAAGTGCATTGTGGGACGGGCGTGAGTTATGAACACATTGGATGGCACCGCGACTCCATCAACTCCATGTTTCATTTCGCCACCTCGATAAGAGGCAAACGAGATTTGTACTCGAGTCTGTCTGATCACCCCGACAGCTCGAAACAGCAGATTTTCGTCGATCGACTCGAGACACCCAACATTTACATCTCCAGCCCGGCCAACTTTAGACACGCTGTGAGCTACCCAGAACAATCCTGAGAGGACAGGACCATAGCCGTACAAGCGAGGTTCCTCTTGACAAGAGAACTTCTCAACACCCTTGGGATGATATCAAACGAGGTAAAGAAGCAAGTATCCCAAATCATTGCAGAGGCGCTCTGCAAGGGCTTCGCGTTGCCTTCCTTTCAGGAGGTCATGGAGGTAGAAGGAACTCTGGATGATTATCCAGGTTCTTTAAAAGTGGTTGACAACTATCTCGATGGAATAAAGGAACACTTCAACTGAGTCCACTATATAGTAGAAGGCAAGCAATTAAGAGAGAAAGATCAACGTTTTACTTGCATGTGTGCATCGCTGTGAAAAAAGAAGTTATACTATTTGTGTATTCAGACTGTTTACAATCTGTTATGCATCAATGTGTATACTCTGGTTCTACTCTATTCGTATAACATGAGTATAACTAGTATACTGATAGTTCTACTGCATGAAGTATAACACCATTATCCTGTATGCGTATAGCCACTTTGTTGCCATGCCTGATCGCTGCGTTTCAGGTTAACAAATGTTGATTCAACTAGTTTTGTAAATTTAAATTTGGTTTTAATTAACCATTATAATACCCACAGCATGCCAAAGTATAGCACCAGTACGTCGATGGGAATAGTTCAGGGAAGTGTGTGTGGCATTCTTTCAAAAGAGATTAGTGAGAAACACTTATAAGATATTTGTGACATCAAACTTTTAAAAAGAGTGAAGACATCATCTTTACAATGCAGCTGCTAGATGGCTTACCGCAGGTTTTAAAATTAGTCAAACCTTGTGGCAGAGAAGCTTCTAGGGCATTTAAGATGTGATGCCACCCCAAGGTCTGTAGGGCCGGCCACATGCAGTATCTTTTGGAAAGACCTGTTCACGATGTGAAAGACAGACGACAAGTCACTGGAATTGCCATCTGGAGGTAGTCTGTTTGAAGAAGCTGGAGAGTACCCTGCCTATGAAGGCCATCTCCAAGTACCAGATCAGTTAAGACCACTGAGGCGATTCCCCAACTTCAGCAGTCAGTTGTCATCCAGGGGAAGCAGGTCATCTTGAAGTTCGACATGGGTGCTGGCTCCAACGTCTGCTCTGAAGATGTTTGGGGAAACCTATCCTACCACTAGCCACAGGATAGTATGAGGTAGAAAATGGAGAGCATATACCCCACTTAGTCACACTGCAGGGTAAAGAAAGTTCACATGGTAAATCAGAGCAATTCACTGTTACCAAGGTACCATGGCTCAATCTTCTGGGCGATGATGCAATAGTGAGGCTGCAGGTCAACATTTCTGCTCTGATGGGTCTCAATCAATCGGGGGCAACTACCCAGTTACTGTGAATCAACAGCCGGAACCATATCATCATCCCATGCCACTTCCTGAGGATGTTATGAAAAGTTGGGTGGTGATCATGGCTTCACCATGATCAACCTGGCAGACACCTATAATCAAATCATGTTAGCTCCAGAGAGCCAAAAGCATCAAGGGGTGCTATTGCAAATGAGACTCCTTTTCAGTACCAGTTCAGCCCTGGGCTACATCCATAGAGGTCATGGGCCAGCTGACCTGTGACTTCCAAATTGTGGCTGTCTACATGGATGACATTCTGGTCAGTGGAACCACCACTTCTGCGCACCTCCAGAACCTTCGTTCTTTTCAGAAATGTGTTGAGTGTTTCTTTGCACAACGTACCTTCTGTCAAATACCTTGGGCATATCCTGTTGCAACAGGGCATCGCCAAGGGTCATAGGTTGATGCCGTCAAGATGGTGCCACCTCCCGGAAATGTTTCTGGTCCCTATTCTTTCTTGAGTTCATGTCATTACTTGAACCAGGGTGCAGAGAAACAAAAGCTTTCCAGAAACTGAAAGACTTGCTCTGCGCAGACACCATTCTGGTCCATTTCGACCCGTGATATCATTCTCCTCTGTGGAATTGGGGGCTGTTTTCTTCCATGGTCACAGGGTGATGGCATTGGCTGCCCAATCAGCAATGCCTCAAAGACCTTCAATAACTCCCAGCAGGGTACAGTCATGATCCAGAAGGAGGCACTCTACTAGCTGGGGATAGATGCAGACGTATTGGACCTCTGCTATCAGTGTACTGCCTGCATGTGTAGAGCATCAGAGCAAGCCGCCCAAACCTAACAATTATCCATGGATGCTGGCAAAAAGCCATGGAGTCTAATACATGTTGATCATGCCATCGATTTTCTATGAAGTACATGTAACTGGTTTGTTATAAGTAACCTTGCATCACATAGTTGTATCGGACAATGTGATATTATTCTCCTCTGTGGAATTCCAGATCAAGTGTCACGAGAGAGGGCCCATTACCCACCTCACAGGTGCACCATACCACCAAGTCAGCAAAGCACTATCTTACAGCAGAACCATTGGACCCAAGGGCTGCAAAACTGCACATCCTCCATGAAAGTGTGCCATTTTGCAGAAGCCACCACATAATCAGAGGACAGAGGTCAATTGACATTCTGAAATTTTCCAAATTTGATCACTAATAGTTTGAAGAAGAGATACATAATTATTATAGAAATTTTATTATAGTGCACAATGCATACACCAAAATGATGCAAATGATGGCACTAGTTACAATGCACTTATACAAAGCCAAGTATGTATAAAATTAAGTGTTAAAGTTTACAGAATTGAGACAAATGTACTAAATGGAGACGCGAATCCTACATTTTTTTGCTGTCACTACTGAATCCAAAAGTGTGTTCCAAATAGCAATTATCCATTTGGATAAAATGTTGTGCCTGACCGCAGACCGTGATATCTGAATTAACTTCAGCTTTTGAGAGTGGCCACGAGTATCATGAGCAAAGTTAGGTATTTAGATGAAATTGTCAACAGAGACAGCTTGTTAATGATTTTAAGGCTACAGTATTCCAGTGATGGCAGCTGAAGATCATGAGCCGATCAGAATATCCATGTAAGCTAGGAAGCATGCTCTTTGTATATTGATCTAGTAAAGAATCGTTGAATTATCTCAATACCTCTGATGTCCTACAAGAGCCAAGGATTCCAGACTGGAGTGGAAGATGGCTCTAAGTAAATAAATGTCAGATGTCTACAATGAGTACTACATTTAATATCTGAAGTGATATAAATGTCCTTTATAGTTTTGAATTCAGCCAATAGAATGTCACAGAATTATTCAATGGGGGAATTTTTAGATTGTCAAGTGATAAAATATACATACCCTCCATCTGTAACTTTCCTTCTGAGTGCTGACCAGAACCTTACGGAAAATGAGGAAAGGGATTAATAAATTATTTTACATATTGCTAATTATTTGCAAAGAGAACAATGACATACAATCTTCAATTGTAAAATTACTACTGGATAATCAACAATTAACCAAATCATTATCATTGTCAAGTATAGAACAATGTACTTACCATGTAGAAAAAAATGACCATCTGCAGTGGAATCTGTTGAGATGCTGCCATCATTGCACGATAAAGGACTGCTATCATCAGGATATGTGCAGGTAGGATTAACATCTCTGAATGCAGGAGAATCTGAACCATCATCTATATCTGAAGTTACTTGTTGTCTGTAAACCTTTAAATGAATACCAGTTGCACTGATAACTTTACCGTTATGACAACTTAAATCATACACTAACTCGAGTTATTTTGAAGGGTTTCATATATCTAAAACACAGATTCCCTTCTTTTGTCTTTTTAGGAGTAAAATCCTTCTTCAAAACAAGCTGTCCAATACAAAAATCAGATGCCTTGGCATGTTTCTTGTCATACTGCTTTTTATACTTATTTTGAGCAACTTTGATGTTCATTGCTACTTGATGTAATGTATTTATATGCTCCTTCATTTTCGCTTCATGATCTGGCTCTTGCATTTCGAGATGATGCTTGTAAAGGTCCTCAATTGACTCAGACTGCATTTTTATATCAATTGGAAGGTTTGGCTGTCAACCAAACATAAGAAAAAAGGAGTATGGTTTGTTGCCTCTTGCCTTGATGTGTTATAGTCAAACACACATGTATCAATGTAATAGCTCCATTGTTTCTTTTTGATGAAACATATTTAGGCAACAGTTTTGCAATATTTGATTGTAGTATTCATCGAGGCCATTTGCCTACACATTAAGGTTTGACACATTTCAAAACATATACGAGCTGGTACTTTCCTTTTTCAAACTCAAGTCACACAACAATTTCTTTACTAAAATATGCTTTGCTACCACACGCTTCAGTACTAGTGATGTTTGATACATGTACGTTTCCTGATTCAGGAGCAAAGTACACGTACATTATTGTATTGGCATGAACACAATATGTATACAATGAAACAGCCATCAAAAATACATCTAGTGCCATCATTTAACAGTTAGATCAAAATAATGTATCACAAATTTTTAAGCACAGAAATGCTATATGTTTCATGCATGCATATCATCTAATGCAAAATATAATTTAAAGAGCATATGGAACGTTCTATACGAAAATGGGTCTTGTGGATTTCATTTTATAACATAAAATTTAAATCGATATATCTTCCGGAATATTAACGCTATCGGGTTCCTATTTTTAACACAACATACCACACCATTACTATATGTGAAAATCCAATTTGGTGCCTTACACATGCGGGGTACCGACGTTTCAAGGTCCGATACCCCGTAGGGTTCAAAACGGCCACATCTTCAGGTAGGAGTATCCAAATCGGTTCAAAATAGGTACCTATGTAGAAGGGTCCTACCACTATTGATTTGTTCTGTTCGTTAATTTGTGCATTATCCGTTATGGAGATACAAGGGTGCAAAGAAATTGCATATTTCCCGGGCGTTACGCGCCATTAACGTATTTACGAGGACGTCCTCGAAGCCAGTCGTAATATTTCATGGCGCGTAACGCCCGGGAAATATGCAATTTCTTTGCACACTTGTATCTCCACAACGGATAAAGCAAAAATTAACGAACAGAGCAAATCAATAGCGGTAAGACCCTTCTACATAGCTATCGATTTTGAACCGATTTGGACACTCCTACCTGAAGATGTGGCCGTTTTGAACCCAACGGGGTATCGGACATTGAAACGTCGGTACCCCGCATGTGTAAGACACCAAAATGAACTTTCACATATAGTAATAGTGTGGTATGTTGTGTTAAAAATAGGAACCCGATAGCGTTAATATTTCGGAAGATATATCGATTTAAATTTTATGTTATAAAATGAAATCCACAAGACCCATTTTCGTATAGAACGTTCCATATACAAATAGCCTACAGGTAAAGAAAAGAAAACTTGTGCTATCATTATAATGCATGTTACATCTTGTGTACCAACCTGGGGATGATAGGTTGTGATGAACCGTCTTTTTATCCCTAGTCTTTTGCATATCTCATCGTTCCGTTTGTTGTCAAACTCTCTACCATTGTTTGTCACCACAACACGCGGAAGACCAATGCACATCAAAATCTGAAATGAATGCAATTGTGTAATTGGTGTGTTAATTCTAGCCTTAAAAAGTGCAGTTGAAACAGTGGTGGTGTAGTTATTGATAGTAGGAATGGCCTCTACCCATTTAGTGAAGTAGTCACTACCAGTTAAGATGTACTTGCTGCCATTCTCAGCTTCGGGGCTTATAGGGCCAATGAAGTCTATGCCAATCACGCGTGCCAAGGGGCTTTGACTGAAACGGGATGTAGGTCAGGGACTCCAGTTGTTAGCTTGGAAGGAACTTCAGATGTTGAGGATCTTGTTGGCGAAGTGTACGAGTATCTTTTCAGTGGCAAATATGGTGATGGAGCTTCAAAGGAGAAAAAGCAAACGATACGAAAAAAGGCCTGAAGTTTTCGGTGTCGAATAAAGGAGAGCTATTTTATAGGCATAAAGGAAGGGCAAGGCAAGTATTGGTCGTTTCGGCACATTAAATACCATTATATATATTACTCCTTTTCTAAATCTATTGATATATTTTACTTCGGTACATTCAGAATACCAAAGAGCAGCGCAAAATTGCTCATTCTTGCCACACTGACCCCACATCTGGCCACATGGGGAAAAGTTTTCCGAATTTATGTGGCATAGGATGGTCAAAGATGTCATTAATCTGGTTAGTATTGTTCTGTATTTATTCACATAAAATGTGCATGCATAAAATATGTATATTTGTGTTCTATGTCACTTTAGATATCAAATTGCGATGAGTGTCAAAGGGTGAATCGCTTCCGAACAGCTTTCACTTTGATTGGTCACATCGGGTGCATGCTTGCAGGCACAAGCAAAGACAAGGAACAAAATTTTCAGACCGGGTCCAAATTTTTGGGCCCGTGCGGGCCGATTTCACTTGAAAATTTTGTCCAATAGGACCAAAATTTTCGGCGGACCAAATCTTCTGTGACATTGCCATTGTTGTGTCCGTGCACAAAACGAAGATAAGCTATGTGTGTAAGAATCAGTACTGCAATCGCCACATCAAAAAAAAAAGAAACATTTTTTTTGTATCATCTGCAAAAATCTTTACACCTATAGACTTTTCGAGGCAATCTGAATTGAAGGTCATGTATAAGAGGAAGAAGTTAAGGACCAAGTACTGACCCTTCGGCGCGCGAAATAGGACAACTTTTCACCCGCATTCCGAATCCAGAGTCGATAAACACCCGTCTCGTATTCAGTATGGCACCTGATAAAATCTTTATTGTTTCGGCCATTGAACGACGGAGCCTTCGGTGCCATATTCGCGTTTCGCTCGCCATAGAATTTTTTTTCTAGGCCTAGTCGATTCAATGAACCTGGGTCATTGGAAGCATACATCCTTCAGTTCTTTTGCAGTTGCACGATGTTATAAAATATGCGATCGTTTCTGCGAAAAGGGACCTAGAGCATGTACTGTACTCGTATACATGTACCAATTCAAACTATCCCATATTAACGAACAGTCGCGTGAGCTTCCATTACAGAATATGGCGATTTAGTACACCTCATCCTGTAAATTGGCTATCATTTCTGAACTTGGTGTCCGATCAACTAGCTTCTTCTTTACGCAAGGATAACGCCTCTATCTTTTTTGCGTGATGGCGACAGCGGCTATTTCACAACAGGCAGATTTCTACACCACCAAATTGGGCGACACAGTTTTCACGTTGCTGAAACGCTACAACCGACCTCAAGTCTATTGGTAGCGGAGCACAGGGCGTGGTCATGTACGTTCTTGTAGAACTTGTACGTGTGTTGATGCACGTACATATGTGTGTGCGTGTTATGCGGTTGCGTGGATGTTTGTAATTGTACATTGTGTCACAAAGTTGATCACTTAAGAATGAATTTACATCAACGCGACGCCTTGTGCACTCGTGTGTGCCTGTGTGTGTGTGTGTGTGTGTGTGTGTGTGTGTGTCTGTGTGTGTGTGCGTGCGCGCGCGCGTGTGTATGTGTGCGCGCGTGTGTGTGCGTGTGTGTGTCTGAGTGTGTGCTTGTTGGTGTAACTTGGAACTGTGGTACGTGCATATGAGGGCGTCGCTTGTGTGCACAGCATTGCGTGCTGTGCAGTGCGTAACGCTCACCCTTGCCCTGTGTTCACTTCCCTGTCCGCAGAGCATTGTAGCTATTGTACTGTGTAAAGGTTTGTTGTTGCCACGCGAACCCAAAACACTGAAAATACTCTGTGTGAGGATGGGCTTATCTGAGCTTTGCATAAAAGACCGTCGGGATACAAGTAAACAGTGATGAAAGAAAAGGGCGGGAAAGCGATGGAAATTAATAACCTAGGGTTACCTTCAGAGGCTTTGTCTTGTGGTGATGTGGGGGGGGAAACACCCTCGCGTTTAGCAACATGTGCTTGCTACATTTGTGTAATTATCTTGGCCCCTGTTGTTGAAGCCCGGTCGTCTGGTCCTCAGACTATACACCTCGTCCAATGGCATGCAAGTAGGAGCTCACTGTAGCCATGTGGAACTTGTTATTGTACACCTCCCCCTCTTCACTCCTCCTCCCCCTCTTCACCCTCCCCACCCTCCACCTCTTCTCCCTCCCTCCACCTCTTCACTCCTCCTCCCCTCCCCACACTCCACCTCTTCACTCCTCCTCCCCACACTCCACACCTTCGCTCCCCCTCCTCCTCCCCACTCCAGATCAGCCCTTGATACGGCAACAAACGAGAGAGTGGCTATCAAGAAGTTGGTGAAGCCATTTCAGAATGAGACGTACGCAAAGCGAGCATTTCGTGAGCTGAGACTGATGAAAATGGTGAACCATAAGAATGTGAGTACATATGTGTGTGTGTACATGTGTGTTGAGTGTGGTGTGGGTGCATGTGTGCATGTGTGTTGAATGTGGTGTGGTGTGTACGTGAGTGTGTATCTGTGTGCATGTGTGTTGAGTGTGGGTGTGTACGTGAGTGCAAGTGTGTTGAGTGTGGTGTGTACGTGAGTGTGTATCTGTGCATGCGTGTGTACATGTGTACATGTGTGTCTGTGTGTGGGCATGGTGCTTGCATATGTGCACGTGTGCATGTGTGTTTATGTGCGGGCATACATACATGTGTGTGAGTGCCTGTGCTTATAATAAGTCATTGTAGTTCAGTGGAGCATGTACCTCGTAACGGTTAGTCTGGTGTTCAGGTGGATTGAGTTGAACATATACTGCCTTACTGCTCGTCCCACATGGTGCTACGGTGCTGTCCACACACAAGTTCACACTCGCACGCAAGCGACTCATGCTTGACTCGCGTGCGTTAACTCGAGCGGTTGTCGAGTGACGCTTGCAACATGCGCAAAACGCTTTTTTTTTTAGCTTCAAAGCACAATAGCTGGTCCAATCACTACTACATGTATTAATACACGTAGAGCTCGAAACTACATTTCCCGCTATGGCCGTATGTCGGCATGACTCACGTGCTCGCTTATTGCGCTCGAACAATAGACTCGCGTGTGAATGTGAACTTGTGGGTGGATGGCACGTATGTTGCTCTAAACAAAACTAGATTTTTGACAAACTTCAACAATATCCACCCTCCCATCCCCTACCCTCACCCCACCTTCACCATCACCTCACTCCACCTTCAACCATCACCTCACTCCACCTTCATCACATCACCTCACTCCACCTTCACCATCACCTCACTCACTCCACCTTCACCATCACCCTCACTCCACCTTCACCATCACCTCACTCCACCTTCATCACCTCACCTCCACCTTCACCATCAACCTCAACTCCACCTTCACCATCACCTCACTCCACCTTCACCATCACCTCACTCCACCTTCACCATCACCTCACCCCACCCACCTTCACCCATCTCACCCCACCTTCACCATCACCTCACTCCACCTTCATCACCTCACTCCACCTTCACCATCACCTCACTCCACCTTCACCATCACCTCACTCCCACCTTCACCATCACCTCACCCACCTTCACCATCACCTCACTCCACCTTCATCACCATCACCTCACTCCACCTTCATCACCTCACTCCACCTTCACCATCACCTCACTCCACCTTCACCCATCTCACCCCACCTTCACATCATCCACTCCACCTTCACACCATCACCTCACTCCGCCTTCACCATCATCTCATCCCACCTTCACCATCACCTTCACCGTCAGCATACCTGATGTGCAACTGCACATGTCTGTTCAAGGCAGGTTCGGTCACTGCTCGCATACAAGTGGCATACACACCCCCCCCCTGTGACCAACACACCAAAGCAGTACAGAGCGATCTCACAATTTAGCACGCATGCGATGGTGCCCCCTCTTAGGCTACCCTCAAGGGATATAAGGGATATTACCCCCCCCCCCCCCCCCCCAGGAGCCCGAGGCTCTAGCTTCAATGCCGAGGTATAGCCAGTCAGTCGCTGTACCTTATAGGGGATACCGCCACCTGAGGCAACCAAGGTTGCCACCTAGTGTCTAACTAGGCAAGAGACATAGTCTCACGGTAGCATTGTGCTCACCCCCCCCCCCCCCCCCCCCCCCCCCCCGTTCCCTTCCAATCTGTATTCCCTCCACTGTCCCGGGCTGGGGCGAGCAGCCACTTCCCAGTTTGGTATTGTTTATTGCAGCTGTGGTTGTCATGTGCAAGGCTGATTGCTTTGCATGACCAACTCTTGTGTCAGGTTAGCTGATGCCAACTGAACCATTGATGCTTACCAATCTATGGTCAATCTGTGTTGCTTTTTTTTTGTTGTTGTTGTTGTAATTCTGAAGATCTTGTTGTGTTTGTGAAAGCACACACACACTACCACACAAATGGATAGTGTACACTAGTGAGTGCACTTCCCACACACACTTGGGTGTGGTGTGATTGTTTCAGTATTTGATCAGAAAGAGGTGGTGTGACCTCTATACATGTTTACTATCCATATTTGGGCATTTAGGGGCAACAGGGATACCATCTGTGATTTGATTTAGAGAGCATTTGTTCCCCAAAAGTGGTGTGAAGCTGTATAGAGATACATGTATTTGGCACTCTTGGCTGAAGTGTTATAATCATCATCTCTCTTCTCTTCCCCCCCTCCCCCTCCCCACCTTTCCAAATTCTGGATCATATCATCTTGCAATCATGTGCACTAGTATAGTATAGGAAGCTTATTTTCATCTATCTGAAAATAGAATGCTCTACATGTATGTTCCTAAGTCCACTCAGTCCTCCTCCCCCTCCCCCTCTATGTTCCTAAGTCCACTCAGTCCTCCTCCTCCTCCCCCTCTATGTTCCTAAGTCCATTCAGTCCTCCTCCCCTCCCCCTCTATGTTCCTAAGTCCACTCAGTCCTCCTCCCCCTCCCCCTCTATGTTCCTAAGTCCACTCAGTCCTCCTCCCCCTCCCCCTCTATGTTCCTAAGTCCACTCAGTCCTCCTCCTCCTCCCCCTCTATGTTCCTAAGTCCATTCAGTCCTCCTCCCCCTCCCCCTCTATGTTCCTAAGTCCACTCAGTCCTCCTCCTCCTCCCCCTCTATGTTCCTAAGTCCATTCAGTCCTCCTCCCCCTCCCCCTCTATGTTCCTAAGTCCATTCAGTCCTCCTCCTCCTCCCCCCTCTATGTTCCTAAGTCCATTCAGTCCTCCTCCCCCTCCCCCTCTATGTTCCTAAGTCCACTCAGTCCTCCTCCCCCTCCCCCTCTATGTTCCTAAGTCCATTCAGTCCTCCTCCCCCTCCCCCTCTATGTTCCTAAGTCCACTCAGTCCTCCTCCCCCTCCCCCTCTATGTTCCTAAGTCCACTCAGTCCTCCTCCCCCTCCCCCTCTATGTTCCTAAGTCCACTCAGTCCCTCCTCCCCCTCCCCCTCTATGTTCCTAAGTCCACTCAGTCCTCCTCCCCCTGCCCCCTCTATGTTCCTAAGTCCACTCAGTCCTCCTCCCCCTCCCCCTCTATGTTCCTAAGTCCACTCAGTCCTCCTCCCTCCCCTCCCCCTCTATGTTCCTAAGTCCACTTCAGTCCTCCTCCCCCTCCCCCTCTATGTTCCTAAGTCCATTCAGTCCTCCTCCCCCTCCCCCTCTATGTTCCTAAGTCCACTCATTCCTCCTCCCCCCTCCCCCTCTATGTTCCTAAGTCCACTCAGTCCCTCCTCCCCCCTCCCCCCTCTATGTTCCTAAGTCACTCAGTCCTCCTCCCCCCTCCCCCTCTATGTTCCTAAGTCCACTCAGTCCCTCCTCCCCCTCCCCCTCTATGTTCCTAAGTCCACTCAGTCCTCCTCCCCCTCCCCCTCTATGTTCCTAAGTCCACTCAGCAGAGAATACGAACTTCTGTTGTGCTGGATTTGCGCTGGAGACATTTTGCTCAGTTTTTCCTGTCCTGTATTTCTGACCAGTCATACTCGTACATGTCCTGTATTTCTGACCAGTCATGCCTATACATGTACATGTACATGTAATGACTTATACAGTGACTGTACATGTATTTTGGTCAAGTGTGGTAGGCATCATTTGGAACATTCCTCGTTCTGTGCTTGTACATGTACAGTATGGGACCATTCGAATGGACATAACAGTGTACAGTGTACATTAATTAATGCACACCACATTCCACACCACACCATTCACACACACACACAACACACACACAGGTCATTGGTCTGCTCAACCTCTTCACACCTGCCCAGGGCCTGGAGGACTTCCAAGACGTGTGAGTCACTCCTCCCCATACAGCTCACATCCCATCTCTTAAAATCTCACCTCTCCACACACTTCTTAACACCCTCACTTCTCCACACCCACACCTTACACCATCACCTCTTAACACCCTCACTCACTGCAGGTAATTGTGTTGGGGGTTGTGATTCATTGCATATAGAACACAAAAGTGCAAATGCACACACACACACCACACACACGCACACACACACACACACACACACACACACACACACACACACTCACACCACTGCATTCAAAAGTGTTTTATTCAAATTCCTAGACTGCACACTGCTACAAGTTTTAATAATGGTTGCATTCTGTGGTTTGGGCAAATTGTCATCATCCTGGGAAAATTGTTTTCTTAACCTCACATAGAAGCTCTATATGTGTGCAATGAATTTGTCGAAGATCCCAATTATTCCAATTAACACCACCCCTGAATCCTCTCCCCTCCACCCTTCCCCCTCCCCCTTCCCCTTCCCCTCCCCCTTCCCCTTCCCCTCCCCCTTCCCCTCCCCCTTCACAGGTACATTGTCATGGAGTTGATGGATGCCAATCTATGTCGGGTGGTTGGTCTGGAACTGGATCACGACAGAATGTCCTATCTCTTGTACCAGCTGTTCTGTGGCATTAGGGTGAGTGTGTGATGTGGGAGGGAAGGAGGCACAAGGGGAAGAGGAGGGTTTGTGGGAATTCGCAATACTCTGTATAGGCCCACTGGGTGCACCCACGTTGTGTTGCCATGACCACATTAATACCATGGTAACATTAGCTTCACAAGTTATGGTGTCTATCACCATGGTAACATTTATATCATGTGATTGCCACTTTTACCTTGCCCCGCCCCTTCCCCTCCCAACAGTATTGAAGCACTCATCACAAGTTCTACAGCCCTTGTTCTGCCCCCCCCCACCCCCCCCCCCCCCCCCCCCCCCTGATTCACTTTCATGTCCTGATTCACTTTCATGTTAGGGTTACTGTAATAACAGGTGGCATGTGTCCTGGGAACCTGGCAGCTTCCTAGTTTCCTGACTCATTGTACACTGATTTGATTGGTTGCAGATGTCATGATGCGATTGTGATCGAATGGACTTGAGGATATTCTTTGTGTTCCACAAAATGCATGAAATGTGTCAATATGGCAATATGTGTGGCGGCAGTGTTGTGCACCTGTTGCCATGGAAACCATAATCTTGGCACCATGTATGCCACACTATCACACAGGCCATGGTCCATTGTGTGTGCTGTGCATGTGTGAGTGCATGTGTGTGTGTGCATGTGCGAGTGCTTGTGTGTGAGTGCATGTGTGTGCTGTGCTTGTGTGTGTGCTGTGGTGCTTGTGTGGGCATGTGTACACATGTGTGTTGTGCTATGCATGTGTGTACACGCAAACAACATACATGTACATGTACATAGATCCAGTACAGGCACACACATACAGTGTACATGCCCTAAGTGTGGACATGATGTGACTTTCACCCTCACGAGGCACTTTCCTTTCTCGTTTCAGCATTTACACTCTTCAGGAATCATTCATCGAGTAAGCCGTGTGTGTGTGTGTGTGTGTGTGTGTGTGTGTGTGTGGTGTGTGTGTGTGTGTGTACGTGTGTACGTGTGTACGTGTGTGTGTGTGTGTACGTGTGTGTGTGTACGTGTGTGTGTGTGTGTACGTGTGTGTACGTGTGTGTGTGTACGTGTGTACGTGTGTGTACGTGTGTGTGTGTACGTGTGTGTGTGTGTGTGTGTATGTGGATACAGTTCGTTCATTTTTCTTTTCCATGTATATGTACACACATACATTATATACAGTAACAGTTACTTTTCTGCACATAATTACAGGATTTGAAACCTAGCAACATTGTTGTCAAGGAAGACTGCTCCTTGAAGGTACGTGCTCGTGTCACAGATGTGTGTACACACATCACATGTACACGTTAAAATGGCTGTTTGAGGAGAGTAACCATTCTAATGAAGGGTGAATGGAAGTGCCAACAATGTCACGATATACTGATATACTCCTTGCTGCACATATAGGGTATAGGAATGCATTTTATAGTTGTGTACTATTATGTATAAAGGCAGCTTTCTCTGGGGGATACACAGTAGTTCAAGCCTAGCAACCAGTTTACCAGTTAACTCTTTTGCGGGCAAATCCAATTACAGTACATGTATTTGCGGTACACATACAGTATAGTATGAAATCTCTTTCCTTGTTAGGAAAACATGGTTTGCAAATAGCTTACATTACAGTGTATACAATTATATAACCAGGAAACAACTGATTAATGAGTTGTCACTACAAAAGTGTTAAAGGTTTAGATAAACAGAGTGGCTTTAGTGTGCCCCAATATTGTTCTGTTACCTGTGAAAGAGGTCCATATCTTCTTAATCACGAACGCACCCACATATCTGTTTCCATAATCATGTATGTGTACCATTTACTTTCCTGAAATGCTGAAAGTTTAAGGGCTGTGTAATTCTCACATGAAGTACATGTTCAAAATAATACACATATAATGTGTTCATAATACACATCGTATGAGATTAATGGTAATGGTTTGTTTCCTGTAAACATGAGATGAACACAATATTTGCTGCTAGAATAAGGATGAAATGCTCCCTGCTTCATACAGTGGAAAGCAACAGCTTGGAACAGTCGAAAATTATTCATTGCATTTGTGGGGTACCATAATTGGCCAATGTGGTACCATCTCTCTGTGCCTTCAGTTGCATTGTACACACACATGTACACATGCTCATTATAAACGGCCTGAATTTTATCACAGAAATCGCACACCCTACTCAGTCACACTCACACAGAAACAAACACACACACACACACATACACAAAACAAACACAGAAACACACACACACACACACACACACACACACACACACAGAAAAACACACACACACATTGCAAGAACCATAATGCAGTCATGAATGCTCGTTCCATTTCGACAAGCTGGACAGCCTCAGTATCTAATGCCAACCCATTCAGGCATCATTCTTCCATTCCCTCTATACCGTAAAGTACATGTATGTACCAGAATTACATCCTCCCCTCCCCCCCCCCCCCCCCCCCCAAAAAATGAAATGGCTTGTGTTTAAATGTGCGCATCTCCGTAATCTTCAATGTACCTTCACATCAAGATGAAGCAAATATTCATTTGTGCATCGAAACGTTAATGATGCCTACATGTACATGTACCTGCAACTGAGTGTGGTACAGTGTATACGATATAGATTGTGAGCTGTACAAAACTGCAATACATACATGTACACACAAACGTCGCGTACCTTGCTAATACTGTAAGCATCGCGTGGTAGCCTCATCTTTACACAACTCTATAATATGCATGATGGGTGATATGTGAAGCAAGCCAAAACTGTACCACATTCTCGTTCAGTGAAATTTTGGCGCATGCACCTCGCGTCGCATATGCTTAGGTTTACTTGTCAGCTCATGCCGCAGAAATAAATGAATGGATGAACTAGAATACGCTCCACATGTGAGGCCAGTGACCTTCAAAAGAGTTACGCTATAGAACGTAATGTGCGGCTTACGCATTGTTTTGTAGCAGTTCATTCAAGCACTTCACAATCTGCTGCATCGCTACCAAGTTAACCATTAATTGTTAACCATTAATTGTTAACCATTAATTGTTAACCATTAATTGTTAACCAATTATAATGTATCCCACAAATCCAATGAATCACTGTAATTTTTGTGTGCTGTTACCTTCCACTATTCCAAGGGGGGGGGGGGGGGGGAGTGTACATGACATTGTACTGTACATGCAACATACGATGGGTAAAGACAGTAGGAGGGAGGAGGTACGTGTATCGGGTTTACCAGCATGTCAGGCATGCATGTACTCGAGTGTCTGTCTGTGTGTGCGCCGTCAGATCTTAGATTTTGGACTAGCAAGGGCAGCTGACCAGACCTTCATGATGACCCCGTACGTGGTCACTAGGTACTACAGAGCTCCCGAGGTCATCGTGGGGATGAAGTACAAGGAGAATGGTGGGTGTGGTCGAATGTGTGTTATGTGCACATTTACGTGTCTGTCTGTCCAGGTGTGGGTGTGTGTTAGGGTGTGGTTGGATAGAGCTTTATGTATTGAAAGAGGGAGGGGCTGATTTGAGGTGTCAGTGTGCTGGTGTGGTGGGTGGGAGGGGAAGGGGTACATGTAGATATTGAACAAGCATGCAGCATTGACATGTACACCGATCAAATGTGTAGTGTACATGTACATGCACACTGTTACTGTATAAGAGAATAGTAAACAATCCACTAGGAAACCAGGGCAACTGACAAGTTGTACTGTATATAAAGGTGCCCATTCATACTGTGCATCTACTCTGTACAGGTCCACAGACATGTACATGTACAAAGCACATACATGTGTGTGTTTTCAATGCTTCACTCTTACTTTCGCAGTCGACATCTGGTCTGTAGGATGCATATTTGCTGAGATGGTGAGAGGAGAAATCTTGCTACCCGGAAGAGACTGTATCCTTAATCATCTTATGAGCTTCTTCACTGTATCATTGCAGGCCCCTTGCATATTGTAACTGTATGTGCCTCTGGGTGCCTTGCTAGTTTTGTGGTCTACATGGCCAGTTTCCCACGTGTCTGAATCACCCAAAGGAGGTGGCATCAGCAGCGAGGCAGACTTAATTTCCCACAATTTACAGACCTTGTTTCGGGTACCATTGAATACCATTGGATACCATTGGAAATTGTGTCCACCTCACATCTCTTTTGGGTAGCAACGACTGATTCAAACACGTTTGAACACTGGTTGTGTACGTATAGTTGTTGGCCACATCTTCGTCCCATGGTCTGGGTACCCTACCAGCATTGCTACCGAGAGGAGGTGCCATGGTATTGCCCCTTCCGACCCTTTGCAGCTTTGAAATGCTGGAGTTGGTTTCTCTTGACAGCAGTCTGATAGACATTGATCAGTGGAACAAAGTGACCCAGGTCTTAGGGACTCCACCCTCTGATTTCTTCAAGCAGCTCCAACCTTCTGTGAGCATGCATTTATATGAAATCTACCAACTTATGAATTTTACAATGGTGGTTAGACGCTAAGTAATATGCTTACTAATGCACAAGTTAAAACAAAATGCTTATATTGCAATGCAATTAATTACACTGTACTTGTACCTGTGGGGAAAAATGTGTACAGTGTACAGTGTACTTAATGTATATTTAAGGACTACTATGGAAGCATACTACATCTGCAGTACACATATTGCTAATATTGACACTATTGAGTGAGACCATCACTGTAAGTACATGTACCTGTGTCTTAGTGTGTGCAGTGTACCAGTAGTAATTGTAGCCCTGCGGCTTGCAGTACAGGTTACAGTAGCCCTTTTCCTCCTCATCCTTCCATTGCTATTGACTTCTACTCTTGTACTGTTCAATCGCAGGTTCGTATGTACTGTGAGAGCCAGGCAAAATACCCAGGAAAGTCGTGGATGGAATTGTTTCCAGATGATTGCTTCCCAAATGACACTCCAGAAGACAAAATAAAAAGTGTGTTTATAGTGACCTATTTCTACCCATCTCCCTCCTTCCTGCCCTCCTTTTCCCTTATCTTTCTCCTCCCAGCCTTTCTTATTCTCCCTCTTCCCTCACCGTCCAACCTCTTTCTCTTCCCTCACCTTCCAACCTCTTTCTCTTTCTCTTGTTCCCCTATCTTGGCCTCCCTACCACCCTTCCTCCCTCTCTCTACTCCCCATCCTCCATCATCAACCATCCATGGCATTTTCTTGAACATACATGTACATGGTACATGGTCCTTTTATAGCCAAGAATGCTAGGGACCTGTTGAAGAAGGTGCTTCAGATTGACCCCACCAAGAGAATCACTGTAGACCAGGCCCTTCAGCACCCTTATGTCAGCCTATGGTTTGATGCCTCGGAAGTGTATGCGGTAAGAGTCCTCTGGTCAGCACATCATGACTGGTTGAGGGATTTGTTATTTTTTTACATGTACAATCTCCAATCCGTTCCAGCATGTTCCTCCATCAGACACCACTCAGCCTTCCCATTCCATTGGGAATGTACCCCTCTCCTGTACATTTAGTTTTTGGTTGCCTTCCTCTCACAAATCTTTTTGTCATTTCTTGTCTTTAACATTCACCAGCTCCCTGATATTCTGACCAACGGTTTCTTAAGGCCATGCTCTTTGCTGTACAGCTGTACACTGTACATGTATAATTGTAGGTTTTGATCACATGACTGACTCCACATGACCCAAGGATTCAATTTCTTTGTGCATGATTGCAAAAGCACCAATCGACAACAAGGGCTACAGAGTTGATAATACGAAACATGCCATTGTTATTTTCAAGTTAGTCATTAAAGTTGGATATGTGTACGGATAACATCAAAGTGGGATAGTATTTTGAACGAAGCTTCTGATTGTGTGCCCGTGTGAGCATTTATCTTCTCAGTGTCACATACAGTTCTAGGATAGGAGCCACACATGTAATTTATGAGCTCTACAGGAAATAAATAATTCCATATATTTGCATTGTACATGTACATGCTAATGAATAGTGTACTATAACATACATTACAGTTGTCACATGCTGTAGGCTCCTGGCATTCCAATTGTTTTATTCAATGGTTCAAAATTTATTTACAAGTATGGTGTTATTATTGCGAATGTACAATATATTCTATATTGTCTGTTGAATACTGTTTTTGTTTTTTTTTTGTTTTTTCTGATTGGAAGCATCGGTATTTTATCCTATTTCTCTCACATGCATACAACCTCCTCGCTGTGCCGTCGCTCTATAAAAAGCCCCCTCCACCAAAGTACGACCACACTTTGGATGAAAGGAATATTCCCCTAGATGAATGGAAATGTAAGTGCATGTCCCCGTGCCATTTCTAAATATTGCAGTATCATACTTGTGCCACCTTGCCTTCTGTTTCTCAAGGTCTCATCTATGAAGAAGTCACTTCGTATCAACCAAAGCATCAATAGATCCTACTCATCTTAGCTTTATCGCTTAATTTTTTAATAATGACTTTGACCTGACCATATTTGTTCTGGACTGCGATAAATCACCACAAGCAAACAATTCTTAAATTGTACATTTTGTATTGTTTTATATACACACATTCCCACTTTTGGTTTCTGCTTGAGATTATTTTCAATTTGGGCAGGTGATTTATAGTATTCTGTAATAATTTATCATATATGGGATGGTTTCCGAGAAAATTGCATCACGGATTTATATGGGATCGTTTCTCTGCACACAATTTTCAGCTCGCACAGACATGCCCTAAGGTAGAGTTTAAGTACAGGTGTAGTAAACCAAGTTTAATGCTCATGACCAATCTATGTAAGCTTTCTATGGGTACTAGGTACTGTACAGTGCATGTCCGCTGCTAAGGCTGAGATGTAAGCATATGTTTCTACAAATGCATTCAATGAATGATCCTAACCAATCCTAAGCTTGGCATTAGTGCTCAATGCAGGGTGTCTTACCCCTAAAACCCTTATCCAACCAAAAATGATCCCTATTATAATCGTTGATATGTTCACAGGTTCACATCCATATAAAAGCAATTTCGTGGGTGCAGCACTCCAGTCATAGCCTTGACTACGGCTCAGTTGACCAACTCCTTCCCCTATTAGATGACAAGTTGCTAGTTGGCCAGGTGGCTAAAAAGGGCAGCACCAGGCACGTCTCAGATCTCAGCTCCTGGATGGAAGCATGGAACATATTTCATTCAGATTGTACCCCAAACCGCTCTTGAGCTGGTGAAGTACCAACACATCATCTACTCTTCGAATCCTACCCGATGGCAGCAGCCCTGAGGTATGACGGCTCTTTTGGCAGGCCGCAGCTATGGACAAGCTGCATAACCTCTGCTGGGACGTGTTGGAGGACGTGCTGGTGTGGTGTGTCACACATCAGCCCTTTCATGCATGGCAACAGCCAGTTCCAAGCAGGCTCACCACCACACCAGCAGGCACTACTTCATCATCTGGTACACATGGAGCGAGCCACCCACAATGCAGACCAGGATATTTGCCAGCGTTTCAACTTTGGCAGGTGCAACAAGAGGGCAGTGTGCTATTTTACCCACAGGTGCTGGGTCCCAGGCTGTGGTGGAGAGCACTCCACCAAGGCCTGACCATGTACTGCACCAGTGCACCGGTGGCCCTGTGATCTCCAGCGAGCTCACACCACTCTACGAACAGCAAGCTCACACCACTCTACGAACAGCGAGCTCACACTACTCTTTGACCAGCGAACTCACACCACTCTACGACCAGTGAACTCACACCACTCTACGACCAGTGAAATCACACCACTCTATGACCAGCAAGCTCACACCATTCTACAACCAGCAAACTCACACCACTCTATGACCAGTGAACTCACACCACTCTATGACCAGTGAATTCACACCACTCTACGACACTCAAACTTTTAGCACAACTTAGGCCTGACAAGGCCTGGGTTACCTGGCTGCTTGACGGCATTGGCATACACTGACTCTGTTTCTCCACTTAAATTACACAACCTATAGCTATCCACAGCATACACAAATCCACACACACACACACACACAACACTTACACATATATATGTGGCACAAACAAATAACACTCTAATAATGATGGTAGTTCTCTGCACATATTGAACAGCTCATGAGGGACATACATTGTACATGTAGGTACATCACGTACACTGTAGTGTCCCATTGGACTGGTCCTTTGTACATATCTCAATAGGACTACTTGAGACAATTAAAGCTATAAAATTCATTGCCACAGGCCATACAAGAACACACAGGCCATGCAGGAACATCGCCCTTCAAAAAAAAAACTTTACATGCGTGGTGCTCCGTTTTCCATCAAGAAGAGGCAGCACAGGACACACTAGTTGTACGTAGTACTCCTAGAAGGCTATAACAAGGGCAGGATGGGAAGTACAATACTTACTTTGTACTAATTGTGAGAAGGCTAGGCCAGGAACAGAAATGTGATGGAGTGCTTGCAATAACACTCATTGAATTCCCTGCGTTCAACTTGTGATGCCTATCACTGCAGATTGAGGGTCCCCCCCCCCCAGTTAAATTTACACAGACATACCATAGCAAGCTAGTAACAATTTCATTTTTCTGCTGCTGCCAGACTCCCAAACGCTTTTACAGGTGAAACATAGAATGCTAGATGATGAGTGTAACTGAGGGAAAGAGTGTACTTTTAGAGAAGACTACAAGCAACTATACAGATCGAGGAAAACCACAGCGAGTATGGAAGCAGGCTACAAAAATTGAGAATAAAATCAGTTGCCTCTTGAGCTGTTCATCGAATAGAACGCATGTGCAGAGGAAACGTTCAGAGAGGCAGATCTTACACTTGAATGTATTTGGGTGTACCATCATTATTAGAGTGTGTTATAATGTTGCCATATGTGTCACGGTACATAAGTGTTGTGTTTGTGTGTGTGTGTGTGTGTGTGTGTGTGTGTGTGTGTGTGTGTGTGTGTGTGTGTGTGTGTGTGTGTGTGTGTGTGTGTGTGTATGCAAGTGATGTGCTCAAGAATTGAACAGTGCCATTTGCACAACGTATACGCATGCATAAGCATGTGTGACAGTATGAGGGCATGTTCACGCACTCCATATGGGCTATGCATGGTGTGGGCAAAAAGAGACTTGAAGTCAGCATAAGCTGCAATAGCTGAGGCATAAAGAATGATGAAAAGTTGAGCAAGAGTTATGCCAAATAAGAAAGCTTTATTACACACTTCTCCACTAGAGAAAGATTATGTGAATACCGGTATATAGGCAGGTAAATACACATGCAGTGTTATTCTTTGCCACATGCATGTGTACAGTGGTGGACACGATATACAGTTCATGCAAGCACAAAGGAATGCTTCGGCAACAATGCAGGGGAAAAACTAGGAGAGTGGTACAGAAGCTCAGTACATAAACCCACTCAAAAATGCACACAGTTAAATGGAATAGATCCCGTGCATGTGACAAAGTGTGGTGTGAGAGTGTGTCTACATCATCAGACTGGTTTATTGTGTGCCACATGCAGTGTAGAGGATAACATTCCAAAATTGTCCTGACACAATGTCAGGCCATTGCAATATTTGACCTGACATGTTGTAAAATTGGTCGGACATTGTTTTATGTACATGTACATGTATACAAATGTTATAATAGCATAGAAGATGAACACATTACATGTTGTAACACTTAAGTGATGCATGTATGGGTGTATGAAAACTAATTATGCATTATTGACATAGTCCTCAATAAATGTGTCCCAGTCTTCAAGACTAAACGTGTATGCAGGCTCAGGCTCACTAACAGTAACTGCACTAGTTGTTTTAAATGTTGGTGGTGCCCTGGTGTCATGTGTCGGTTGCCTGCACTGCTTGTCCTTCCACCATACCATGGTTACCATACGCTTCTTAGCGCTCTCGTTCTCCAAGGGTGATTCGGAATCCACTGCTCGCTTTTTAGACATCTCAGTCGTAACTGCTGGATTCATATCGTCTTTGCGATCAGCTGCAGCTTAATTCAAACGTCGCGCGCTTATGCAATTAGCGCAGTTATGCAAGCAATTAGCGCGCAAGCGCACAATTGATAGCGCTAGCGAGCTCAGCAAATTGTAATTAGCTGAGCTCGCTAGCGCTTTAATTATATAGTGCGCGGACATCATTACCGCACATGTGTAAAATTGGCCGGTCAAATAGCAAAATTGAAAATGTCCGATGTCCGACCGATGGGGCGTAGCTGAGTGGGCGTGACAAGAATTTTAGCAAGGGCCGGGGGAAGGGGGGGTACCATCCTAAAAAATCTAGATCCAGGTCAACCCCCCCCCCCCCCCCCCTCTCTCTCTCTCCGCCTACGAACACGCCCATTTTCCCAACCACGCCTCTTACACCCATTACGCAATGGATGATTGACCGCATGCACCTCTATTTTAAATAATAAATAATGAAATCGCGCACAAACACACTATGTTACACATTGCCGCATTGCGCTTATAAATAGTTAGGTAGTTATTCCCATTCCTCTCACATCAAAACAAAATCCGAGGCTTCATTAGCATATCCATCTTCAGAAGAATTCCTCCTTCAGCTTCTTTGCAGTAAACTCCTTGCCCAAACCCCCCATGTATTCATCTTTGCTTATTGCAAACTTGTTTATCTGCTCCGCTGAAACTTGCTGGGAAGAATGTGCGATCTAACCAGTGGTAGCTCTAGACATACGCATGAGGTACATCAGATAAGTCTAGCGCCCTCAGACCTGAATAATGAAATGTGCACGGCAAAAGGCCAATTGCTGGAAAAAGGCTGAGGCACTGGTAGCAAATATCATTTACATCTTCGGAACTGGACTACAAGGGAGTTACAAACATCATGCTCACTTTCTGCTTCCACTTCCACACCCATAATCTCTTCTGAAGACGGACTGGAAGTAGGGGTTACAGGTTGCACAACAGCTGCTGTACATGTAGCATTACTTGCAGCTGGACTTGCAAACACGTGTCTTAACAACGTAGTTAATCTTGCATGGCTGACAAGCGCTATAGCTTTTACCTTTGAAACTGTGCGTTGCAACGATCACAAATAGTTATATTCATGATGAAAGCGTGCATGAATCGCGTGATAAGTAGGCCCCTCACTAATTTCCATACAATAATAATATAGAATCAGATAGTTGAGTTAAACCCAATCTTTGCACGCAAAGAAAACCTATGTACACTATACGAACAGTATGATGTTGCCATTACGTTGCAAAAAAAAATAATCGAAAATGTTATACCGGTAAAACTTCATTTAAGGCAAGACACCTCATAACTTTTTCCCCCACACACCCCTACAAAAAATAGTTGCATATTTGTGATGCTCTCAATGAACTTGGGGGATAGTGTCTTGCACTTACGCTGTGTTGAATACTGCCATCCCGCGAAGTGGGAGTAAGGCTTGAAACCGGTTGTGCCGGAGCTCCGGTTAATCGATCGCGATAATTAAAACCGCCTCAACCGGTTCTATTTCAGCTAAATAACCACTTCAACCGGTTGTTAAAATATTAAGCAACCACAACCGACCGGTTGCAGGGGCGGATACAGGAATTCTGGAAGGGGGGGTCTGACATGAATAATTAATAGGGGGAGGGTACGGTGCGGGAGGGGGATGTGCCCCCTCCCGCGCGAAGCGCGGAAGCTTTTGACGGATCGTCATCCCGCACATAATTGGTGACATTCTATAGAAACTTGAAAAGGGCGGCGAATACTGTGCGTGGTTCGGTTTGGGGGACTCTATTCTCAGTGCAACTCATAAACTGCGTATCCTAAATTAATGAGTAATCCCTATTTAACAGACTTATTTTCCTATCATGGCAGATAGCTGTGGAATTAAAATACGTATTTATCGCCATTTCACATTTGACACTGAATGAACTAATAAAACATACAATGAATCTATACAATTACTACAAAATCATTTATTGGTACAAAATACAAGATTGAAACATTTTTCTGTTGTGTTTGCTGATAAAAGCTTCACAGTTCACACATCTCATCAATATCAATATCAACATCACTATGCAAATGCATCAGTGCTAATCCAGCAAAACTCTCAGAACACATTGTACTTCATAAATAGGATTTAATACACCTCAATGCTGAAAAAGACCTTTCTTCTTCACAGTTATAGACACAGGTATAGTGCAGGCAATAATTAATAGTACTCGTATGTTGGGGAAAACATCTTCATCAGCTGCATGGATACTATGTGCCAGATCTGCAGGAATGATGTTATCAAGGGATTCAGATTTTAGTTTCCAAAAACGTTGCCACTGTTTTAATTCAGATAGAAGTGATGAAGCACTAGGTAAATCACGTTCCCAAAACAACAAACATTTTGCAAGATCTTGTAAATCACTGTGATTAATTATTAATGTTGGAACTAGTGACTACCAACCATACTGTCACGATGAAATCTATATTGTTTAGTACTTGTTCCATGTGATCTTGCCACATAATAAACTTCATGCAGGATCTGGATTTTCTGGACCTGCATTAGCCCTGTGTTGCTGTCTTCCAGATAGACGTGGAACTGTAAGTACTATGCCTAACTCACTACCAATTCTGCTAGCATCCATAAACCAATCATGAAAATCTTTTTCAATGTTCTCTCTGAAAATTGCAATATCACTGATGACACTGTGCATCAAGTTATAGGCTGCACAATATCCTCATCTTGCGTCTTACCCATATCTGCATGTGTCAAAAAAGATAAATAACTGAAGTATAAAAAAGAAACTCCAGGCCCGTAGCGAAGGTAAGTCTGAAAGAGAGGAGGACCGGGGGGGGGGGGGGGGGGGGGGGGGGGTGTTGGATCGATTTCTAATAGGACTGCGGGGGGGGGGGGGGGGGGGGGGAGGAGTAGTCTAAGTGGCGTGAGCATGTGGGCCCCATGCATTCACGCAGCTGCATTCACGTAATGAGATAACGCGATCGGGTGGGTGAAGTCATAACAGGCGCGCGATTCCTGTACGCATAAATTACCTTTTGCTTTCTTTGAAAAGTAATTCGAGATACTTTCCGAGCCCGAGTGAACACGCTTGCATTTGCTTGCCATAACGCTCTCTAGAACAATGAATATCACATGGGATGTTGTTAATTGGTTTCGCTACTGAATTAAAGTATTAATCCTTAATTTTATTCATCATCAGGTCTGAGGGGGGGGGGGGGGGGGGGTCCGGACACCACCGACCCCCCCCCCCCCCCTGTATCCGCCACTGGGTTGATATTTTATTGAGGAGTTGCAAGTGGCGTCACGTCCGTCTTACATCTATACCAATAATGCTGGGCGCGAGAAAATAATAAGCGGACGAAAGCGAACAATGGAGAGATTCATCTCTTCGTTGTATGCATGGTGATACTTACATATATTTGGAACAGTGTCCAGCAAAATCACCCTATGATACTATCAAATTTTACAGTACCCTATAACTTTATGATTGATAGCCCATGCGTAAGGACCATTTGCTAGAAACTCTTTGGAGTTCACGGAAAATTTGAAAACTTGAATAACTATCCAGAAGGGTGACTTTGCTGGACACTAGCAACAAGGCGGCATTCTTAGGGGTACGCCGCGGACCATCTTTCTTGCCATGTGGCAAAGCCCGAGGTTGTGCTGGTTTAACTTTTGGTCCCATCGATTATACAATAATTAAATGTTAAACCGGCAATAACCGGTTGTTTTAAAACGAACAGACCGGTTATTTTTTTTAATAATCACTTTAACCGACCGGTTTTTAAATTTTAATAACCTCTTACAACCGGTTTTTCTAAACTAACAGGTTTCAAGCCTTACGTGGGAGGCGCAAGATTACTGCAACGATTCATACAGATCCATCAATTTGGTACAATCGTTTTGCGAAGCGAGAAGTCTCTTCTTTTAGTTCACCGGTATAAACTCGCTGCCTGGCTGAGGCAGCTTAGTTTTAGGTGGAGAATGGGCGGAACAAAGAAGTTATCGAAATTTATTGTGCATTGGGAGAATGGAACGCAGGTTGCATACAATAATGGCGCTCATCGAGCAGGAAATGTGCATTAACTTTGCACAGCTGTATCTCCGTAACGGATAACATCAAAATTAACAACCGAAAAATCAATAGCGACGTACACACACTGACGAATTGGACGCTCCTACCTAAAGATGTGGCAGTTTCGAACCCCATGGGTAATCAGGTCTCATAACGTCGGCACGGGCTTGTGTAAGACACGAAAATATGGATTTACATACAGAAATAGTGTGTTATAAAGTGTTGAAAATAGAAAGTCGAGCTCGGAAGTTATAGCGGCGATTTAAACGTAAGGCATTAATTTTTACATAACAATTTTTATAATATGCGTCTTCGCGGAAACGATCCGGCTTCTGATAATTATATCCGTGATGCAATTTTCTCGGAAAATGTCCCATATAGCATGACTTAACCCTTCAGTGCAAATTAAAAATAGTTTTATCATCCGGCCAGCGTGAGCTGCATTCTTAGGCAAAAAAAAAATGATATGTAAAAGCTCTGACCTATGCATGATAACACACAAATAGTACGACTATTCCCACTGTGTAAAAAGGGTTGTTATACTCGCCTGTATAACATTGTTATACAAGTAGTTATACAGTATTTGTTATACACATTGCGTATAATTGTGTATAACTGTGTATAACGGCAGTGTGTGCTAATCAAAAAACCACAGTGTAAATAAGGGTTGTTATACACGCCTGTATACAAGTATCTCATTTTGTACAACTATAATTACATTCTACCGATCCGCGAGGGGCGTAATTCGTTGCACACAAGTTAATGCTATTGAAGCTATTAACAATTTTAATAATCAGTGTACGCGGAATAGAATTTGGACTCCAAGCGTTTGAAAAAGCGTTAGTGAAGACGCGCGAACTGCGTTCAGACGAATCTACTTTTGTATGGACAACTTTACTTTTCTCGCTTGGTAAGGGGTTGAACTACTTTCTTTCGTTTCCTTTTTAACATCGTATTGTTCCTAGTTGCGATCGCGTCGCCATTTTTTTGGCACTTCAAGGCCATTCGATCCTGTGCGTGTTTTGTGCGTTCTACTTTTCGTTATGTAAGTTTGAAGATGATGAGAACTGTTGGAAGACACTTTGGAGTGGTGAAACTCGTTCCGTTGCGCGTAAGTAGTCGTTTGGATTATAATTACGTGGTTTTGAAAGAGTCTGATAGTTAAAAGCTCAGTTGTGGCTCCTGTCAGTTGTTTGTGTGTGCCGTTTTCTAGATTCAATGTACTTGTGCTTTTCTGAAGTCCATTCGATTTAGAGCACAATTTAATCTATTGTTGCCTGTGTCTGTGTCCATGTCACCTGATATGTGTGCAATGTTGCTAGTCTGTGTGTATCAGTGTTCAAGTTGTCTACATCAGTGTTGCTTGGTGTGTATGTGTGTGTGCATCTGTGTGTGTACATCAGTGTTGCTTGGTGTGTGTACATCAGTGTTGCTTGGTGTGTATGTGTGTGTGCATCTGTGTGTGTACATCAGTGTTGCTTGGTGTGTGTACATCAGTGTAGCTTAGTGTGTAGTTTCTATGTGTGTGTATATGCATCAGTGTTGCTAGGCGTGTGTACATCAGTGTTGCTTGGTGTGTATGTCTGTGTGTGTGCATCAGTGTTGCTAGGTGTGTGTTCATCAGTGTTGCTAGGTGTGTGTACATCAGTGTTGCTTGGTGTGTATACATCAGTGTAGCTTAGTGTGTAGTTTCTATGTGTGTGTGTGCATCAGTGTTGCTAAGTGTGTGTACATCAGTGTTGCTTGGTGTGTATGTCTGTGTGCATCAGTGTTGCTATGTTTGTATGTGTTCATCAGTGTTGCTAGATGTGTGTACATCAGTGTTGCTAGGTGTGTGTACATCGATGTTGCTAGGTGTGTGTACATCAGTGTTGTTAGGTGTGTATGCAACACTGTTGCTTGGTGTGTGTACATCAGTGTTTGCTAGGTGTGTGTGCATCAGTGTTGCTAGGTGTGTGTTCATCAGTGTTGCTAGGTGTGTGTACATCAGTGTTGCTTGGTGTGTGCACATCAGTGTAGCTTAGTGTGTAGTTTCTATGTGTGTGTGTGCATCAGTGTTGTTAGGTGTGTGTGCATCAGTGTTGCTTGGTGTGTATGTCTGTGTGTGTGCATCAGTGTTGCTATGTTTGTGTGTGTTCATCAGTGTTGCTAGATGTGTGTACATCAGTGTTGCTAGATGTCTGTACATCGATGTTGCTAGGTGTGTGTACATCAGTGTTTGCTAGGTGTGTGTGCATCAGTGTTTGCTAGGTGTGTGTGCATCAGTGTTGCTAGGTGTGTGTACATCAGTGTTTGCTAGGTGTGTGTGCAACACAGTTGCTTGTTGTGTGTACGTCAGTGTTTGCTAGGTGGTGTGCATCAGTGTTGCTAGGTGTGTGTACATCAGTGTTTGCTAGGTGTGTGTACATCAGTGTTGCTAGGTGTGTGTACATCAATGTTGCTTGGTGTATGTGCATCAGTGTTGCTAGGTGTGTGTGCATCAGTGTTGCTTGGTGTGTGTACATCAGTGTTGCTAGGTGTGTGTGCATCAGTGTTGCTAGGTGTGTGTGCATCAGTGTTGCTAGGAGCACTCCCCGGTGCTTCAGGAGAGCTTGTTGGTTCGCATCACCCACCCTCCACCCCTGCATCACCATTGTACCCCTTCTGTGTATTTCTTAATCACTGTCATGCCTATTAATATTAAATACAGCCAGGGTGGGTCCCTACCAGGCTTGACCTTTTAACTCGGGGACCCAAGCCTGGGCCAGCATCCTGGCTTGGTATGCAGGTCACTCAGTGGGTGGCCAACGCCACCATCTGGTGCCTGTCTCCCCAAGTCTCCCCAAAATGACTTAACAAGCCACACATGGCTTGGCCACAGGGACTCCCAACTGGTGACCAGCGTCACTCACGAGAGTTCCCCACAGCCAACAGGTCGGGGTTGGCAGAATCACAGCTCAGAAGGGTTCTTGCCCTGGCCCCCAATCAGTCAACTGGGCACGTTTGACAGCAGCATATAGCTGGGGAGCTTAGGGGCTGGGTGCGTACACCTACACACCTACTTAGCCTGGGGAAGTTACTGGGCTTGGTAATTAATGTGTTAGTGTACACGTGTATATGTGTACACATGTACACATGTGTGTGTTAGTATGTGTATGTGTGTGTACACATGTGTGTTAGTGTGCATGTGTATGTGTGTACACATGTGTGTTAGTGGTGTATGTGTGTGTAAATGTATGTGTCTGTGTGTGTGCATGATAAGTGTGATGTGGTTTAGTAGACATTACTAGGTGATGGAGTTGGTGTTAGGGTGAGTAGGAACGTTAAATACCAAACCATCTGGTCATGTGTCAAGCACAGATACAGCGTACTTGATGCACAGATTACCTACATGTAGCCTGATGTGGTCAATGTAACAGGAACATAGAACCAGTGAGAGTCTAGAATATGCATATCTTGATCTGTGACCCTGACAAGGCCATTATGGAAGGGCCCAAAAACATGCATGTGCATGTGTACACATGTATACATGCAAGCATATACATATGTGCTGGGAGGCTGCCGGGGAGTGCTGGGAGGCTGCCGGGGAGTGCTGGGAGGCTGCCGGGGAGTGCTGGGAGGCTGCCGGGGAGTGCATATAATCTCACAAGCCGACCATGGCGCACAAAGGGTAACAATTATAGGGAGGACAAGGCTCCCGTCCACCTAAGGCCACGAGCCTGAGTAACCGCAAGCCTCTGCCCACTAACACTGATAGGGAGTTACTAGAGCCCCATTAAACTCTGTTTAGCTCCCTAAACAGTATCCTAACACACACTTAAGCACACATACACACAATAACACACGTGTACACACACAAACACACACTAACACACACACAAACACACACATGCGCACACTTGAAGAACATACCTAATTTGCTGTGCTCAGTTGGTGGGTATGGCTGCTTAGCCACACCCCATATGAGGCTACCGTAGCCACTGTCTTGATAACTAGGGCATCCTTTCCAATGGGGAGTGTTGATGGGCTAACTGTAGGCTGTTTGCACTGACTGAAGTGTCATTGCTTTGGTGTGACTCTGGAGTGTTTATAGTTCACTGTGTGTAATTTTTTTTACTGCCAGATAGACCCCGACCTCTTTGCTGCCTGGGTAATATGTTTTGGCGCCTAGCTGTATAGGGCTTTTGAGCACTCTTACATGTAGTGGTTGTATTGAGAACATTATGATTTCTTATTTATTTCTGTTATGCACTATGTGTGTGAGTGTGTATGTGTGTGTGAGCATTGCCTGTAGTTAAACACATCCATGATGTCAAATAATCAAAGCAACATGTGCTGTACTAATGGTTTGTATCTGTTGTCAGCTCCCGAACATTCATCTACAAGCTAGGGTCTTGAGGAATTAACAATGGTGGGCTGTCCCCCCCCCCCCCCCCCCCCCCCAAGTGCATGACAACATACACACATACATTAGGTCCTTCTAAAAATCACAAACACAAAGTGCACAGATGGCAGTACACATACACATGCATACACATCTACACACACATGCACAAATTGTAACCAGATTTTCAATACTGTAGTCTTCATCAAAATTGTATGTATAGTATGTTTGCATGGTGTGATGTCTTAATATATTTTTATCCTGCTAGGATCAAGCCTTACATTGATGAAAACTGGGAGATTTGATGTGAACTTATATTTGTTGTATTATTACATCTGTACATGTATATGTTGTCAACCTGCACTTGTGAGATGTAAATGAACTTTTCCATACATGTACATGTCATGTTAATGTACATTCATACATGTCATAAAGGGGTGTGGCCATATCAATGACCATTATAAAAAAGCAAGTTTGTGAGTACTTATAGCAATGACCCAGTACACTTCTATACATCATGCTATCACCACTCCCTGGTGTGCATCTGATAGAGTCATGTACATCAAATGAAATCAGGATAGCGGCCACGGCCAGACCTGTGTGCATCAGATTGAATCATCAGGCTATCCTGATTGTATCTGGTCGCTACCAAGACACTATTACACTAAGATTCAATTTGATGCACACTGGCTGGGTCAGGTCGCTAACATGTTTCTAATTGATGCTCACCAGGGTCAGCTGGTCGATACCACAATCCTATCAGCTGCACACCAGAGACTGGCCAATAGCATGACTTTATTTGATGCACACTGGGTCTGGCCGCTAATATGATTCTATCTGATGCACACTGCTACAGTGACAGGATTGCCGCTAGCATAGCTATAGTTAAAACTACAATCAAGTCATGGTAGTGGAATCCCTGGTGTGCATCAGATAGAATCATGTTAGCGACCACACCCAGTGTGCTTCAAATAGAATCAGGATAGCGGCCAGACACAGGTTTGTATTGAATTGAATTTTAAGTGGCAGTCCCTGGTGTGCATTTAATAGAGTCATGGTGGCTGGTGTGCATCAAATAGAATCATGTTAGTGGCCAGACCCGGTATTCTGATGTGCATCAAATAAGTCATATGTCTGTAATAAGTTGCTTTTGAAACCCCAGTTTGGAACAAATACAGCGTACGAGACTTCCATTTCAAATGAATGTAACGCGCATGCGTAGACTCTTCAAAGCCACATTGCAGGTATGGCGTCATCGTCGGGAAATCTACTGCAACTAACCGTACGTTCCTATCAGCCAGAAGAAGTATCTTGCGTAGGTCTTCAAGTAAATTGAGAGACTAGTGGCTAATTCCCAGGTTTCTTCTCTAACAGATCCCTGAGCAACGATCGCATCACAGCAGAACCTATCAGTCGATATACTAGTACCATGACGACGAAGAAGACCGCGCCGAACCTTAGGTCCTAGGCAGCATGGCGATGCTGTTTGCACTACTCCTGCAGGAGACTCATTTTCAGTAGCGGTTATGTATAACAATTAGTAAGAGAGCTTGCGACCAAAACTGTCTCAAAACGATGCTGTAACATCAACTCGATAGAGAAGGACATCACTTTCTGCGCAGGTACAGTAACGTTATATCGGCTTCTTTTTTTTTTCCCTCCTACTGAGGAGAATCAGCTGAAGTCTCAAGAAGCGTAAGTAGTGTGGCTTTGTATTGGTAACGGGAATTCTTAATTTGTTCTCAGAATCTCAAGCGTCCATAACGCTGATGTGATGTCTCGGATATCAGCATAGAAGAGGTTGAAGGTATACTTGTTGTCGGTTAAAGGTGTGAGTCCTATCATTTTTGCTATGTAGTTGGCATAGCGAACTACAACCGGACTCTGAAACGCATTCGAAATGAAGCCGATTTAAAAGAAGGGCAGGCAATCCGAGCACAACTAGGTAAGCGCTCGATTTCAATAATGTTGTACGTGCGTTTCAAGTCTTAGTTTTATACACTATAGCTATGGGAGCGGCGATCCGCACAAGTAACAGATCATGCAAGAAAGGGATGTACTGAACGTGTCGGAACTGGACAGTGGGACGATGCTAAGAGGAGATCGGAGGAACTAAACGCGCGTTTTGGACACACTCGGGAGAGCAAAACAAGGCGCCACGGAAGGAGAGACAATCGGGCCCACCGCGCTCGGAACTTTCCTGATGGCCTTTCCACCTGCATGGATGCTTCACCGTCGCCGAATGAACTCGTTCTCTGTTGAATTTTTTTTGTTCCCTGTATATACTTTCTATTTACTCGCTTATAACAGATTATATCTTTATAGAAGAAGCCTGGAAACGAGGATATGGAGGGACTAATTCATAATTCATAATTATGTTATACACTGTGTTATACTCTTTGCTATTGTTATACATATTGTTATTCATTGTTATACTTAATGTTATACAGAAGTTATACACAGTATTATACTATAGTTGTTATACGCAATTGTGTATAGAGTATCCATACGCAAAGTTATACACATGCGGATAACACGTGTATAACGTGTGCATAACACATGAATACATGCGTTATACAGTACTGTATAACAACCCTTTTTACACAGTGTCCTCATTCCATTCTTACAACACATCCTTTTAACATTACAAGACAGTGGCTGGTTACCTCGCTATCGTTTGCATGCCTCTGCTCCTGTCACCTCTCAAACAATCCGAAATACCGCAGGAACCATTAAGTGCGTGAGCTAAGACAAAGTGGGTTATGCAACAGCACGCTGCGAATATAGTTATTAATTTTATTGTCACAGCATTCATAAAATAAATAAATAGTATAGTGGCTACACTGGTATAGTGCCTACACTGGTGTAGTGCCTTCACTAGTATAGTGACTACACTGGTATAGTGGCTACACTGGTATAGTGGCTACACTGGTATAGTGCCTACACTGGTATAGTGGCTACATTGCCTACATTGGTATAGTGGCTACACTGGTATAGTGCCTACACTGGTATAGTGCCTACATTGGTATAGTGCCTACATTGGTATAGTGGCTACACTGGTATAGTGGCTACACTGGTATAGTGGCTACACTGGTATAGTGCCTACAATGGTATAGTGCCTACACTGGTATAGTGCCTACATTGGTATAGTGGCTACACTGGTATAGTGCCTACAATGGTAGTGCCTACACTGGTACAGTGCCTACACTGGTATAGTGCCTACATTGGTATAGTGCCTACATTGGTATAGTGGCTACACTGGTATAGTGGCTACACTGGTGTAGTGCCTACATTGGTATAGTGCCTACACTGGTATAGTGGCTACACTGGTATAGTGGCTACACTGGTATAGTGCCTACACTGGTATAGTGCCTACATTGGTATAGTGCCTACATTGGTACAAGTAAATAAAAACATTCTCTAACGAGAAAGTTGGTGGGCATATAGGATTGACAATGTTGGTGTAAAAAGCACGGAAACAAGTGTGACAGAAATGTTACTGGAAAATTGAAATAGGCCTATATTTAGCCCAGTCACATTTAGGCAGCGCACGCCTGAGAAAATGGGCTAAATATAGGCCTATTTCAATTTTCCAGTAACATTTCTGTCACACTTGTTTTCGTGCTTTTTACACCAACATTGTCAATCCTATATGCCCACCAACTTTCTCGTTAGAGAATGTTTTTATTTACTTGTTTCATAAGTTTTTTTCTCCGTGTCAAAGAACTTATAAATGCTTTGTTTTTACAATACGACTTTAATAATGAAAAGTAATAAATTAACTAACACATAAATTAAAAATGGTACGTATAATTGTTTTTAATATAATTAATTATTTTTCCGCCTCCTCGGCCTCTTCTCCCTCCTCTTCCTCTTCTTCCCCCCCCCCCCCCCCCCCCGCCTTGGGTATGGCCATGCGGGTGGCGGGGGCAGGAAAAAAGGCGGGGGCAGCATTGGGGGGAGCAGTGGCGGGGCAGAACTGGTACTGGCGGTGGGAGGGGCGCTGCTGGTGGTGGTGGGACTAGCTCTGGGGGGGGGCAGCGCTGCTGCTGGCCATGGTGGTGGGGCTAGCGCTGGTGGGGGCAGCGGTGGGGCTAGCGTTGGCGGGGGCAGCGCTGCTGCTGGTGGTGGGGCTAGCGCTGGCGGGGGCAGCGCTGCTGCTGGTGGTGGGGCTAGCGCTGGCGGGGGCAGCGCTGCTGCTGGTGGTGGGGCTAGCGTTGGCGGGGGCAGCGCTGCTGCTGGTGGTGGGGCTAGCGCTGGCGGGGGCAGCGCTGCTGCTGGTGGTGGGGCTAGCGTTGGCGGGGGCAGCGCTGCTGCTGGTGGTGGGGCTAGCGTTGGCGGGGGCAGCGCTGCTGCTGGTGGTGGGGCTAGCGCTGGCGGGGGCAGCGCTGCTGCTGGTGGTGGGGCTAGCGCTGGCAGGGCAGCGCTGCTGCTGGTGGTGAGGCTAGCGCTGGCGGGGGCAGAAGTTGTGATCGAGGATGTATGTGCTTCCTCGACCTCCTCTCCTTCAGACTCATCAAAAAATTCTTTCCCGACTTCTTCAGCCATCTACGTGACAGACAGAGTATTGAAACAACTTGTAAAAAATTTAGTATTTACCTTTGAATTTATTTCAAGAGAGAAATGTGCTGTTCTATGGGTCGTTGGTTTATACCGGCCGGTATACATGCACAGCCACGTTTTCTAGCTGTGCTATAATTCTATTGGTCTATTGGTCTAATTTCATGAATGATATAGCTCATGGAGCCCCAGTGTCTACCATACTCTATGCATAAGCAGCTGCAACTGGTTGCACCAATGATCTACAGATGCCCCAGTAACTATATACATAATGCAGTGGCATCTATAGATTGTCTATAGATAAGACCTAAGGCAAACTTAGCTAAACTTAACAGGCTCCATGCTGTTTTGTGTGAGTGTATGAATTATCAGAGAAGTAAGGCTCAGCCCCAGCAGTATGAAACCTATGCCCGACTAAAATATCACTCTCTTGCAACTTCTTTGCATTAACCTTACGGATAGTTTTTAGCAGTGTCCTTTCTTCAACATCAGATAACTAATATACAATAATGTACAGACACAGATGCATGCACAAATACCTTTTGTACAAACATTGACCTTTACATGTACAAGGAAACTGGGAAGCCTTACTGTACATCTGATAATACGGTATGCAGGCATACTAGAAATGTGTTAATGTGTGCATGACAGGGAAGCCATGAGCCACGTGCAAAGCAGCCCTTAGATTTTAAATACTACATACAGCATGCTATAACATACCTTTGGGTGGTAGTGGTAGTTCCCTTCCAATACCGACTCCTTCTAGCTGCCTTAATGGTAGCTGAATTGCCCCTGTATATCCGCCTTTTAGCAGCACGGTTCTCCTCGAGGCCCTCTCGATATCGCTGCCTTTTAGCAGCACGGTTCTCCTCGACGCCCTCTTGATATCGCTGCCTTTTAGCAGCACGGTTCTCGGCACTTATGCAATTTCCCCCCCACTTTAATTATTCGATTTACGGTATAACATTTACGGTATCATGAATACATTAACCTACACTGGATATATTTAATAAATTGCCCTAACATGTGCTACAAAGTCATGAAAGCTATATCCAAATATTTGTCTCCACATAAATTCCGGTAATTACGTGTGTAAAAGGTCCCTATGTGTCCCATATCGCTGCTTATGTTTCTGCTTAGCTTTTTGCCATCATCGTTAGCTAGTAGACCGTCGTGATGCCGCTACGTTGCGTTTACGTAATAATAAATTTAGTAAACTAATTTGACTCTTTTTTTTTTTTTTTGTAAGAGGGAGGGGTACCCCCTCCCCCACCCTCCCCACTTTCTTTTCACTAATTAACCAACACTCCATGAAATTAAGTAAAAAGGGGAGGGTGAGGGAGGGGGAACCCCTCCCTCCTTTAAAGAACGCTGTTACTAGTTAGAGAACAATGGGTTTTTGAAGCCAGAGCGGGAACAGGTAATGTAGTAAAAAGGCGGTATCAATGACAGGTGTTTTTCACTATAAATTTAAACATGATTTGAACATTTTAAAAAGGCGGTCGCAATGACAGCTGGTTTTCACTACACATTTTGACGTTGGAAAAATTACTAAATTTTTTTTCAATATTTCTTGAATTCAATTAATTAAAGTGGGGGGGGGGGAAACTGCATAAGTGCCGCTGCCTTTTAGCAGCACGCTTAGATACAGCATTTGCGTTGTAGGTGTCGCGTACAGAGGCCTTCTTCTTTTCAGGGTCGGCCTTGTAGCGCTCTCGGGCTTTAGCCTTGTTCTCTTGTGATAAAATATCTTCTCGTTTTTGGAGGTATTCCGCTAGTTGCTTAGATCTCTTCTTTTGATTACGCGAAGGCATTTTTAGAAAAACAACTTCACTAGCCAAAGTAAGTAACGACTAAACTGCGATAGGAACACCAAATAAATTTAGTGTCTGTTGGAGTATTTATACTCCCTAAAATTATACATTTTATTAAGAACTTGCTAGAACTTGCTAGATGGCCATAGAACTTGCAACCAAATAAGGTATTTCTCGCTGTAGTTTCTTTCTAGATGTGATATGTATCCAAATGACATGCTAGGATAACGTGCCGGTAAATTCTGAAGAGATTGGTACTATTGTCGTTCTTTAAAACCGTTCGTAGCTCGAGTTATACCTTCCTAAGGAAGAAGAAGAAGACGACGACGACGAACAATTTTTTTGGGAATGGGCACGAGAAGCAGGTTCTTTGTTTGTCTGGAAGCGCATAGTTTAATGACATGAAACTAGCATGAAAACGTAGATCTTGGTGTTGTCGTTCGATTGCTGCAACGAGATAAGTGATCCGTTTCTCCGTTGTCCCTCCCGACGCGATTTAAAAATTTTAATGACATTCATCATTCCTCAATCAATCCTATATTGAACCTGCTGACGCAGGTTCAGATAGTGGCTACACTGGTATAGTGGCTACACTGGTATAGTGGCTACATTGGTATAGTGCCTACATTGGTATAGTGGCTACACTGGTATAGTGTATTCAGTCATCAATAGTTTCCAAACCAAATGATATTTTCCTTACCTGCTCACGGATTACTCAATGCACTTATTTATCATTATTTTTTCAGAGCTTAGGGCCTTCTAATCGCACTTCCCTTGAATGGTTAGTGAGATACACCCCAAATTCAATGTGCCTACCACGATCATCACGTGCCACCCTATCGTCAGTCAGCCGTGCCCAGACCTGGTTGTTGTATTATTTTAATGACCAATGTACTGACTTACCTTGTAAGAGTGGGCACTAATTGGGATTATGTTGCAAAGACGGCACAGAGGAGTTTGCCACTCATAGAATCGACACAGGAGTGCCTGGGCATGACAACCAACCAGTCTTCTTACGGAAGCATCTTGCAAGTCTCAGAGTCCTAGGTTAGCATGAATGTGACACGAACATGATTACAGTAGCTACGTCCGTAATAGGCTAAATGGTTGTGTAACTGTAATATACCGGAGCGTTAGTACATATAAGCAGGACCGTAGCCAGGAAGTTAGGCGGCGGGGGGGGGGGAAGTCCGTCAGGTCCCCCCTCGCGTTTAGCGGGCCAAATACGAAGCGAGACACCTTCGGGCCTAATGCATTTTTATAAGTACCATAACTAGAAGAGGCGGAACTCAAGCATCGAACGGGGGAGGGGATCTCCCCTCTGGCTATGGGCCTGATAAGAGCTTACACATAGTGAGGGTAACGTCATTGATCTCTAAACTATCTGAATGGTAACGTCTGGTACAAACGGTGGAAGCATCAAATGTACAATAGCAGTCATACACTGGCGGTACGCACTTTATTGACCTTTCCCATTGAAAATGAATGGCTTATTAAAGATTCCACACTTTTAACTTTGCAACAGTTAGTCCGACTTTAAGTTGAGGTGCATAAGATTTGTGTCAACTATAACATTTGAAAACTACCATGTTTTCTCTGCCCCATATGTGTATGTACATGCATGTACATGTACATGTATATGGGACAGTTTCCACGAAAACGGCCCATCACTTCACTTTACGATACGATGCTCCGGATTTCTTTCTTCTTCCGTCCAACACTTGAAATCAGTGCACGTGTGGAGAACATTGTAATAGTAGGAATGACCAAGGATTATTAATAGATAATAGTATAACCTTGGATTGACATAGAGCACCTATATTGTAATTACACATGATACGGTCAAATCAATAGCGCATGTAGGGTGGAGGGGTGAAAAGGGGGGGGGGGGGGGGGGGAGGAGCCGGGAGCGCCTCACGGCCTTTGTTCCAACGAGTGATTGCCGATTCATTTGCCATGGTATGATTTACGTATCGGAAGGAAAATTAATTGTTACAAACTTTCAGTTGTTGGCGCCCTTTGTGTTAGGTGGCGAACCTATTTTTAAGCCCCGCAAAGGGGGGGGGGGGGGGGGGGCAATACCACGCCAATGTTAACCCAATGTAGGCACTATACCAGTGTAGGCACTATACCAGTGTAGGCACTATACCAATGTAGCCACTATACCAATGTAGGCACTATACCAGTGTAGGCACTATACCAGTGTAGGCACTATACCAATGTAGCCACTATACCATAGTAGGCACTGTACCAGTGTAGCCACTATACCAGTGTAGGCACTATACCAGTGTAGGCACTATACCAGTGTAGCCACTATACCAGTGTGTAGGCACTATACCAGTGTAGGCACTATACCAGTGTAGGCACTATACCAGTGTAGGCACTATACCAGTGTAGGCACTATACCAATGTAGCCACTATACCATTGTAGGCACTATACCAGTGTAGCCACTATACCAGTGTAGGCACTATACCAGTGTAGGCACTATACCAGTGGTAGCCACTATACCAGTGTGTAGGCACTATACCAGTGTAGGCACTATACCAGTGTAGGCACTATACCAGTGTAGGCACTATACCAGTGCAGCCACTATACCAGTGTAGGCACTATACCAGTGTAGGCACTATACCAGTGTAGACTATACCAGTATAGGCACTATACCAGTGTAGGCACTATACCAGTGTAGGCACTATACCAGTGTAGACTATACCAGTATAGGCACTATACCAGTGTAGGCACTATACCAATGTAGGCACTATACCAGTGTAGCCACTATACCATTGTAGGCACTATACCAGTGAAGGCACTACACCAGTGTAGGTACTACACCAGTGAAGGCACTACACCAGTGTAGGAGGAAATGAGAAAAAATGAATGGACATTGGAAACCTTGCATAATTAATGTGGAAGTGCGGATATAGGTACTTAAGTTGCGAAAAACTACACAAAATATGTCAACTAGTCCCCACATTGCAAATCCGAGAGCAGCTAGTCAATATTTGGTTTTTTTCTGCAGTTAGCTGCAGTTTTCTAAATGCGTTCATACATTTTCTATGGACATTGAATTACGCAATGACCGAATACCGCATAATCCTTTTGACCGCCAATTTCTCGATATGTATTAGAAGGTCGGAAGGAGAACAGCAGCACCACTTGCGCAGTACAAATAGAGAGTGAAAATAGTCAGATGGAGATGCCAACAGATGTTACATGGGGTGAAATTTCGAGAAAAGAACAAATGCAAGTAAGTAGTATTTTATCAGAGCCAAATGAAGAGGAGGTGCAGCTACTGCATGCAATTGATATACTGATTCCTAATCAAAGTGTGACTTCATGGTCAGATGATGAAGATGCTTGCAGAAATAACCATTCAACCATGCTGCAGGATACATCACAGGGAGGGGTTTCAAATGGCACAAAACAAATTACACCATGCATCAGAAGTAGTAACGCTGATGGCAGGGTCATGTGCTGCAGTAGGAACCAGAATTCAGATTGATGAATCAATGGTGATCCAGTAACTGCACTTGGTCTAAAGCTTAATGCTGCATGATGAAAAGTATCAAATAATAGGTCCATGCCATCCATCAAAAGCAGACATTAAGACCAAGCAATGTGGTGACAGAAGAAGGCGTTGCTCAGAGAATATATTCAGCCACAAAAAGGAACTGGATTTCCCACTCTCGCATTTAAAATGCATTGTTTTGCATTCCTTGCCTGCTTTTCACTGATGAAGCATTGAGGGGTGAACATCAAATGCTCAAACAGGGTAATGCTTTCACAAACCAAGGTTTTTCCAGATGGAAGAAACAATTTGAAGGTGTTGCGAAGCATGAAGCTTCTTTATGTCACCGGAGTGCTGTTGTTGCACAAGCATTATTCTTACAAGGTCAAACGGTTCAAGGTTCATTATCTAAAATCTTGAAGCAGATGCTATTAAACGAAATACAGAAGTGGTCAGAAACAGATCCATTGTAAAACGCATTGTTGATACTATTGTATTCTTGGGTGGTCAGGGCCTTTCATTAAGAGGACATAGAGAAATGTAAACCTGCAATGTAGTGAAATGTGGAAACTTTCTGGAAGCACTGAAGTTTCTCTCCATATATGATCCCACAATGCAGCAGCACCTAAGTAATGTACAAGCCATGGCAATGCAGGTTGAAGGAAAAGATCGTAGAGGGAGGGGATCATACGTCAAGTTTTTGAGCAATGACACTCAAAATTAAGCTAGTGTCTATTATAAGTCAACAGATTACTAAAATAATTGTCATAGCAATTGAGCAATGCAGATCGTGGGCTATCATAGTACCAGTTGTGAACAGGTCAGCATTTGTGTTAGAATAGTTCACATTAACGGAACTGTTTCAGAGCACCTTCTAGCTATCCAGAAAGCTAACAGTACAACGGCTGAGAATGTCTTTGATCTTCTTTTCTCTACCCTACAATCTAAGGATGTATCTTTCAATAAATTGGTTGCACAGGCATATGATGGAGCATCTAACATGAGTGGGTGTTGCAATGGTTTGCAAGCCTTGAATTGGTTCACAGAAGGATAAATTCCAATGTTATCTATGTACACTGTTATGCCCATACATTGAATCTAGTGTGGTCAGATACAGCGGCTGTTGCATGACACAGTTACACTGTTTGGGAATCTTGAAGTGCTCTATGTACTGTTTAGTAAATCACTAAAAGCACATACTGTGTTTGAAGACGTGCAAAGATCTGATGGCTTGGAGATCTGTTCACTAAAGCGGCTTAACACCACAAGATGGAGCAGCAGAGAGATGTGTATAAAGTCATTCATAGAACGGCATAAAAGCATTGTACTTTCCTTAGAAAGGATCCAGGATGATACCACCTTTGATAGCAAGCAGAGGTCTGAGGCTGCAGGTTTGCTACTATCTATAAATACAAAACAATTCCTTGCCACTTTGTACTTGTTTCATGCTGACTTTTCCAATGCCATGACTATGGTGAATGCTGTTGTAACGTCTTTGGAACAAATGAGGGAAAATGCTGGCGAAATCATTCGCATCATGGAACAAGCTGTTGGTGATTTTGATAATGTAGCATGGAAACCAATACGCATTCGTTATTGTCCAACAACTACTGCACACTCAAGCAATGCAGTGCAGGACACTGAAACGCCACTAGAAGCACGGGAACGGAACACATTCTATGCTGTTATTGACATAATTCTGGGATCCCTTAGGAACAGATTTGAAAAGAATAAATTGCTCTTTGATATCTTGCCTATACTCTCTCCTCTGAACTTTTGAAGCTTCAATCTTCTTTCAAAACAATACAAGAACTTGAATGCCATCTCAAACCTTTTTGTGACGTGTATGACTTGGATGCAGGAGGAGTTATAAAGCTTTGCCCAAGTTTAAGAGTTTTTACAAGGAATCAGAACAAGGTGAACAAAGTGTTTCTATTCGTGACGATGATGAGTGTAAGGACAAAGAAGAGACTGAGCAAACTGCCACTGATGATATTTGTGGAGAAATAGACGGAATGTATACAATATCCAATGCATTATCAATTCTCTGCAACCCCCAATACCACCTTCTAGATGCTTTTTCTGAATTGTGCAAGCTGTATTCAATAGTAGTGGCAATTCCAGTTTCTTCTTATACCGCTGTACGCAGCTTTTCGGCACAAAAATAGTTAAAACACGTCTCCGATCTACCATGGTGCAAGAAATGGCTATAGAGGGGCTCATGTTGATGACAGCAGAGAAGAAACTTCTTATGTCCATTTCTAGTGAGGCCATTGTACTGCAACTTGCACAAAGTTCATCCGAATTGTCCACACTTCTTGTTGAGCACTTCTTTAACATCACGCAATAACCCAATCTACCTAAGTTATGTTGATTGTTCAGTTCAGTAGCGCATGCGTACGCATGTACTGTACTTACATATTTGATTATTATTTACATACGTACTGTACGAGCGTAGCTTGCCGGAGGGGGGGGGGGGGGGGGGGCCGCGCCAAAATATATGCGAGTGCCCCCCCCCCCCCCCCCCCCCCCCAGCCAATAAATAGCCACCACGCCACTGCTGGGTAACTATTTTAATAGCAAGAAAGATTTATTAAACAGAACATATACACCTTAAGCACAACTAAACAAGTAAGACTTTTGCATGCAAGTGCTTGCTCGGTTACAAACCACTGAACTATGTACTTCGTATAGTAACAGCTCACGAAGACCAACTCCCAATGAATCTGGCAAATCCCTAATTTAACTGATCCACAGGAACTCCAGGTGGTGCATCAGATGCCATTAGTGACCTCTCTTCATCATTGCTAGAATTATGCGTCGGGTACATTCGGATGATATGCAGCACACATGCGTTCAGATGTTTTTTTAACAGCATGATATCCAAGGATAACCAGTCCAGAGATGTTTTAAATTCATGTATTCAATGACCACCATACCGATGAGACCTTGTCTGCAGAAATGGGGCCAGCAGTAATAGGAGAGTGTATGATAAAGACAATGGTACAAGCAATCCAAATATGAATAACACAAGATAAGCTTCTTCAAATGGCCTTACATTTCCATCATGCAATAAAGAAGCTCGTCAGCTGATTAAGGAAACAGTCTCTTCCAGGTATGAAGATTTCTCCTACTCACCCACTATGCCACAGCATGTAGTTGTGCAGAGTCTGCATACCAACCATATGCAGATGTGTATCATTGATGTGTCTGTTTGCTGATGGATATCATTGATGTGTCCACACACACACACACATACACAGGCCCACACACACAAAACACACAAAAACACACATACACATGGCAAGAACCATAATGCAGTCATGAATGCTCGTTCCATTTCGACAAGCTAGACAGCCTCAGTATCAAATGCCAACCCATTCAGACATCATTCTTCCATTCCCCCTATAAGTACACTGGTTAACTGGTTAACTCATTTCCCGATATGGGGGTAAGGTGGTAACCAGTGTGACATATCACAGGGGGTGCTGGCCCTTCCTCCCCCCCCCCCCCCCCCCCCCCCCCACGCCAGGAGCCGGTCTGGGACCAGAGCTATATTGACCAGATGTGCTACTATCAAAGATGAGGTCATGGAGAGTGGTTGGCTCTCTATGGATAAGAGAGGAAAGAATTGCTAGGCTTGACCTACAGTGCATCCCCAGAGACAGCTGCCTTCATACATTACAGTGCACTATACATGCTTTCCCATATCCTACATGTATGTGTGCAGCAAGTATACATGCATGCTGACATTGTTGGCACTTCCATTTGACCTTGATCAGAATATTAAACATGCACAGGAATAAGTTACAAACTTCTAGGCTGTGTGCACACACATATATACTGTAACAGTTACTTTTCTGCACATAACTACAGAATTTAAAAACCTAGCAACATTGTTGTCGAGGAAGACTGCTCCTTGAAAGTGCGTACTCGTAATAGCACAGATATGTATACACATGTTACATGCACACTTTAAAGTGGCTGTTTAGGGAGTCAGAACATAACAGGAAAGGTTAGGGTGGAAATTGTTGAATTCTTGATCAGTAGTCTAGGATTTTGTTCGATGAATCTATGGGTGGCTATAACACACTGGGTACTCACTTGGATACCTTAACTCATTGGGATTTTGTTTGAAACCACCCTGGATTTTCGGCATGTACAAAAGACACATATATGAACTGTATCCACACCCACCCACCCACCACCCACCACCCACTCATCCACCACCCCCTCATCCACACCCACACCCACACCTACACACCCACACACCCACACACCCACACACCCACACACACTCACACATGCTCATGAAGGCCGATGAATGATTCTGAAGAGTGCAAATGCTGCCCCGTAAGGGCAAAAGTCACATCATGTGCACACTTAGGGCATGTACACTGTATGAGTGTACCTGTACTGGATCTATGTACTGTATGATGTGTATGCACACATACATGCACACATACATGCACACACATGCACAGCACGCACACATGTGGATGGGAGGGAGGGAGGGAGGGGGGAGGGAGGGAGGGAGGGAGGGAGGGAGGGAGGGAGGGAGGGAGGGAGGGAGGGAGGGAGGGAGATTATGTTAATGAGTTAGGTATCCTTCCCAAATTGGTTACACACATGTAGGCATATATGCGCATTTAATGAACAAAACAATTCTCCCATGCAGGATGATGATAATTTACTCAAACCGCAGAATATGCAACCATGATTACAACTTGAACATACAGCTCTAGCAGTGTGCACAAACAACGTACACTCACTATGAACAGCAGGCTGTCGGAAATCACAGAATCATCTAAATGCAAATTTATGAAAACAGCACACTTTGTAGAAGTTAAACTAACAATAATGTACATATAGCATCAATGTCAGCCATAATTGCAATTAAATTCAGTATTATTCAGACTTTTATTATAATGACTGTTTTGTACCTTGATGGGAAATACTCTAACCTTGTAGAATATGTCTTATCTAAACACACCTTCCTGTTTTGGAGTCTTTTGCAAGGAAAACAGGAACACACCTACTGAACACTGTCTCCAGCCAGTATGTAGTTGTTGCACACGATCATGAGGAAATGACCCTTGCCCTGTTATGGATGATTTGCAAAACATTTTAATAAGCTTCACAGTGCTAAAAATCAGTCTAAGGAGTCACTGAATACTAGCATTCTACACTAAGTCTATATATTCTAAGCAGCAGTCTTTGTCCAGACCTTCTCATTGGCCTTTGTTTGCAGTGGTATGCTCAGATTCAACTGTTGCAATGGTATCTATGATAATATCAAGAGACAATTATAATAATAGTCATTTAAAATAGGACAAAGGAATACAAGCAGAATGCGTGTGTGATCATGTGATCAAAATCAGCATTTGGCTTCATTTTTACTGCTGACCTGGAGAACATGAGTTCAAGTAATTGCCCTTGTAGATCACTTTCCTCCAAGTTGAATCTTCATTCAACCCCACAGTACACCCGGCACGATAGCCACCAACATTTTGATCCAGATGAAAACAGAGCCTGTGAGAGCAGTCTGGATTGTTGTTGTCACAGCGGCCAAGGTTGATACTTGAGGAAGATGCAAACCCAAAGCTCCATCCAGGAGTGCGATACCAGTATGCTCCTCCATCATCAATAAAAGCTTGTGTTGCTGATGAAGTTATTTTCATAACATTAGATGAGACACCAAATGCTCCGAGAGCAAATGTATTTGAGCCCGAAGAGCTTTTCGCCCCGACAAAGACCAGAGAGGACCCCATGCAGTTTGCAAGGTCAGCTGATGTCGTTGCATGTGAATAAGGCTGGTCATAGCACTTAGTGAAGCTCTTCTGGATGAGAGCATTTTCAGGATAGTTGTATAGTACTCCACATGATGGAACAGCAACTGCAAGTTAGCAAATGTGATGACATATACATGCATGCCTTGTTGGAAGGATGATGCATACCAGCATGTCATTTGTATGCAGTGTACTTGTAATATTCACTTAGTATGTGAATGTGTGTGTATGTATGTATGTATGTATGTATGTATGTATGTATGTATGTATGTATGTATGTATGTATGTATGTATGTAATGTATGTATGTATGTATGTATGTATGTATGTATGTATGTATGTATGTATGTATGTATGTTCGTGTATATGTGTGTATGTGTGTGTGTGTGTGTGTGTGTGTATGTGTACAGCAATACAATTATAAAACCTGTCGAGTTTCCCATGCGCGCCGACAGTTATAAAAAATTCTAACTAATGCACTAATACTGTAATAACACATTTACTGTCGCTTATATAATGCATGTGTCTTGAAATCGATACTTGTAGTGCAGCAATTGCATGGGCTTACCAGGGGAGCAGGTTGGTAGGTTTTTCCCGCTGTAAATCACTTTCGTCCAGGTCGAGTCATAGTTCAAGTCCACAGTACACCCAGCACGATAGCCACCAACGTATTGATCCAGATGCCAACACATCCTGCTAGCACAATCAAGATTAATGTAATCACAATTGTGCAAGTTCACCGTTGAGGAGGATGCAAACCCAAAGCTCCGTCCCGGATACCGGTACCAGTACGCGCCTCCTGCATCTAGAACAGCATTAGTTTGTTCATAGGTGCTTTTAAAGACGTTCGATGTCACACCGAAGGCTCCAATGGCAAACGAGCTTGCTCCCATAGATTTCTTGGCCCCTACAAAGACGTACTCTGATCCAGAGCATGCAGCCAGGCTAGCAGAAGAAGTAGCGTGGGAGTAGGGCTGCTCGTAACACTTAACGTAGCCCTTTTGGATGAGATCGCTCTCCTTGTAATCGTACTGAACGCCGCAGGTAGGCAGAGAAGGTGGGGCTGGGATGTAGTGAGATCGGGGGAGTGGGAAATGTTATCACCTACTTTTCAAACTTAGCTAGTTAGTTAGTGTAAAATAAAACAGATGTTAACTCACATTTGTAGATCACTTTCCTCCATGTTGAATCACCATTCAACCCCACCGTGCACCCGGCACGATAGCCGCCAGAGTTTTGATCCAGATGAAAACAGAGCCTGTGAGAGCAGTCTGGATTGTTGTAGTCACAGCTGTTCAAGTTTACACTTGTGGACGATGCAAACCCAAAGCTCCATCCAGGATAGCGATACCAATAGGCGCCTCCCACTGCATCATAGTACGCTTGAGAGGTGGAGTATGTATTTTTGAAGACATTGACTGAAGCCCCAAAAGCTCCAATTGAAAAAACATTAGCATTTGATGAGCTCTTGGCTCCAACAAAGACAAATTCAGATCCAGCACATGCATTGAGATCAGCTGAACTTGTGTAATGGCTATAGGGCTGGTCATAGCATTTGACAAAACCCTTTTGGACGAGAGTGCTTTCCAAATAGTTGTACACCACACCAGTGGATGGAACAGAGGCTGCAAAAGAGCCGAACATAAGAACGTGCACCGTAATTTCGTCATTGGCACAATCAAGCCAAGTCATTAGTATAACAATGGAATGATGCTTTGAATAATGTCATGTTTAAGGTTAAGAATGAGATGATATTAAAAAAATCGCCGTATCCATTATGATTTTGCTTTGAAAGTGAATATTCTACTTTAATTCAACCATTTTGAATATGTTTGCTCACAGCCCAAATTTGCAGTGCTATTAGCATTGCTAATAAATATTTCATTTTTGGACCTTTCCCGCTGTGTTCAAGTAGTTAGGATGCACGCTGCCCTCTGTTCCTCGCATCGTATTGTCCTGCTTGCACGCTTAGCGCTTATTTGTTGTAGGGCATCCAGTTCCAACCCCCCCTCCCCCCCCCCACACCCACCCCCAACGATATGTTCAAGTCTAACAATCGATCGTCAAAATGAAAACGTAGTACAGCATGTAGCTTACCAATGGTACTCGAGGAAGGGTCTTTCACTGACGCACCTATAAATGATTGGAGAGGTACTGTAGTTAACATACAGGCAAAGCTTATAGACTGGCATAGAGAGCAAATTTGCAAATTTCCCTTCCGATAATCTAGAAAGTGCTAAAATTGTAATGGAAAATCAAAGTTATTTATTCCAATAGTACAATTTAGATTTTGAAATATGCAATTGAATCATACTATTGCTATACGATCATTTAAAGATTACATTTTACAAATCGCTATGATTTGAAGGAATGCCCACTGTTCACTTAAACAGCCAGTCGCGGGTTCACAAATCAATAAATGATGTCTTGATGCGAGAAAAGGTGCGTAGGGCCACTACAAACCTCTGCTGGTCTCAATGAGACAGTCATAATACAGATTTCAAAGGGATATTTCGACCCGTTTCTAATGTGTAATGAGATCATTTTTTAAGCGATATTCGAAATGCTAATAAAAGGTGACAACACCGATCTCATGCAGGCAACGGAATTAAGAGAAGTGTTTAGTATCTTGATCCACAGTAAGAACACTTTTAGTTACATCAACGCAGGAGTCCACAAGTGATATCTGCTATAGATATGTTGTTGTGTGTGTGTGTGTGTGTGCGTGTGTGTCACAGTGTACGTGTGTGTGTGTGTGTGTGTGTGTGTGTGTGTGTGTGTGTGTGTGTGTGTGTGTGTGCGTGCATTATATGCAGTGTGAAATCCCATGTGGAATCATGCATTTATTTGCCGCTATCGTGTGAGTGATTTAATAAATATGACCAATGGAATGCAGGCTTTTGGAAATCATTATATTACTAGTAACTGCACGGCGATACTTATACCTATTTAATTAAAACATCAGCCTTCGGCTAAGTACTACCTCCTCATCCGCTCCCAAAAGTGTAACTGTACCTGTAGATGTGGTTTTCATTTCATTTTCCTGAAGGTTCGGAATGGTGCTTCCTCCGTTACCGGATGTTACTGCCGTATCCGTATGTGCAGCCGTTAGGTCAGCCGCAGTGTTGCCAACCGTAACCAGTTTTGGTTTTCGGCCGGTGGTGTCGTCGCTTGCAAATACCTGTTTGACAAGTTCCTCAAGCGTCGACGGTCTTTTTGCCGTGTCGCTCGACTTCATCGCTGTGGTATCATCCGATTTCACCGTCGTGGTTTCGCTACCTCCTGCCTGCTGTGTAGTGATGCCATTTCGAGGGATGGTACTCCCTCCGTCCACTGTAAAAGTAACAATATCACCATGCAAAACGTCAGAGCTAAACCGAGGCACTTACGTGTGCCAATCGACGCGGCCTTGCACAGCAAAGCAACGGTTAACAAAACCGTCCCACTTAACAGCTGCATTTTGCTTAGTACTTAACAACTGCGGCAACCTCGAGGGTTTAAATAGATAAATGAGAAATTCTAAAATCGAACGTATTCCCACGCGTGTTAATTAAACGTGAAGCACTCACATGCAGTGTGATTGATTTTAAAAGGTGGCAAAGGAAGTTATAGGGCTTTGTCGCGTCGTGCGTTAGTATAATTCAGTAGATGGAAAGCATTCATGCAGTGAATATGAACATGGAAGAAGTGCAATGGTCCATCGCACGCATGTATGATACATCGCGGTAATGCTGCATGTTTACGTACTGAACTACACTTGCAAACCTGGGTGTGAATCGCGTACACTAAATAAAAGCGGCTCACATCTAGCATGCGTCCATATGTACGTGTACGAGGTGCGTGTGTGTTTGTGTGTGACAGACTATATCATATCACGATATGAATTAAATATTAATAGGACTAATTTGTGTGCATAAATACTTATGTCAGAGCTGCAAGTAAGTCGCGGACTGCCACAACTGAATACTGAAGACCTTGCTCAGGTTCTATTTATTTGCCATATTTCGAGAGATCTATATAGAAAGGTAGGCTGGAATTGAATTGAAAAACATATTTTGCAGTCACGACAGTGATGGATATCAATGGAGTTCCAGTTGGTATAACTCTGTGAGCAACAAGCCGCAAGTGAAATATCATCTTGGACTAGATTGGATAACCCAAAACTTCAGCCATCTGGCCTAAGCTGTCTGGCATAAGAATTAAGGGCAATGTGATATTGTCAAACAGGTGCAGTAAATGGCAAACCTGTTTGACAATATCACATTACCCTTAATTCTTATGCCAGACAGCTTAGACCAGATCCAATCTAGTCCAAGATGATATTTTACTTGCGGCAACGGAATCTTGTTGCAGTATCCTCTGTCAAAAGATTCTAATAAATAAATACGCTTTAATATTGAAAGTTTTGGTTCCTGGAGGCTTTCCATAGACAAGTACATAAAATGCATTTTTGCTGACACTATTACAGAATTCCACCAGCTATAAATCTTGATTCGTGTTGGATTTTTTTACCTGCGGCAACAGATTCTGGTCCACTATACACTAATGTGCTTTACTGTGGTAAAAACATGTTATTTTCCTCGATTAACGCCGGAACATTTTTTGTTTTGCTACAGTAGTTGTCCGAATCAACGCAACAGAGGAATGTTAAGGTAGCTGGAAAGCGGGATTCAACAATATTAAATGAAACCATGAACATGAATAATTGTAATTGGTATAATGTTTCAAAGGTGTCTGGTAGAATTCTTTGGTAACGGTAGACACATCTTTGACGCAGATATGCCTCTCTCAGCGTTAAACGGTTAAACCTGTCGGTTCCTGGAAAATTTATATCATAATGGTTATTGGTGCTCATGATTCAATGATTACTATTATTAAAAATGGCGGCCAATGCCTATATGAGTAATACCCTCGCTCGTTCCC
>JABACO010000002.1:11645823-11671549 GCA_013339895.1 Ephydatia muelleri | reverse complement strand
TGTCCGAATCAACGCAACAGAGGAATGTTAAGGTAGCTGGAAAGCGGGATTCAACAATATTAAATGAAACCATGAACATGAATAACTTGTAATTGGTATAATGTTTCAAAGGTGTCTGGTAGAATTCTTTGGTAACGGTAGACACATCTTTGACGCAGACATGCCTCTCTCAGCGTTAAACGGTTAAACCTGTCGGTTCCTGGAAAATTTATATCATAATGGTTATTGGTGCTCACGATTCAATGATTACTATTATTAAAAATGGCGGCCAATGCCTATATGAGTAATACCCTCGCTCGTTCCCCGGCCCCATTCGGATAACAGCTCAATTTATAATTTTTGCAAGAAATGCATAACAACACCTCAAGTAAGGTTTTTTTTTTAATATACAAGGTCAGTTACGATAGTACGTATTACACTTATCTGTGTGTACCGAATACGCTCGCGTTTATGCATGTATACCTATAAGAACGCTTGTACATGCCAACTTTCAACCCACCGTTAGTATGTGTGTGCGTGACACACAAAAGCACATGCTACACTTATACACGCATGTAGACAAACGCAAGCTTTAAATCCACCTATTGTGATACGCTTATACGCACGCATACACTTACATGCACACGCACATTCATGTAGCATGCGTCCATAGTAACTACGATGTGTGTGTGTGTGCGTGTGTGTGTGTGTGTGTGGTGTGTGTGTGTGTGTGGTGTGTGTGGTGTCTGGTGTGTGGTGGTGTGTGGTTGTGGTGTGTGTGTGTGTTGTGTGTGTGTGCGTGTGTGTGCGTGTGTGTGTGCGTATGTGTGTGTGTGTGCGTGTGTATGAGTGTTGCGTGTGTGTGTGTGTGTGTGTGTGTGTGTGTGGTGTGTGTGTGTGTGTGTGTGTGTGTGTGTGTGTGTGTGTGTTGCAATCAATAGATCACGTGTGTAAGATTTTCTAAGGTCATCGTGCGTGTGATGGATCATCGCACCATCCACTGCCGGAATGCTTTCCGTTTTCCGACTACTCAATTACTGCTTCCACACTTCGTGACATGGCCTAGCTATAATTGGCTATACGGAGCAATGAGCGGTCACCAAAGTTGTAAACGTAACATGATTCTGAGATTTCATCGCATGATTTCTGTTGTGCATATTTAGAAAGACAAATATTCTTTTTGTGAATTATCCGTGATCCGTGTTTCTAAAATATTCAAGAATAAGAGCTATTAATAATGCATACAGCATGCAAAGACCTATACTTGATAATTACTAACTAGTCCAAGATGATATTTCACTTGCGACAACGAAATCTTGTTGCTCAGTATCCTCTGTCAAAATATTCAAATAAATACCCTTTATATTCAAAGTTTTGGTAATATAGTGCTTTCCGTAGACAAGTACATTTTTCCTGACACTATTACAGAATTCCACCAGCTATAAGTATTGATTCGTGTTGAATTTTTTTACGTGCGACAACATATTGTGGTCCATGTGTATCGATTGTCACAAAGAGCGGATTTAAACCTTGCGTTTGTCTACATGTGAGTGTATGTATGTATATGCGTGTATAAGTGTATGCGTGTGCATTTGTGTGTCACGCACACACATACTATACTAACGGTGGGTTGAAAGTTGGCATGTACAAGCGTTCTTATAGCATACATGCATAAACGCAACCGCGTATTCGGTACACACAGAGTGTAATAATCGTAATTGACCTTGTATATGAAACAACAACGTGACTTAAGGTTTTTGTCTTAATAAGTTATAAATTTCTTGCAAAAGTCATACATTGAGCTGTTATCCAAATGGGGCCGGGGAACGAGCGAGGGTAATACTCATATAGGCATTGGCCGCCATTTTTAATAATAGTAATCATTGAATCATGAGCACCAATAACCATTGTGATATAAATTTTCCAGGAACCGACAGGTTTAACCGTTTAACGCTGAGAGAGGTCAAAGATGTGTCTTCCGCTACCAAAGAATTCTTTCCAGAACACGTGCACCTTTGAACATTATACCAATTACAAGTTATTCATGTTCATGGTTTCATTAATATAGTTGAAGCCCCCTTTCCTAGCCTACCCTAACATTCCTCTGTTGCCGCCTCATTTCCGTTGGAATTTCGGACAACGCTACTGTAAGCAACAACATATAAAGTTTTGGCGTTATCGGTTGAGGTAAGTTTTCACCACATTGCACACATTAGAGGCATAGCGCATACACTTACATGCACACGCACATTCATGTAGCATGCATCCATAGCAATTGCGATGTGTGTGTTAGGTATGGTGTGTGTGTGTGGTAGTGGTGCGCAGTGTGGTGGTGGATGTGTGTGTGGTGTGTGTGTGTGGGGGGGGTGTGTGTGTGCGTGTGTGTGTGTGGGTGTGTGTGTGTGTGTGTGTGGTGTGTGTGTGTGGTGTGTGTGTGCTGCAATCAATAGATCACGTGTGTAAGATTTTCTAAGGTCAATCGTGCGTGTGATGGATCATCCAACCATCCACTGCCGGAATGCTTTCCGTTTTCCGACTACTCAATTACTGCTTCCACACTACGTGACAAGGCCTAGCTATAATTGGCTTCGCCATACGGAGGAAATTAGCGGTCACCAAAGTTGTAAACGTCAGTAACATATTTTTGTTTCTGAGATTTCATCACATGATTTCTGTTGTAAAATATATCCGTAATCCGTGTTTCTAAAATATTCAAGAATAAGGGCTATTAATAATGTATACAGCAAAGACCTATACTTGATAATTACTAACTATAGTCCAAGATATGATATCTCACTTGCGACAACGGAATCTTGTTGCTCTGTCAATAGAATCAAAATATATATACCCCTTTATATTGAAAGTTTTGGTTCCAGGAGGCAAAATAGTGCTTTCCGTAGACAAGTACATAAAATGCATTTTTCTGGACACTATTACAGAATTCCACCAGCTATGAATCTTGATTCGTGTTGGATGTTTTACTTGCGGCAACAGATTCTGGTCCACTATACACCAATGTGTGAAATGTGTTTTACTGTGGTGAAAACATGTTTTTTTTAACCTCAACCTGATTAACGCCAGAATTTTATTTGCTTTGCTACAGTAGAGTTGTCCGAAATCAACGAAATGAGGCAACAGAGGAATGTTAGGTAGCAGGAAAGGGGGCTTCAACTATATTAAATGAAACCATGAACATGAATAACTTGTAATTGGTATAATGTTTCAAAGGTGTCTGGTAGTGACGCAGATATGCCTCTCTCAGCGTTAAACGGTTAAACCTGTCGGTTCCTGGAAGATTTATATCATAATGGTTATTGGTGCTCATGATTCAATGATTACTATTATTAAAAATTGTGGCCAATGCCTATATGAGTATTACCCTCGCTCGTTCCCCGGCCCCATTCGGATAACAGCTCAATTTATAATTTTTGCAAGAAATGCATAACAACACCTCAAGTAAGGTTTTTTTTTAAATATACAAGGTCAGTTACGATAGTACGTATTACACTTATCTGTGTGTACCGAATACGCTCGCGTTTATGCATGTATACCTATAAGAACGCTTGTACATGCCAACTTTCAACCCACCGTTAGTATGTGTGTGCGTGACACACAAAAGCACACGCATACACTTATACACGCATGTAGACAAACGCAAGCTTTAAATCCACCTATTGTGATACGATACGCTTATACGCACGCATACACTTACATGCACACGCACATTCATGTAGCATGCGTCCATAGTAACTACGATGTGTGTGTGTGCGTGTGTGTGTGTGTGTGTGGTGTGTGTGTGTGTGGTGTGTGGTGTCTGGTGTGTGGTGTGTGGTGTGTGTGGTGTGTGTTGTGTGTGTGTGCGTGTGTGTGCGTGTGTGTGTGCGTGTGTGTGTGTGTGTGCGTGAGTGTGTATGAGTGTTGCGTGTGTGTGTGTGTGTGTGTGTGTGTGTGTGTGTGCGTGTGTGTGTGTGTGTTGCAATCAATAGATCACGTGTGTAAGATTTTCTAAGGTCATCGTGCGTGTGATGGATCATCGCACCATCCACTGCCGGAATGCTTTCCGTTTTCCGACTACTCAATTACTGCTTCCACACTACGTGACAAGGCCTAGCTATAATTGGCTATACGGAGCAATGAGCGGTCACCAAAGTTGTAAACGTAACATGATGCTGAGATTTCATCGCATGATTTCTGTTGTGCATATTTAGAAAGACAAAATATTCTTTTTGTGAATTATCCGTGATCCGTGTTTCTAAAATATTCAAGAATAAGAGCTATTAATAATGTATACAGCATGCAAAGACCTATACTTGATAATTACTAACTAGTCCAAGATGATACTTCACTTGCGACAACGAAATCTTGTTGCTCAGTATCCTCTGTCAAAATATTCAAATAAATACCCTTTATATTCAAAGTTTTGGTAATATAGTGCTTTCCGTAGACAAGTACATTTTTCCTGACACTATTACAGAATTCCACCAGCTATAAGTATTGATTCGTGTTGAATTTTTTTACGTGCGACAACAGATTCTGGTCCACTATGCACTTATGTGTGCAATGTGGTGAAAACATTACCTCAACCGATTAACGCCAGAACTTTATATGTTTTGCTACAGTAGAGTTGTCCGAAATCAACGAAATGAGGCAACAGAGGAATGTTAGGTAGCAGGAAAGGGGGCTTCAACTATATTAAATGAAACCATGAACATGAATAACTTGTAATTGGTATAATGTTTCAAAGGTGCACGTGTCTGGAAGAATTCTTTGGTAGCGGAAGACACATCTTTGACCTCTCTCAGCGTTAAACGGTTAAACCTGTCGGTTCCTGGAAAATTTATATCATAATGGTTATTGGTGCTCATGATTCAATGATTACTATTAATAAAAATGGCGGCCAATGCCTATATGAGTATTACCCTCGCTCGTTCCCCGGACCCATTTGGATAACAGCTCAATGTATGACTTTTGCAAGAAATTTATAACTTATTAAGACAAAACACCTTAAGTCACGTTTTTTTTTCATATACAAGGTCAATTACGATAGTACGTATTACACTCAGTGTGTACCGAATACGGTTGCGTTTATGCATGTATGCTATAAGAACGCTTGTACATGCCAACTTTCAACCCACCGTTAGTATAGTATATGTGTGCGTGACACACAAATGCACACGCATACACTTATACACGCATATACATACACTCACATGTAGACAAACGCAAGGTTTAAATCCGCTCTTTGTGACAATCGATACACATGCATACACTTACATGCACACGCACATTCATGTAGCATGCGTCCATAGCAATTGCGATGTGTGTGTATGTGTGTGTGTGTGTGTAGTGTGTAGTGTGGTGGTGTGTGTGTGTGTGTGTGCGTGTGTGTGTGTATGTGTGTGTGCTGTGATCAATAGATCACGTGTGTAAGATTTTCTAAGGTCATCGTGCGTGTGATGGATCATCGCACCATCCACTGCCGGAATGCTTTCCGTTTTCCGACTACCCAATTACTGCTTCCACACTACGTGACAAGGCCTAGCTATAATTGGCTTCGCCATACGGAGGAATTAGCGGTCACCAAAGTTGTAAACGTCAGTAACATAATTTTGTTTCTGAGATTTCATCACATGATTTCTGTTGTAAAATATATCCGTCATCCGTGTTTCTAAAATATTCAAGAATAAGGGCTATTAATAATGTATACAGCAAAGTCCTATACTTGATAATTACTAACTATAGTCCAAGATGATATTTCACTTGCGACAACGGAATCTTGTTGCTCTGTCAATAGATACCCCTTTATTATATTGAAAGTTTTGGTTCCAGGAGGCAAATTAGTGCTTTCCGTAGACAAGTACATAAAATGCATTTTTCCTGACACTATTACAGAATTCCACCAGCTATAAATCTTGATTCGTGTTGGATTTTTTACTTGCGGCAACAGATTCTGGTCCACTATACACCAATGTGTGAAATGTGTTTTATTGTGGTGATAACATGTTTTTTTTTTAACCTCAACCGATTAACGCCAAAACTTTATTTGTTTTGCTACAGTAGAGTTGTCCGAAATCAACGCAACAGTGGAATGTTAAGTTAGCAGGAAAGCTGGCTTCAACAATGTTAAATGAAGCCATGAACATGAATAACTTTTAATAGGTATAATGTTTCAAAGGTGTCTGGTAGAATTCTTTGGTAACGGTAGACACATCTTTGACGCAGATATGCCTCTCTCAGCGTTAAACGGTTAAACCTGTCGGTTCCTGGAAAATTTATATCATAATGGTTATTGGTGCTCATGATTCAATGATTACTATTAATTAAAAATGGCGGCCAATGCCTATATGAGTAGTACCCTCGCTCGTTCTCCGGCCCCATTCGGATAACAGCTCAATTTATGATTTTTGCAAGAAATTTATAACTTATTAAGACAAAACACCTTAAGTCACTTTTTTTTTTCATATACAAGGTCAATTACGATAGTACGTATTACACTCTGTGTGTACCGAATACGGTTGCGTTTATGCATGTATGCTATAAGAACGCTTGTACATGCCAACTTTCAACCCACCGTTAGTATGTGTGTGCGTGACACACAAATGCACACGCATACACTTATACACGCATATACATACACTCACATGTAGACAAACGCAAGCTTTAAATCCGCCTATTGTGACACGCTTATAAATACGCATACACGTACGTGCACAAGCACATACATGTAGCATGCGTCCATAGTAACTACGATGTGTGTGTGTGTGTGTGTGTGTGTGTGTGTGGTGTGTTGTGTGTGTGGTGTGCGGTGTGTGGGGTCAGGTGTTGTGTGTGTGTGTGTGCGTGTGTGTGTGTGTGTGTGCTGCAATCAATAGATCACGTGTGTAAGATTTTCTAAGGTCATCGTGCGTGTGATGGATCATCGCACCATCCACTGCCGGAATGCTTTCCGTTTTCCGACTACTCAATTACTGCTTCCACACTACGTGACAAGGCCTAGCTATAATTGGCTTCGTCATACGGAGAAATGAGCGGTCACCAAAGTTGTAAACGTAACATATTTTTTGATTCTGAGATTTCATCGCATGATTTCTGTTGTGCATATTTAGAAAGACAAAATATTTTTTTTGTGAATTATCCATGATCCGTGAATATTCAAGAATAAGGGCTATTAATAATGCATATAGCAAAAACCTATACTTAATAAGTCCAAGATGATATTTCACTTGCGACAACGGAATCTTGTTGCTCAGTATCCTCTGTCAATAGAATCAAAATTTATATTGAACGTTTTGGTTCCTGGAGGCAAAATAGTGCTTTCCCATATGGAGAAATGGCCATACATAGGCGGTCATCTTGCTTTTTGTTTTCAAATTGAATTTCAAACACGTTTTTAATTTACGATAAATCAGACTGATTGTGGATATCTGCATTATAAGATTATACCATGAACCATTCGTAAACTAAAATCAAGGCAAAAATATAATTTCTACCGCGCATAATTTATTCATAAACGAAGTAGTCATTGCGTAATACCATTACGTCATCTTAGAATAAAGTTACAAAATTATGTCGGGTTGACGGTTATAAACTTTATAGCTATGACGTAACTATCAGGACAATTTGAATTACAATTATAATTGTAACGATGCACAAATTAAAATTAACTTATCTGCTGTGCGTCACTTGCACTGGAGAAGTGGAGCGCATCAATTAGGCACAATGATGCATGCAGGGATCGAACTACGTATGCCCTTCATGCTTTCATCTTCTGAGACGCAGGTGTTTTGGTGAGTATACTATGTGAATTTAGTAGCATACCCCCCCCCCCCCCCCCCCCCCATTCAAGTGGGCTACATGTACATGTCCATAGCTGTGTCCAGTGGCGTAGTCAGTTACATCGTATGCGTGAATATCACGACAGGAGAAGCAGGCATGTTGGGCATGTGTGTGTTGTGTGTGCATGTGTGTGTGTGTGCGTGTGTGTGTATGTGTGTGTGCGATTGTGTGTGCGTGTGTATGTGTGTGTCACTGACTATATACATGCATAGATAATCTATGATACATGTACATGTATGTGTGATGTGATTGTCGTTATGTGATGTCATCCTCTTCCCCCTCCTTCCCCCAGCACCGGATGGATTTGATGCTGTGTCGGTGCAGAATGTGGGCTCCACCTACATCATTGTGTCTTGGGACTTGTCAACTCACAGTAATGGCATCCTCATCAACTTCAGTATGTATTGCAATGGTGCTCTGGCGGGTGTCCTGCCCCTTACTGTGATCAGCTACAACACCACCGGCCTCCTCCCCTTCACTTTGTACATGTACATGTATGTCTTCTCTGCTACTGTGTGCAACATGCGCAAATAACAGTGTGCATGGTACATGTATATGATCTGTGCTCAGTACGTTATCTGTTGGACAGGTCCTCCAGTCACGCCCACAGGCACTGCACTCCAGTTGGAACGTGGTGTTGCGTCATCAGTGCTGCAGCCAGCCTGCCCAGGTACATTGTGTACACTTCAACCACTTAGTTTGTGTTCCATCTTTCTTTGCTCTTATCCCTCTCTCCTCCTTCCTTTCTTTCTCTCCTGTCTCACCTACTCCCTCACTTCCTCCTCACTTCCATCCCCCCCGATCACTTTCCTCCCTCCTTCCCCTTCCTCCCTCCCCCTCCATCCCTCCCTCACTTCCCTCCCTCCCTCCCTCCCTCCCTCCCTCCCTCCCTCCCTCCCTCCCTCCCTCCCTCCCGCCCCTCCCCCCCCCTCCCCCCCCCCTCCCCCCCTCCCCCCCTCCCTCCCTTCCCTCCCTCCCTCCCTCCCTCCCTCCCTTCCCTACCTCTCCTACCTCCCTCCTCCGTCCCTCCCGCCTCCCTCCCTCCATCCCTCCCCTCCCTCCTCCCTCACCTCCTCCCTCCCTCCCTCCCTCCCTCCCTCCCCTCCCTCCCTCCCCCCTCCCCCCTCCCTCCATCCCGCCCCTCCCCTCCTCCTCCCTCCCTCCTCCCTCCCTCCCACTCCGCTCCTCCCTCCCTCCCTCCCTCCCTCCCTCCCGTCCCTCCCTCCCTCCCTAGAGGCCCTCCCTCCCGTCCCTCCCTCCCTCCCACCCCTCCCTCCCTCCCTCCCCCCCTCCGCCCCTCCCCCTCCCTCCCCCTCCCTCCCTCCCTCCCTCCCTCCCTCCCTCCCTCCCTCCCTCCTGTCCTCCTGTCCTCCTGTCCTCCTGCAGTCATGTACATGTACACCAGCAGGGGCATCTCTGGCAAAATTACACGTACCATTTATCCTCCCTCCCTCCCTCTTACCTCCCTTCACCTTCACATCCTCACTTTCCCTTGCTCCTCCAGTACATTGTCATTCCAACCTTCTCAGCATGAGAAGGACAGCCCTCCTGGGGGACCCCCTGATCCTGAGTCAGACACTAATGACATTGTCATCAGCAGATTTATTAATAAGATCATTAACCCTGACAAGTCCTTTGGCTCCTCGGTGAGTACTCCACTCAGTATGCATGTGCATCCTTCTACAACTCTCCTCTCTGCTAGTGGATCATACTGCCCCACACATTCATGACTCCAACAAGTCAGTACAGATACAGATGTGTAGTGTATTAGCGTTGATATAGTGTACTGTTGGCCTTCTATATCCCTAGGTACTGTTGTTTATGTTGGCCTTGGGGCCTGACTGCTAACCACAAAACCCACAAGGCAGTCCAAGGTGTACACAACCATTGTCCTGACTAAAATGAATGCATCTTGCTGACCTTCACTTGATTGGCAGATAGTGTGGCAGATACATGTACATGAAGATTGGACTACTTGTAAGGGAGGGTGTGTGTGTGTGTGTGTAAGTGGTAATGCCTGTGGTTATCTTATCTCACATCCATGGGAGGAGCTACGCCTCTATGTAATGGGCTTTATCTGTGTACATGTACTGTAGGCACAAGCGCTTCCATACACTCTTTGACTTGTTGAAATATGGGTTGATGTCGAAGTGCAATGTAATGTGCTCTTCCCTAGACCCTATGGAGGAGTTTACAGCCAGTCCCCCATACCCCAGCTGGAGCAGGACGTGGGCATGGGTCATTTGCCCCCCCCCCCCCCCCCCCCCCTCCCACAAACTGGAAATCCTGGATCCATCACTGAAATTGAATGTACTCTCTTGTCAGGATCAGCTGAACAGGATGCCCTTACAATGAAAGAGTCACCCCTCAAAACCTTGATACTGTTCTTCATAAGGCCACACCCATCATGGGGGTGGTTGCATAATGACTAACAGTTTTTGCTGCCTCTATCTGTATCAGTCCCTGCACCATCATATTTTATTAAAATGCTTGACCCTTGCACCCACAAATAACCCCTACACAAATACCATGTGCATGAAGTTGTTCACTTTATGGAGGTATCATACATATACATGTATGTATGTTGCATGCATGGGGCAAAAGTCTTGCCACACAACAAAATTCATGACATTGTGCCTTTGTTCCTTGTATAAACATCCAAATTAAGATAGGATCAGAAGAGGTATGTGCACACACACACACACACACACACAAACACACAGCATGTCTCAGCTTATGAAGTGGGAAGCTGAAATCCCATTGCAAGCATTGTTTTGTTCAGATTACACAGTGACTGACAGAAACAAAGAAAAATGAGTTCAATGACACCAAGTCCTATGAGCTTGGAGGTGATGGAAGCAATGGCTGCATTCTACCAACTGGCATCATGATTCGCTGCTTGTCCAGTTCTCGCCATCCTTTATGTGTAGCCTGTATGTTTTTAAATTACTAATGACATAATGTAATCAGTAGAAGCCTGGGGGGGGGGGGGGGGGGGGGGAGTGAGAGAGAGAGAGAGACAGGAAGGATTGAGTAGGCAACATGCAACATCTATCAGTAACACTCATAGTTTCAAGACATTCAGTTGCTACAGATGTTACATTTACAAGATGCACACCACTACAAGGGATTTACTGACCCCCTGACTTACACATGCCATGTAACTTGCCATTCAGCTAATTAATCGGGCTGGTCTGCACCATTTACTATAACTGCATGGCATGCCATGTAATGGTACGAGGGGAAAACTTATTTTTGCCCCACCACCAATTATATTTCGAAACACCACCCCCTGTTGCTTTCAACACAGATCCTCGAAACTAAATATCCATTCCTGGACCAATGGGACTGAATATATACATATATGATCAGTCACATTGGTCCTTCCTATGCACGGGTAAAATGCAACCAAAGGTGGGTTCAAAAGTAGTTCTGGAAGAGTTCAAACTCTGCACATACATGTATGTGATTGCCCGCAGAAACATACTACACACACACACACACACACACACACACACACACACACACACACACACACACACACACACACACACACACACACACACACACACACACACACACACACACACACACACACACACACACACACACACACACACACACACACACACACACACACACACACACACACACTTGCATTGTAGCTTTTTCCTCCTTACTTACACACCTAGATCAGTTATTAGGGCATACACTTACACTGGTATTGCCAGCGTACGTAGATATCTGAGCAGCCGGTCGAGGTATATGCAGCCTACTAGTACACTATCATTCTAATTTCAAGACAACGATCAGTCTACTCGGTGTAGAAAACACAGACTCGAAGCATTTAGTATTCCATGTAGTTATGTTTATACGCTCATTTCCCCCTGTTTACCCCGCCCCCTGGCCCACTTCGCCCTCTGCCTCGACTCCACCAGCTGCGTGTCCAAGTTAGAGGTCTCACGTTAGCTAAATATCTATGGTAACCCATAGAAACGCCATTTTAAAATGGCGCCTTTTTGCACCAAAACTGGTTTACTATTTTAAAAAATGGTCCCCAAATTCTTCACGACAACGTTCACTTTATTTCATATATTATACTATTTGGATACTTTTAGAATAGTTTTAGAGGGTGGCAAAAGTTCTAACCCCCTCTGTTCATTAGTTATAACTAATGGAATATCTTAATTAGCATGATTTTTTTCCATTTTGTGTACAAGTCTATGGAATATAATATTTTCAGAGATGGTCCCAGAATTTTGGACGGTATTAGATACAAAATTTGAAATTGCCTGCATTTGAACATCATTTAGAGTAGTATTAGTGGGTAGCAAAAGTTGCAGGTCCGTTATTTAATTAAATAATAATCAAGTTTGTAAAAACGCCATACATTCTCTATGGAACGTACCGCGGAATGAAATCCAAAAATTTACAAACCGCAACTTTCGTGACCGTTTATTTCTCCATATGCGTGGACAAGTACATTGAATGCATTGTTCCTGACACTATTACAGAATTCCACCAGCTATAAATGTTGATTCGTGTTGGATTTATTACTTGCAGCAACAGATTCTGGTCCACTATACACCAATGTGTCCAATGTGCTTTACTTTGGTGAAAACAAATTTTTTTACCTCAACCGATTAACGCAGGAACATTTTTATTTGCTACAAAACTATCCTGAAAATGCTCTAATCCTGAAGTGCTATGACCACCCTTATTCACATGCAACAACATCAGCTGACCTTGCAAACTGCATGGGTTTTTTCTGGTCTTTGTCGGGGCGAAAAGCTCTTCGGGCTCAAATACGCATGATATTTCACTTGCGACAATGGCAACTGTACACACACACACATAAATACAATAATATATATATCTACAGAATCGTCTGATTACAAGTCACATGAGCTAGGGTTTAAGGGTCAGACATGTAGAGATGCGTGTCCCTGCTCAGCAGACATTGCGCAGTGATGACATCAGCTTATAACTATGTAACACCACCCCCTCCTTTCAATGCTTAAGGTAAGGTCCATAGCGGTCTGGGACTCAGTGCTCCCTAGCAGGGTATCTTCGTTCGGTATCAGGTGCAGGCACCTCCGGAGCAGGTAATACTTCTTCAAGTTGATTTTCATTCTTGTCATCATCTAGCAGTTCCAGTGTAGCTGCATGGGGTAGCTACAGTAGGCGGAGGGCCCTTCGGTTTACTCTATTCTTGGGGGGACGGAGGACTGTGATCTGGCTGAATGTTTTGTCCACCTTAATATGGTTTTAACCTGTCAAAATGAACACACTGATAACCCCTTGGACCCTTGATCATATAGACACAATCCCCAAATCTCTCCGTCACTTTTAATGGGCCCTTCCATGGTAAATGCAACTTCTTAGAGTGCCCTCAAGGAATTGCTGGAGAGAACAGCCATACCGCGTGTCACCTGGGTTAAAGGGTTTACCATGAACCTTCTCATCGTACAGAGCCTTCAGCCTTCTATGATCAGTTTTACAGTGTTCTCTCACCAATGCATATGCATTCTGAAGACCACTCTTTAACTGTAATGCATAACCAGAGACTGTTTTTGTTTCCATTGGGTTTGACCCATACATTAGGTCAACTGGCAGTTTGGCCTCATGCCCAAACATGAGAAAGAAGGGGCTGAGACCTGTGGAAGAGTGCACACTGGAGTTGTAGGCCATACATACAGTACCTTTCAAATGTAGTGTTCCCAATCATCTGGATGGTTGCTGCTTGTGGTTGCTAACATGTCAAGGAGTGTTTCCCTTTAAATCGTTCCACCATGCCGTTCCCTTGAGAATGATATGGTGTGGTATGAGTTTTCTTGATCCCCAACGTGTTACACTATTTCTGCTATCAAGTCTGACTCAAACTGTCTTCCTTGGTCAGAGTGAAGCTGCTCAGGGGGAGAGAAACGTCAGAACATCTCATCTACAAGTTTTTGAGGTACTGTCTGGGCTTCCTGATTCTTTATTGGATACACTTCCACCCATCTGGTAAATTGATCAGCTGCCACTAACACATACTTACAACCGTCTTGAGTTGCTGGTAGTGGTCCCATAATGTCCACGCTGATAATCTGCATAGGGTAACCAGCTGGAATGGTATGCAGTTGTGCCTTTCTTCCAGGGACAGTAATCTTCCTAGATGCACAAGTCTTGCACTGTCTACACCATATTCTCACCGCTTCCGTACATCCCGGCCAATATAGAACTGTTCCTTTAGTTGAGACAACACTTCCTCTTTGCCCAGATGACCTGAAACTGCACCCTCGTGTAGATCTCTGATGACGTCTTTCTGCAACTTGGAAGGTAGAACGAGTTGTAGCCTCTCTCCTTTTCCGTCTGAAAATGTCGCCATAGTACATCATGCTCGATCACTAGCATACCCCACTGCTGCAGTAGGAGGCGACTTCACTGTTCTCTACTCCAGGACTGAAGTATATCTCTGTCAGGACGTTCACCTACCTGGACTGCTTGGAAGACGGGGCCGATGGTTTCATCTTCCATCTGCAGATTATGTAATTCCCCTAAATTGTCGGGTAGGGGAGAAAAGGACGTAACAACATCGACCATAGCTACCTAAGGGCTTAGTTCTTTTCCACACTACGCGCACAGACACAACCACAAACACAACACACACACACACACACACACACACACACACACACACACACACAACACACACACACACGCACACACACACACAACACACACACACACACAACACACACACACACGCACACACACACACACACAACACACACACACACACACACACACACACACACACACACACACACACACACACACACACACACACACACACACACACACACACACACACACGCACACACACACACACACACACACACACACACACACACACACACACACACACACACACGCAACAATTGCATTATGATCTTGAAGTAAGTGTTTTTGATATTTTGTTTGATTTGTGTATTTGGATCCTTATCAGTGAGGGATAGTTAATTCTGAAGGCAGATAAACTATTCCGGTGTCACAGCATATTTTATCCGGGGGGATAAATGTGCGAGTATTTTTTATCCGGTCGGATAGTATATTTTAACCTACCCAAGGATACTTTATCCGCCATAACACGTAATGTTTGTTCGACATGAAAATGTCTTCGCATATCGATGAGAAACGGTATAGCGTGTTGGTTGACTATCTCAAATCTTGTAAAGAGGGTGGTGACCTTCGGGTGTGTATCCTGTTGGAACTACAGCAAACGAGAAACGGAGAATACGCTAGCAAGCTGCTATGTTTGTGCTGAAAGAATGATTGCTGTATTACAGAGCAACAGATGCAGTGAATGAGATATGTCTCAAACGGGTGATTGCAAACGAAAAGGAGAGAACCAATATTATTCATGCCACCATGATGGCGTTGATGGTTACCACTACGGCAGGGACAAGACGCGAGCTAAGGTAAGTGACTGAGTGACTGAATGTCGCAAAATAACGTAAGGAGTCCACTCCGGAGATCTAGCTCTTGTTTAATTTCTCTAAGTGTATCGAGTGGTGCAAAAAATGGTCTTGTACAAGCATGCACTCGAATGCCCCGAATTAAATTGCATTGATATGCAACAGAGTACTTGTTTAGAATGCCTTACAAATGGAGGACGTACGTGTGAAAAGACCAAACATTTAGTGCATCGAACATGCATGTCTGGTAGTCATTTTGTCTATTACACCACCTTTTAATACATATGTTGCTAGATACCCATGTAAAGTTTTTATGGTGTTACATTGTCATATACAGTATGCACCATACATAGGCATGACTAAATTACTTTTTAAATGTATAGTTCATTTACTATTGTGTTTCTGATGTTGTTGCAGATCGGACAAGCATACTGGTGGAAAGGACTTAACAGAGATGTAGACCAGTACTGCAGACGATTTGATGTATGTCAGCGGGTCAATCAAATGTTGAAGGGAAGAAAGCTGAATTTCACCCCATTCCAGTTCCAAGCAAAGTATGGAGTCAAATAGGCATTGATCTGATAGGTATTGCTTTGTGTATGTGTATTTAATAATGATAGGTATATATATTTAATAAGTTAACAAAAAAGAAAATTCTCTAAGTGTACTTTGGTGGTGTATAGGATTCCTAGGTAAAAGGCAAGGAAACAAGGGTCTTATCAGTAATATGATATAATGTAATAATCCTATTTTTAGCACATTTGATATATATTGCATGTGTGCAACATATAAGATTGTTCTATTAGTCTATTACTGATTAGACCCTTGTTTCCTTGTTTTTTACACCATCATTGCCTAATCCTATACACCACCAACGCTCTCTAGAGAACGTTTTTATGTCCAATGATTCTCATATTTGTAGGTCCATTACCTGAAACGTGTAGGAAAAATACTTCTCAAAGTGGCCTGAAGATGCTCCACTTAAAGATAAGACAGCAGTTGGTATTGCTGATTTCTTATTTACAGTGTTTTGTCGTCATGGCTGGCCTGACATCATCATATCAGATCAGGGAAGGGAATTTGTAAATCAACTTTCAATGCATTTAAACCATTATTGTTTATTATCCTTTTCAGCTGTTTGTTTAAGCTGACAGGGATTGAGCACAAGATTATCACCCTCAAACTAATGGTTTGGATGAGCGCACTAATCAAACACTGACAAGGGCTTTGATCAAATTTTCAGAGGCTAAAGAAAACTGGGATGAAAATATAGATGCAGCCTTGTATGCTTGTCGCATAGCAAAGCAGGATTCTTCACAGTTTAGCCCCTTCTTCATTATGTACAATCGTAACCCTCATATAGCAATCGATCATGAATTCAGCTGCAAGGCAACCACTAATGTCACAGACGAGAACACATGTACATATGATATGGAATAAACTTATGGTAATCTACTAGCAATTAGGGAGAAATACCACCAGAAGGTCCTTTAAAAAAAGCATTGAACGAGCTCTGCAACGACAAAAGGCACAATACAATGCAAAACGTGGCACTCTCCATGTACATGTATAGGTAATAATGGTTGTGCGTGTTGAAATCCTACTATGTCTCCTCCATATAGCACACTGCCTGCAGAGTTCCCTTCAAAGTACAAGAAGACACCAAAGTTTCCATTAAATTGAAAATTAGTGTGGTTGACCTTGAAGAAACATGGTGGTGAGTTTGGTTCTGTTTGAACGTACAGTGCCCCGCCTTTTAACAGAGCTTCATTGTTAATAAAGGATGCTTTGCATGGTGATGTGAATATGAGTTTGGACTGAGAATCGATGAATACTGCTCCACCCAACAAAGCTGTATTATTAATAAACATCAAATGAGATTTTTGTGCTGTGTCTGCTGAAGAAGATGATAAATACAGTGCACCTCCATTTTCTTCTTTTGAACATCCTCTAAAGACAACAGTTCCATTAAACACGATCACACTGTTTATTGCCCACACTTTTGAACTGGTAAATAGAACATCAGAGATATTAACATTGACTCTATTGAACGAAACACTTGAATTGGTCATAAAAGATTTATACAATAATATAGTAGGATTAATGGCATAATAGGACAGAGTAATGAGTTTGCAAAATATCCGTATCCATGAAAGTGCAATTCACAATTTCAACTGATGAATTATAGACTATTTCTGGGATTAAATAAGTATCGAATAAGATACCCAATGACCTAATACCTATGTTGCTGCTAAAATATATTGAATGCAACAGAACTAAGGTGAGACTATTGCAAAGCTGAGTATAAGCACTTTTAAATGCAACATCAAAAGTAGATCCATATTGAGCATTGTCTACAACACAGTTGCATTCAAATATCAAACCAGTAGCATTGATCATTGATAAACTGTTGGATTGTGTGTTTATAGTTAATTTCATCCCAGCACCACCAATAAAAGCTAATCCTCGTATCAAGGATACATTTGTCAAAGTGACAGTGTTATTGGCAGATGTTTCAAATTCAATGTTGATACCAGCTCCCTCATAAGCCTGGTTTCTATAAAACTTTGAATGGTGAATATCGAAGGTAACAGTGAATGTGGTCTGTGCCATTTTAATGGACAAACCAGTGCCTCGATTTTTGCTGCACTGAGATCCAAATGTTCCGTCAACACCCAAGCTAAATACAAGGTGTGAGAAACTTATCTGATTAGAAGACGATACATGTGATGAGTCATCAAAATGAAGGTGCATATTTCCTCCAAATATAGCTGCAGAGCAATCTGTTGAAACATTGTTAAAATAAGCAGTGTTGTAATCATAGTCAGTACCGTTACACCGCAGACTACCAACATTTGTCTTCATAAGCGTGTCCTTCACAAATTGATTGTTGGCAATAAACGATGACCTGACAAACTGTGATTGGCCTAAAACATTCAATCCTAAAAACCCATAACCCAAGCTGTTCTCAATGGACACACCATCCATCGGGAGGTTGGAGATGTTAAATGTGTAAATGGCTGCCACAGAACCATTTCCACAGTTTGATAGAGTGATATTGATTAAAGATAAATTGACTATGTGTGAAAAGTTAATTCCTGATGTATTAGAACAAATAATGATGGATGTTGATTGTAAAAAAGTTATATTTCCATCCTCATTATATTGGTCAAAACCATATTCCTTTACTTTATCAGCCACTGAAACCTGTGTGAAGTTATATGATCCCATTAGGAGGATGTTTTCTTTTCCTTCTACTGCAAGAGGGATTCCAGTATCACAATAGTGGACACCTGGTAGGAAGATAAACTGTGTGTTGGATTGAAAGTAGTAGGATGAATTTCGAAGGTAAATTTCAAGCTCATGACATGGATTTTCACATAAAGTTGTGGAAGCATTTGGCTTGATGTAAAATGTTTTTGAAAACTGTGCAGTACATAGGGCCCAGCAGCTTATTAAAGTGACCAGCTGAAGGCTCCACACATTCATTATTCAATAATACTATCAAAACTGCGCAGTGAGAAAAGTGAGAAATTACACAGTGTATTGTTTATAGAGGAAAATGGATACTTCGAATAACTGAGAATCCAAATTAAGAATAATCTCTTAAGAATATTAGGAATCTGTATGGAACAAGTTGTAGTCATGTGTGCATGAGATAAGACAAACTTTGTAAATTGTAAAACACTAAGCATGCACGGTATGCAAGGTAACTTATTAACGGATAGCAAATATATTCTCACAAAGTTGTTTCCATTTTTTAGAAATAGCAGCTGAAAAAACCATCTTCGTATTAATATTCAGACTATAAGGTACTGTTAAGAAGAACAGAAATTGCATGGAGAGCTGTGTGTACCACAGTTAAAAAGCATCAGGCTACTAAGGTTTTGGCATGCACATGTGGAAAAAAGTAGTAAAATATTTGATTAGGTAAACAAATTTCAGTGGAAGATTGTCGGAAGCGTGTAGATCTTAAAGTAGAGATGGGTGAAACGAATAGCGATGACACAGCAGATTTGAAATTTATTTCTATAGGTTTGCGCTACTTCTATTTTGGTAAAGCATTTTTACCTACCCCCCACCCACCCCACCCAGCTCCCTTCAATGTCGTACACAGATCATTCAGCTTAGGCATACAACATTGGTCCACTATCAATGGCTGATTTATGGAAACACTGTAAGGGCAATGAATTGCTGACAGAGGGTTATGATAGTACTGCAGTAATGTACTTCTGTACGTACTGTACGAGCGTTGCTTTGCGCGGTTGCGCCGGAGGGGGGGCCAAAATATGCGAGTGCCCCCCAGCCAATAAATAGCCACCACGCCACTGCTGGGTAACTATTTTAATAGCAAGAAAGGTTTATTCAACATAACATATACACCGTAAGCACAACTAAACAAGTAAGACTATTGCATGCAAGTGCTTGCTCGGTTACAAACCACTGAACTATGTACTTCGTATAGTAACAGCTCACGAAGACCAACTCCCAATGAATCTGGCGAATCCCTAATTTAACTGATCCACAGGAACTCCAGGTGGTGCATCAGATGCCATTAGTGGCCTCTCTTCATCATTGCTAGAATTATGCGTCGAGTACATTCGGATGATATGCAGCACACATGCGTTCAGATGTTTTTTTAACAGCATGATATCCAAGGATAACCAGTCCAGAAATGTTTTAAATTCATGTATTCAATGACCACCATACCGATGAGACCTTGTCTGCAGAAATCGGGCCAGCGGTAGTAGGAGAGTGTAAGGGATGATAAAGACAATGGTACAAGCAATCCAAATATGAATAACACAAGATAAGCTTCTTCAAATGGCCTTACATTTCCATCATGCAATAAAGAAGCTCGTCAGCTTATTAAGGAAACAGTCTCTTCCAGGTATCACTGAAGATTTCTCCTCTCACCCACTATGCCACAGCATGTAGTTGTGCAGAGTCTGCATACCAACCATATGCAGATGTGTATCATTGAAGTGTCTGTTTGCCGATGGATATCATTGATGTGTCCACACACACACACACATACACAGGCACACACACACACAAAACCCATAAAAACACACATACACATGGCAAGAACCATAATGCAGTCATGAATGCTTGTTCTGTTTCGACAAGCTAGACAGCCTCAGTATCAATGCCAACCCATTCAGACATCATTCTTCCATTCCCTCTATAAGTACACTGGTTAACTGGTTAACTTGTTTCCCCATATGGGGGTAAGGTAGTAACCAGTGTGACATATCACAGGGGGTGCTGGCCCTTCCTCCCCCCCCTCCCCCCCCCCCCCCCCACGCCAGGAGCCGGTCTGGTACCAGAGCTATATTGACCAGATGTGCTACTATCAAAGATGAGGTCATGGGAGTGGTTGGCTCTCTATGGATAAGAGAGGAAAGAATTGCTAGGCTTGACCTACAGTGCATCCCCAGAGACAGCTGCCTTCATACATACAGTGCACTATACATGCTTTCCCATATCCTACATGTATGTGTGCAGCAAGTATACATGCATGCTGACATTGTTGGCACTTCCATTCGACCTTGATCAGAATATTAAACATGCACAGGAATAAGTTACAAACTTCTAGGCTGTGTGCACACACATATATACTGTAACAGTTACTTTTCTGCACATAACTACAGAATTTAAAACCTAGCAACATTGTTGTCGAGGAAGACTGCTCCTTGAAAAGTGCGTACTCGTAATAGCACAGATATGTGTACACATGTTACATGCACACTTTAAAGTGGCTGTTTAGGGAGTCAGAACATAACAGGAAAGGTTAGAAACGTCCAGGGTGGAAATTGTTGAATTCTTGATCAGTAGTCTAGGATTTTGTTCGATGAATCTATGGGTGGCTATAACACACTGGGTACTCACTTGGATACCTCAACTCATTGGGATTTTGGTTGAAACCACCCTGGATTTTCGGCATGTACAAAAGACACATATATGAACTGTATCCACACCCACCCACCCACCACCCACCACCCACTCATCCACCACCCCCTCATCCACCCCCACACACCCACACCCACACCCACACCCACACACCTACACACCCACACACCACACACCCACACACCCACACACCTACACACACACACTCACACATGCTCATGAAGGCCGATGAATGATTCTGAAGAGTGCAAATGCTGCCCCGTAAGGGCAAAAGTCACATCATGTGCACACTTAGGGCATGTACACTGTATGAGTGTACCTGTACTGGATCTATGTACTGTATGATGTGTATGCACATATACATGCACACATACATGCACACATACATGCACACACATGCACAGCACGCACACATGTGGATGGGAGGGAGGGAGGGAGGGAGGGAGGGAGGGAGGGAGGGAGGGAGGGAGGGAGGGAGGGAGGGAGGGAGGGAGGGAGGAGGGAGGGGGGAGGGAGGGAGGGAGGGAGGGAGATATGTTAATGAGTTAGGTATCCTTCCCAAATTGGTTACACACATGTAGGCATATATGCGCATTTAATGAACAAAACAATTCTCCCATGCAGGATGATGATAATTTACTCAAACCGCAGAATATGCAACCATGATTACAACTTGAACATACAGCTCTAGCAGTGTGCACAAACAACGTACACTCACTATGAACAGCAGGCTGACGGAAAACACAGAATCATCTAAATGCAAATGTGTGAAAACAGCACACTTTGTTGAAGTTAAACTAACAATAATGTACATATAGCATCAATGTCAGCCATAATTGCAATTAAATTCAGTATTATTCAGACTTTTATTATAATGACTGTTTTGTTCCTTGATGGGAAATACTCTAACCTTGTAGAATATGCCTTATCTAAACACACCTTCCTGTTTTGGAGTCTTTTGCAAGGAAAACAGGAACACACCTACTGAACACTGTCTCCAGCCAGTATGTAGTTGTTGCACACGATCATGAGGAAATGACCCTTGCCCTGTTATGGATGATTTGCAAAACATTTTAATAAGCTTCACAGTGCTAAAAATCAGTCTAAGGAGTCACTGAATACTAGCATTCTACACTAAGTCTATATATTCTAAGCAGCAGTCTTTGTCCAGACCTTCTCATTGGCCTTTGTTTGCAGTGGTATGCTCAGATTCAACTGTTGCAATGGTATCTATGATAATATCAAGAGACAATTATAATAATAGTCATTTAAAATAGGACAAAGGAATACAAGCAGAATGCGTGTGTGATCATGTGATCAAAATCAGCATTTGGCTTCATTTTTACTGCTGACCTGGAGAACATGTGTTCAAGTAATTGCCCTTGTAGATCACTTTCCTCCATGTTGAATCTCCATTCAACCCCACAGAACACCCGGCACGATAGCCACCAACATTAAGATCCAGATGAAAACAGAGCCTGTGAGAGCAGTCTGGATTGTTGTAGTCACAACTGTTAAGGTTGATACTTGAGGAAGATGCAAACCCAAAGCTCCATCCAGGATAGCGATACCAGTATGCTCCTCCATCATCAATAAAAGCTTGCGTTGCTGATGAAGTTATTTTCATAACATTAGATGAGACACCAAATGCTCCGAGAGCAAATGTATTTGAGCCCGAAGAGCTTTTCGCCCCGACAAAGACCAGAGAGGACCCCATGCAGTTTGCAAGGTCAGCTGATGTCGTTGCATGTGAATAAGGCTGGTCATAGCACTTAGTGAAGCTCTTCTGGATGAGAGCATTTTCAGGATAGTTGTATAGTACTCCACATGATGGAACAGCAACTGCAAGTTAGCAAATGTGATGACATATACATGCATGCCTTGTTGGAAGGATGATGCATACCAGCATGTCATTTGTATGCAGTGTACTTGTAATATTCACTTAGTATGTGAATGTGTGTGTATGTATGTATGCATGTATGTATGTATGTATGTATGTATGTATGTATGTATGTCTGTATGTATGTATGATGTATGTATGTAATGTATGTATGTATGTATGTATGTATGTATGTATGTAATGTATGTATGTATGTATGTATGTATGTATGTAGTATGTATGTATGTATGTATGTATGTATGTAGTAGTATGTATGTATGTATGTATGTATGTATGTATGTATGTATGTATGTATGTATGTATGTATGTATGTATGTATGTATGTATGTAGTATGTATGTATGTATGTAGTATGTATGTATGTATGTATGTATGTATGTATGTATGTATGTATGTATGTATGTATGTATGTATGTGCATGTATGATGATGTATGTAGTATGTATGTATGTATGTATGTGTGTTCGTGTATGTGTGTATGTGTGTGTGTGTATGTGTACAGCAATACAATTAAAAACCTGTCGAGTTTCCCATGCGCGCCGACAGTTATAAAAAATTCCAACTAATGCACTAATACTGTAATAACACATTTACTGTCGCGTATATAATGCATGTGTCTTGAAATCGATACTTGTAGTGCAGCAATTGCATGGGCTTACCAGGGGAGCAGGTTGGTAGGTTTTTCCCGCTGTAAATCACTTTCGTCCAGGTCGAGTCATAGTTCAAGTCCACAGTACACCCAGCACGATAGCCACCAACGTATTGATCCAGATGCCAACACATCCTGCTAGCACAATCAAGATTAATGTAATCGCAATTGTGCAAGTTCACCGTTGAGGAGGATGCAAACCCAAAGCTCCGTCCCGGATACCGGTACCAGTACGCGCCTCCTGCATCTAGAACAGCATTAGTTTGTTCATAGGTGCTTTTAAAGACGTTCGATGTCACACCGAAGGCTCCAATGGCAAACGAGCTTGCTCCCATAGATTTCTTGGCCCCTACAAAGACGTACTCTGATCCAGAGCATGCGGCCAGGCTAGCAGAAGAAGTAGCGTGGGAGTAGGGCTGCTCGTAACACTTAACGTAGCCCTTTTGGATGAGATCGCTCTCCTTGTAATCGTACTGAACGCCGCAGGTAGGCAGAGAAGGTGGGGCTGGGATGTAGTGAGATCGGGGGAGTGGGAAATGTTATCACCTACTTTTCAAACTTAGCTAGTTAGTTAGTGTAAAATAAAACAGATGTTAACTCACATTTGTAGATCACTTTCCTCCATGTTGAATCACCATTCAACCCCACAGTGCACCCGGCACGATAGCCACCAATTTGTTGATCCAGATGAAAACAGAGCCTGTGAGAGCAGTCTGGATTGTTGTGGTCACACATGTGCAAGTTTACACTTGAGGATGATGCAAACCCAAAGCTCCATCCAGGATAGCGATACCAATAGGCGCCTCCCACTGCATCATAGTACGCTTGAGAGGTGGAGTATGTATTTTTGAAGACATTGACTGAAGCCCCAAAAGCTCCAATTGATAAAACATTAGCATTTGATGAGCTCTTGGCTCCAACAAAGACAATTCAGATCCAGCACATGCATTGAGATCAGCTGAACTTGTGTAATGGCTATAGGGCTGGTCATAGCATTTGACAAAACCCTTTTGGACGAGAGTGCTCTCCAAATAGTTGTACACCACACCAGTAGATGGAACAGAGGCTGCAAAAGAGCCGAACATAAGAACGTGCACCGTAATTTCGTCATTAGCACAATCAAGCCAAGTCATTAGTATAACAATGGAATGATGCTTTGAATAATGTCATGTTTAAGGTTAAGAATGAGATGATATTAAAAAAAATCGCCGTATCCATTATGATTTTGCTTTGAAAGTGAATATTCTACTTTAATTCAACCATTTTGAATATGTTTGCTCACAGCCCAAATTTGCAGTGCTATTAGCATTGCTAATAAATATTTCATTTTTGGACCTTTCCCGCTGTGTTCAAGTAGTTAGGATGCACGCTGCCCTCTGTTCCTCGCATCGTATTGTCCTGCTTGCACGCTTAGCGCTTATTTGTTGTAGGGCATCCAGTTCCAACCCCCCCCCCTCCCCCCCCACACCCACCCCCAACGATATGTTCAAGTCTAACAATCGATCGTCAAAATGATAACGTAGTACAGCATGTAGCTTACCAATGGTACTCGAGGAAGGGTCTTTCACTGACGCACCTATAAATGATTGGAGAGGTACTGTAGTTAACATACAGGCAAAGCTTATAGACTGGCATAGAGAGCAAATTTGCAAATTTCCCTTCCGATAATCTAGAAAGTGCTAAAATTGTAATAGAAAATCAAAGTTATTTATTCCAATAGTACAATTTAGATTTTGAAATATGCAATTGAATCATACTATTGCTATACGATCATTTAAAGATTACATTTTACAAATCGCTATGATTTGAAGGAATGCCCACTGTTCACTTAAACAGCCAGTCGCGGGGTTCACAAATCAATAAATGATGTCTTGATGCGAGAAAAGGTGCGTAGGGCCACTACAAACCTCTGCTGGTCTCAATGAGACAGTCATAATACAGATTTCAAAGGGATATTTCGACCCGTTTCTAATGTGTAATGAGATCATTTT
>JABACO010000002.1:11635609-11644823 GCA_013339895.1 Ephydatia muelleri | reverse complement strand
TCCCTCCCTCCCTCCTCCCTCCCTCCCTCCCTCCTCCCTCCCACCCTCATGGTTTTTGTATATTTGTGTACACACATATATGGTAATAGTTACTTTTCTGCACATTATTACAGGATTTGAAACCTAGCAACATTGTTGTCAACTTGGAAGACTGCTCCTTGAAGGTACGTACATACTCATGGTACACATGTTACATGTACACTTTAAAGTGGCTGTTTAGGTAGAGTAAACATCAGAAGAACTTCCGGGTTGGAATTCCCAGCCGCAGTCCTGGATTTTGTTCGATGAATTGATAATAAGACACTGGATACTCACTTCCAGGACGGGGAAAGCGCCTTACTTGTTTGAACCGTGGATTTTGTTTATGTCTGTAACCAGATTTTCCTTTGCATGTTTAATGTTCTAATGAAGGGCGAATGGAGGTGCCAACAATGTGCTACTTGCTGCACACAGCTTACATACATGTAGGATATGGGAAAGCATGTATAGTGCACTGTAATGTATGAAGGCAGCTGTCTCTGGGATGTACTGTAGGTCAAGCCTAGCAATCATTTCCTATTCTATCCGTAGAGAGCCAACCACTCTCCATGACCTGGTCGTGGTAGTGACATGTCTGGTCCATGTTACTGTAATGCAGGATTTATTAGTCTGCGCTTGCGCAGTACATTGTATTGATGGAACCTTTTGTAATAGATTGTCACACGCACACCCGTGATCACACATATATATATATACCTTATTTTTGTATGTTTGTCAGTCTGTACCTCGTGTATACCTGCTATCAATCTTGGCCGCTTACACTGGCGTAGTCGGCTCTACACGAGTTGGAATGTCCAAACCCTTGCTCCTACCTGAGCCCTACGGAGGCGAAGCGGGTGGCTGGGCGGAATGGGTAGACCATTTCGAGAACGTAGCCACTGTCAACAAGTGGGCCACTGGTGAGGAGAAATTAAAATGGCTGAAGGTGCGTCTAACTGGGAAGGCTCAGACAGCGTTCAAGAAGTTGCCACAAGATGTGAAAGAAAACTACGGTGAGTGCATAAAATCCTTACAGCGCCGTTTTGACCCTGACAGTAAGAGGCAACTGTACGTGGCCGAGTTAAGTGCCAGAACGAGGCACAAGGACGAAGACTGGGCTACTTTCGGCGACGTATTGAGAGTTCTTGCGGACAAAGCGTATCCTGACCTGGAGGAGAAGGCAAGAGAACGTCTTGCATTAAACCAGTTTTTGGCACAAATTGAAAACGCCCAAGTCGCTTTCGGCGTGAAGCAGAAACGACCCACCAACGTCGAGGAGGCCGTCGTCGCAACAATTGAATTAGAGTCGTACTTGGGAAGCTCCGGTAAGCCGCTGCGAGTGAGCGCTGTGTCCCCACAGGAACCAGACCCCAGATGTACGCGTACGCCGTGCAGACCGTGCTGAAGCTGTCGCAGCTGTCTCTCCACTTGATGAACCTCAGACGGTGAAGTTGCTTGGCGAGCGGCTACAACGGTTGGAGATGCTACTCGAGAGACAAGGGAGTTCCACAAGGCCTCGGACAAGTAAGCAAACCTGGGAGGCTGAGAGTGGGAAACGCAAGGCTGTAGTCTGTTGGACTTGTGGCAAGAAAGGCCATATTGCAAGATTTTGTCGGAGTCGCGCAACAGAGCAGCATCAGGGAAACTTCAGTCCCTCAGTGGAAAGAGCCTACCACGTGAGGGAAGAAGACATGTAGAGGCTCAAACTGATCAGTTGACTGTTCCTTCTCTTTCGGTAACTTGCGGGGTAAGTTACAGCGTAAAGGGAGTCATTGGGGTGGTAGCTATTGCATTCGTTGTTGATACGGGAGCAGCTGTATCTCTTATCCGCAAGGATGTCTGGACACAACTTGTAAACAGGGACAGTACACTTGTTCTTGAACAGTGGTCTGGAAAAAAGCTTGTAGGAGTCAATGGGGCTTCATTGTCTATATGTGGGTGTGGAAACATACAGGTTTTGTTCAAGGGTACTCCATTTATGGTCACTTGCATTGTAACTGATGACATCACTATAGAGGCAATCCTTGGGTTGGATTTTTTGGAAGCTAATAGTTGTGTGATTGATTGTGGTCAGAAGGTACTCACATTCCCCTCCCAAAAGCTTTCGATTCCATTCTTAAGCAAAACCACCACAGAACAAGGAGTTGCAACTGTTGGACTGGTCCTAAAAGAGAAAACAGTTGTTCCAGCAGGAAGTGAAATGGAAGTTATGGTAAAAATTGCTGGTCCAGTCACTAATGGTACGTGGTTTGTAGGACACAAGTCAGCCACTTGTAATGGTGTGATGGTGGCTAATGCAGTAGTGTCTCCAAGCAGTAATGTAGTACCAGTACGTATACTGAACCCACGTGATGAAATGGTGGTGCTGAAGAAAGGAACACAGATTGCAAGCATGGAGCTCCTGGAGCATGATCCAGTTATCAACATATCTACAGTGATGAAGAATGCTGAAGTCTCACCGGAATGCCAGAACATTTTATGGGATTTGGTGTCTAAGGTTGGGAGTCACATTAGTGAGAGTGAAAGAGAACAACTCTATTCTCTTCTTGTGGAGTTTGCCGATGTCTTTTCTTTCAGCAGCAAGGACTTGGGCCGCACTAAAGAGCTGAAGCATCATATTTTCACCAGTGATGCTCAACCAGTGCACCTATCTCCACGTCGTATTCCTCAGGCACGCAGGGAGGAGCTCCGAGGCTTGCTGAGGGACATGCTGGAGAGTGATGTAATCCAACAGTCTGACAGCCCTTGGTCCTCACCTATAGTGTTAGCAAAGAAGCATGATGGGACAACACGATTCTGCGTAGACTACAGGAAGGTAAACGAAGAGTAACAAGAAAAGATGCCTACCCACTACCTCGAGTGGACGACACTTTGGACACACTGGTTGGTTCTAAATTCTTCACCACACTCGACCTTGCCAGTGGGTACTGGCAAGTGGAAGTGGCTCCCGAGGATCAACCTAAGACAGCCTTCACAACACCGGAAGGACTTTACCAATTCAAGGTAATGCCATTTGGCTTATGTAACGCTCCAGCGACATTTCAGCGTTTAATGGACAGAGTCTTGAGTGGGTTAAAATGGTCGAGCTGTTTAGTGTATTTTGACGATATAATTGTAGTAGGTACTACATTTCAGGAGCATTTGCATCACCTCACTAGTGTCTTCACTCGTCTGAGGGGGGCGGGTCTCAAGCTAAAACCAAAAAAGTGTACACTCTGCAGGCAGCAAGTAACATTTCTAGGCCATATAGTATCCACAGATGGTGTTGCAACAGATCCAAGCAAAACTGAGGCTGTGTCGAAGTGGCCCATTCCCCAGAACAGAAAAGAAGTTCAACAATTTTGGGGCTAGCCAATTACTATAGGCGTTTTGTAAAAGACTTTGCCTTGATCTCAAAACCACTACAGCGGTTGACAGAGAAAAACGCACCTTTCGAATGGACCATTGGATGCCAAAACGCTTTTGATGAATTGCGTAAACGTTTGGTTTCTTCCCCAGTCCTTGCATACCCAGATTATGAGCGACGTTTCATACTCGACACGGATGCAAGTGATGTTGGAATTGGTGCTGTGCTTTCACAGGTTAGTGATTGTGGTTCTGAGCGTGTTATTGCCTATGCGAGCAGATCGCTTACTAGGCCAGAGCAAAGGTATTGTGTAACACGTAAAGAATTATTAGCAGTTGTGGAATTTAATTGTACATCATTTTAGACAGTATCTCCTTGGGCGAGAATTCACCCTTCGAACTGACCATGGATCTCTGGTCTGGATCCGGAATTTTAAAGAACCGGAAGGTCAACTGGCTCGCTGGCTAGAGAGACTCCAGGAGTATAACTTCACCGTTGTGCACCGCCAAGGCTTGCGCCATTGCAACGCTGACGCCCTTTCCCGTGTCCCATGCAGGCAGTGCGGTAGGGACGAAGATATAGAATCGGAGAACACCGTCATGGTAGGAGTGGTTTCCAATCCGTTCCAGAAATATACTCCAGCTGAGATGAGGCAGATGCAACTGGACGACTCAACCATCCAACCTGTTCACTGTGCTGTATCTTGTGGTCAACCAACGAGCCCTGATATTGTTAAATCGTGGAGTCGAGGAAGTCGTCTCCTGATGCAACACTGGGACGCCCTCTGCATTTATGATGGTATCCTGTGGAAGAAATGCGTGGATGGAAGTAGAAGATTCCAGCAGCTCGTTTTACCCGCGAAGTTACAAGTGGATGCTCTTCGCGATCTCCATCAAGGGGCTGTAGGCGGTCACATTGGAGAGGAGAAGATGAAACACAGACTGAAAGAGCGGTTTTACTGGCCAGGATGTACAGAAGCAGTTGGAGAGTGGTGTAGGAACTGCATAAGCTGCACCACGAGGAAGACGGTTGCCCCAAAGAGAAGGGCTCCTCTGCAAACCATTAAGGCTGGGTACCCGATGCAAATCGTGAGTGTAGATTTAATGGGCCCCCTTCCCGAGACTGAGGATGGCTGTAAGTATGTCATGGTAGCTGTGGACTGTTTTACCCGGTGGGTAGAAGTGTATGCTATACGGAACCAGGAGGCCACAACTGTTGCTAAAAACTTGTTGATGAAATGTTCTGCCGTTTTTCTCCTCCAGAACAGCTCCACAGCGACCAGGGACGACAGTTTGAGTCAGATTTGGTAAAGGAGATATGCGAACTGTTGCAGATCAGAAAAACGCGCACCACGCCGTACCACCCACAGTGCAATGGAATGGTGGAGCGGTTCAATCGGACTCTATTGGACATGCTTTCCACCGCAGTTGGCAACCATCAAGCTGATTGGCAGCAGCACATACGTAAACTTTGTCTGGCTTACAACTCTAGCGTCCATTCCTCCACAGGATTTACTCCGTTCTTCTTGATGTTCGGGCCGCCAGGCGAAGCTACCGATCGACCTGATGTACGGCACTAATCAGATGGAGCCGAACACTACCTCCGAGTATGCACGCTGCTTGAAAGACGCCTTGCAAGAAGCATACGCACTGGTGAGGGAGCGCTGTCAGGCCGAACATAAAAGGCAGAAAGAGCTGTATGACCAAAAAGTGCATGGGAAGCCATTTAGCCCGGGCGAGTTGGTGTGGTTACACTCCACAGCTGTTCCTCGTGGTCGATCCAGAAAGCTACACCATCCTTGGAAAGGACCCTTTAAGGTCATGGAACGACTGGGCGAGACCACGTACAAAATCAAAAACCTTCAAGGTCGGAGGAAAACAACATTTGTTCATTTTGACAGGCTCAAGCCGTGTGTAATATCCGATGACAAGCCAGAGAACACAGGGTCCAGAGAACAAGAACCAGTTGGTACAAATCTGGATCTGGTTGACAGCGATGACGATGATCCAGTACAGCAAGAAGAGGCAGCAGTCCCAGAAATTGCGAACCCACCTGTACCACCCTTAAATGAACAACGCAGATACCCCGTGCGAGATAGACAACGCACACAGCGCTATGGAACATATGTGGAACACTAAAAAGAAGGGAGCAGTGTAATGCAGGATTTATTAGTCTGCGCTTGCGCAGTACATTGTATTGATGGAACCTTTTGTAATAGATTGTCACACGCACACCCGTGATCACACATATATATATATACCTTATTTTTGTATGTTTGTCAGTCTGTACCTCGTGTATACCTGCTATCAATCTTGGCCGCTTACATTACTCTTGGTTCCAGAATACCTCTAGGATGGGGGAGGGGAATGGTGGCTAGGAGGGTCAGCACTCCCTGTGTTATGCCAGACTGATTTAATGAGTTTACCAGTTAACCAGGGTACTTATAGGGGGAATGGAAGAATGATGCCTGAATGGGTTGGCATTAGATACTGAGGCTTTCTAACTTGTCCAAAAGATAGAGCATTCATAAATGCACGTGTGTGATTGAGTGAGGCGTGTATTTGGATGATTTCTGTGATTAAATTCAGGCTGTTTATAATGAGCACATGTTTACATGTGTGTGTGCATGTACGCAATGCACAGAGAGATGGTTGTGTAATTCTCACATGAACTACATGATCAAACTTCTTAATAATACAAATCATATGAGATGTAATGGATTGCTCCCTGTAAACATGAGAAAATGGACGGACACATCATTTGCTGCTAGAATATGGGAGTGCTGTAACATAATGATGAAATGCACCTGTACGTGACACGATACTGTACAAGCAACATACGGTTGGTAAAGACAGTAAGTAGGAAGGGAGAAGGGAGTAGAAGAGAGTAGAGGAGAGAGAGTTATTTAACATACTGTACAGTACAGTATACCTACATGTATATAAATTATCAGTCCCTTTCCAGAAAAGTATTCATGACAGTCATTTGATTGTGGTGAATTATTCATTTTAAGCCCCCCCCCCCCGCCCCCTTCCCTCCTTGTACATATGGCCGTCACTGGTGAGGGACATGACAAGTTGTGCTGTATATAAAGGTGCCCATACACATACTATGCATCCATCTACACTGTACAGGTTCACAGACATGTACATGTACAAAGCACATTTGTGTGTTTTCAATGCTTCACTCTTACTTTTGCAGTCGACATCTGGTCTGTTGGATGCATATGTGCTGAGATGGTGAGAGGAAAAATCTTGCTACCTGAAAGAGACTGTATCTTTAATTAGCTTACGAGCTTCTTCACTGTATGATAAAAATTTATGGTCATTTTAAGGAGCTCATCTTGTGTTATTCATGTTCGGATTACTTACAACCTTTGTCTTTATCATCTCTTACACTCTCCTACTACTGCTAGCCCCATTTCTGCAGACACGGTCTTATTGGTCATTGGATACATATACATTCAAACCATGTCTGGACTGTTACTACGGCTCTTGGTTATTCTTGGATATTGTGCCATTATAATAAAAATGCTCAATGCATGTGTGCTGCACATTATCTGAATGTACCCGACACATAATTCTAGCAATGATGAAGAGAAGCCACTAATGACATCTGATGCACCACCTGGAGTTCCTGTGGATCAGTTAGGGATTTGCCAGATTCATTGGGAATTGGTCTTCGTGAGCCGCTACTATACGAAGTACATTGAACTGGAGTTCAGTGGTTTGTAACTGAGCAAGCACTTGCATGCATAAGTCTTACTTGTTTAGTTGTGCTTATTCAGTGTATATGTTATGCTGACTAAACCTATCTTGCTATTAAAATAGTAACCCTATACCAGTGTAGGCACTATACCAGTGTAGGCACTATACCAGTGTAGGCACTATACCAATGTAGGCACTATACCAATGTAGGCACTATACCAATGTAGGCACTATACTAGTGTAGGCACTATACCAGTGTAGGCACTATACCAGTGTAGGCACTATACCATTGTAGGCACTATACCAGTGTAGCCACTATACCAGTTTTTTTTTTTTTTCATGAATGCTGTATTAAAAAACAATTCAATGCAATAAAATTAATAATTGTATTTGCAACATGCTGTTGCCCAGCCTGCTTTGTACTATCTCTCTCACTTAAAGGTTTCTGCGGTATTTCGGATTGTTTAAGAGGTGACTGGAGCAGAGACATGTAAAACGATAGCGAGGTAACCAGCAGCATAATTTAACCTTCACTGCCAATTAACACGTTTTATGATCCGGCCAGCAGGAGCTGAAGCTTATTCTTTAGCAAACAAATTGAATATGTAAACAGTTCTGACAATCATATGCACAACAACACATAAATAGTACGAATATTTATCTCTGCCCTCATTCCATTCTTACTGTACATCCTTTTAACATTACAAGACCTTATGAATCACCTGCCTAAATTGAAAATATTCTCAAGCAGAAACCAAAAGTGAGAATGCGTGTGTATAAAACAATACAAAATGTATAATTTAAGAATAGTTTGCTTGTGGTGAAACTATTTAATTATTTAACCAACTCTGGCATTGGTACAGCTGCAAAGGTCGGAAGGGGTAATACCATGGCACCTCCTCTCGGCAGCAATTCTGGTAGAGTGGGACGAAGATGTGGCCAACACCTATACGTACACGACCAGTTCAAACGTGTCTGAATCAGTTGTTGCTACCCAAATGAGATGCGAGGTGGACACAATTTCCAATGGTATCAAATGATATCCAATGGTATCAAATGATATCCAATGGTATCCAATGTATTCATTGGAATCCGAAACAAGGTAAGCAAATTGTGGGAAATTAAGTCTGCCTCGCTGCTGATGCCACCTCCTCTGGGTGATTCAGACACGTGGGAAACTGGCCTTGTAGACCACAAAACTAGCAAGTGACCCAAAGGTAGATACAGTTACAATATGCAAGGGCCGCAATGATACAGTGAAGAAGCTCGTAAGCTGATTAACGATACAGTCTCTTCCAGGTAGAAGATTTCTCCTCTCACCATCTCAGCAAATATGCATCCAACAAACCATGCAGATGTAGACTGCGAAAGTAAGAGCAGAGCATTGAAAACACACATGTACACCTTTGCTTTGTACAAGTACATGTACATGGCTGTGGACCTATACAGTGTGCATGCAGTGTAGATGTACAGTATGTATGGGCACCTTTATTTACATTACAACCTGTCACCTCCCCCCCCCCCCCACCAGTGATGGCCATACACACAGTACAAGGAGGGGGAGGGTGCGTTAAAATTGAATAATTTACTACAATCACAGGGTTGCCTAATTGTCTGTCATGAATACTTTCCTGGAGAGAGTCTTATATTGCATACATGTGTGTATACAATACTGTAGGGTATGTTAAATTCTTGTTTTAATTTTCGCTGCATGGATGCTGCGACGGCTAGCTTAGTTTTAAGCGGAGTGTGAGTGGAGAATGGGCGGAACAAAGACAGTTATCGAGATTTATTGAGGAATGGGAGAATGAAACGCGTGTTGCATGCAATTATTGTGCGACGAGCGGGAAATGTGAATAACTTTTCACAGCTATATCTCTGTTAGGGATTAACGACATCAATAGCGACAGAACACATCTACGTACACACCGAATTTAAAACGATTTCGACCCTCCTACCAGAAGGATGTGGCGTTTTTGAACCCATGGGCTATCGAGTCCCGTAACGTCGGCACAGAGCTTGTGCAAGAGGCCAAAATATAACTTTACATGTACATACAGAAATGGTGCGGTATGAAGTGTTTAAAATAGGAAGTCAATAGCGTGTACCGTTCGGAGGTTACAGCGATTTAAACGTAAGGCGT
>JABACO010000002.1:11618109-11630609 GCA_013339895.1 Ephydatia muelleri | reverse complement strand
TTCAACATGCTTGTTCAACTCCAGTGTTGTACACTACAGTTCACCACAAGACTGGGCCATATGGTCTTGGACCAATACTCGTTAACATAAGCTCCCTGGCGTGGGTTAAAAAATGTGATCGAACATGGCCTCCTATAATATAAACCTAACTGCACGTGTTAACACATAACTTTGGCGTAGGGCCTACAGACCACTAGGTCCTTGTCCAAAGTTTCTATCATTTGGTAAGCTATTATGACATTAAAATACTGCCAACGCTTGAAGTTCAACATGTGAACGTTTGAGTCCGTTTATATTACATAGCATTGAGTCTTATGATCTACGCTCAATCTCACCTTTGCATGAGACATTCCAGCAGGAAAGATACCATTTGAATTCACGCGCGCCTGAAATAATAACGATTATACTCACGTGCATGAGTTGCATAAATTCATTGTTGGACCGTGTTATGAAATGCGCTATGAATAATTGTAGCCCGTGGATTCATGAAATATACCAGGAGGTATTTGAAATATGCACTGACCTTGGTATATTGGTGGTAAATGCAAAATATGCGCAGAAATATACAGTAGCGTATACTAGGTTTTTTGCACAGTGTTGCCGCTGGAGGGTGGTGTGCATGTTTGTCATTGCGAACATTGTGATCAGACAGAGAGAACTCCGCATTTCCTTTGATGGCATCCACAATGTTTCTTGTGCTTGCTCTGGATGTGGAATACGCCATTTTGGCACTTTCAGTTGGTTTGCAAACTCCCATGCCACCCAATAGTGCTGGAATTGAGAATAGCTGCTTTTCATGATCAGAGATGGTACCTTCAATAATGGCAGGCCAGAAAGTGTTCCAAATAGCTTCCTCACAACCAAGAAGGATCCATTGTAAGTAGGACAACTCAAACTGCATGGATTTGTATAAGTAAACACAGAAAAAGCAGCTTGGGGCTGTGACTCAGCAGCTTTGGATAGTTTGAGAAGATTATTCACCCACCCTGTACCCTTGTTGTGCAGAAATTGTCTTGCTGTTTCACTATCTCTAATTAACCCTCCTAAGAAGCAGTAGCCCTTAGGTGTTGAAAAAGTGATTTAGCTTCAGCTTCATGTTCTGCATCCCCAATAAGAATACACTTCTCTAGCTCTGGATGATATCTATACTTGGGACCCCGGTCACAAAGCTTTTCAAACCATCCACAGAGATCAGTGAGCTTGGCTGCGCAGGAGGAATCATCTGCATACCAGTTTTGAATCCATGTGGTAGGATTCGAGAGTGATTGAATGAGTGGCATCAGTGCAGAAGCGTACATCAGCATGGACAGAGGGTCACCTTGACCAACAGCTTCTTTGCTGTAGAGAGCTTCAGACTTGGTTAATCCTTGTAATATAAGTGATGGATAACCACGATAGGTGTTAAACAAGAGTCTGGAACAGCGAGGCCATTGAATACGAAAGTTCCAAAGGACAGCGACCCTGTCTGAGTAGTAATCCCCACCCAGCAAAGTGATTTTCCCCATACAGCTCTCGGACTGAACCTTCAATGCCACTTTTCAAGCCTGAGCATAACTGATCTGCATCACACAGATCTATAACATCATCACGTGTTGCCATGGCAATGACTTTGCATAAGATACGTCTCCATTTGCAATAGGTCGAACACCAGGACACTTATCCAGTTCAATGGAATGAAACAGCTAGACGAGTTCTCTAAACATAAAGCGTTATTGATTTTTTTTTGTTCAACTTCATTATTTCTTGAAGGCATTTAGATAGTATTACAATATAGGTCCCTGCTCCAGTGTACGTGTAGCTTCCTCTACACCAATACAAGCATGCAAAACTTTCTATCCTTTATTATAAGCATTAATTATAGCTACACTACTTAAAATGCTAATTTGCTTGAAAGAAGGCTTAAACGAAATAAGATAGTCTACTAACACTGCCGCTTTGGGGCCTGATGAATCTAATTATGCCTATACGGCAGTATTGTGTACGAGTCAATTAAAATCAAAACGATACTAACTCAAATATGATGATCAGCTGCTAATCAATATTCCGATAGTGACTACTCCATGATTTCTACGTACCTTTGCCTTGGGTATACATGCATGCATGTATATGCACACTCTTTAGAGGGAAACTGACCGTCGTTACTTCTCCATTTTAAAAATAACCTACAAGTAATGCAATTCTTAACCTAATGGAGGCCGGGAGTTTTTTTGTTTTATTGCATAAACCATGCATCTTAATTACGAGTCCGCCTAAAATTCCTACTGATGAGCACCCCTTCCACCCCCACCCCCCCCTCTCCCCTCTCCCCTCTCCCCACTTCACATGCTAGTAAATGTCTGGATACTGGCTTGCCAATACACACACATATATATATTTACTTAAGATAGCATTATTTTATTAAGTCAAATTGGTCCCCCTTAAAAATTGATCCACCTAGCCCAATTCTACTGAAAAATTTGGTCAGGTGCAGCCCTGTCTTAACCATAACCTAAACTGAACATCAAGTTTGTCAAGACAGGCATATGATATATATATAATATTATAATTATATATATAATGCACACACGTACACAACTCATTGGTGCAAACTATCAATTCATACATAGTAAAATATAAAAGAAATTTATGCAACACCCATCGTTATGCTGTACACTAGATCTGTTAATAACTAAACTTTAGACCTTGCTCAGTATTCTTCAAGTAATGGTTCACGGAGAACATCTGTAGCTGAATTTGCAGTTAATGCATCAGAGTCCAGTAGTGGTTGCACTTCATTACTTATAGATCGAGTCCTACACATTCTGGATGCATGTAGCACACATCTGTTCAAATGTCTGCTCTTGACTGCATGATATCCTACGATACCCAAGAAGACAAAAAGTGCTATGGTGACCAGTGTTACGACAATATCTAGGCCAATCATGTTACTGATGGGATCATTGAGTGCAACCACACAGATAGCACTTATGTTCACCAGAATAAAAACTTCCAAGAGAGACACAAACCATTTCTTGTACACAGAAAGCGTTATAAGAGCAATCACATAAATATAAATAACTATTATAATAACCCAAAGCTTGATCGCAGGGCTCTGAGACAGTATGAATACAAGGTAAAGAGGTAATCGGATAACTGGGAGGACTCCACTCCAAAATCGGTAACGATCCTTGAATGGAGCATAATAACAGTCCAGAAATGGTTAGAATTTATGTATCCAATGACAGCCATACCAATGAGACCTTGTCTGCAGAAATGGGGCCAGCAGTAGTAGGAGAGTGTACGGGATGATAAAGACAATTGTCACAAGCAATCCAAATATGAATAATACAATGTGAGATCCTTCAAATATTGCATTTCCATCATACATCCAGATATAGCTAAAACAGCGTAATACATGATTTCTAATAATGCTCCCTTTGTGAAGGGCACTATTATTACATCCGATTCGAACCTAACTAATCACAGAATCACACTGTCAACACATCGATATCGAGTACGTGGATGGAACCACACAACTACGCTTAAAGTTTCTCACCTCGGATGTGCAAAATATTAGCGTTGCTGTTGTGTTAATTCAATAACTGGAGGTGTCGCATTGTACATGTACATGTGATCACGTTTGCAACACGTTTATTCCACATGCAATGGCTGCTGGTTTGTTTCTCAGACACTCGATTCAGCTACGTGTAGATCCGCTAACATAAAAATTTGACATACAAAGTGTTGCCAGCGTATGTAGATATCTGAGCAGCCGGTCGAGGTATATGCAGCCTACACTATCATTCTAATTTCAAGACAAAGATCAGTCTACTCGGTGTAGAAAACACAGACTCGAAGCTTTTAGTATTCCATGTAGTTAATGTTTATACGCTCATTTCCCCCTATCTACCTGGTCCACCTCGCCCTCTGCCTCGACTCCACCCTCGCAGAATTGCCCTAGATGGGCGCGTCCAAGTTAGAGTCTCACGTTAACTATATATCTATGGCAACCCATAGAAACGCCATTTTAAAATGGCGCCTTATTGCACCAAAACTGGTTTACTATTTTTTTAAATTGTCCCCAAATTCTTCACGACAACATTCACTTTTTTCCCTATTTTGGATAGTTGTAGAATAGTTTTAGAGGTGGCAAAAGTTCTAACCCCCTCTGTTCATTAGTGTTGATTACACGTGACGTCACATCCGGAGTACATTCTTCGCGCGTTTGGCTAAGGTGTGCGTGTATTCTCGCGTGTGTTGGCTTAGTTGGCTTCAAACTCTTTGAGATTTGAGGTAAGAATGATGAATGCAGTATGGAGGACCTCTCCAGGTACATGCAGTGATCATGCTTCGCATTTTCGTTCAAAGTTTCTGAAGGATGGCGTCTAGTGAATGCATTAGCGAAAAACCCAGTACTTCGGTTGAACTAACACAAGACGATATACCCGGAGCATCACTAAATGAGCCATTCCATGGCATTCTAAAAGTGCGCACTTTCACACCTACGCAGGCAAATGGATAGGATGGTATATTCCAGGAAGCAATAGTGCTCTTCTTCTCACATTAAAAAAAAACTACGATAGTGTATTCGTGACAAGCTACCGCTGTAAGGAATTGAAAAACGCATTCGGTGGATGTACTCCGGATGTAACGTCACTTCTAATTTATTATGACGTCACTTTGACCCGCTAAACGAAAAGGTCCATTACTCGCATTGTAGCTTCGATTGAACGGTTCAAATGCACTTTTGGTAGCTCTATAGGTGGAGAACACACGTCGGTATTAGCTTCGCCACACCCCTCCTGCACATTTTACGGGTTAGTCTGGGTACCCGACTGTTCTGTTGCATCCGTAGGCATAACTGGTGTACACTGTATATGAATTTAATTATACTTGGGGATCCGCCTCTGAAGTTTCGATGGAAGAATTACGACCGTTCAAGGTACAGTTGAAACGACCAGCGACAAATATATTGCCAGTGGGCGCCGGAGCGTTCGGCAAAGTGTACGGAATTTCATACAACGGAGCACCGTGCATAGCTAAGTGTTTGCACAACATCTTGATGGGACGCGGGATGTACGAAGCCGTGCCAGGTGACCAGACGAAGTCACTCTTTGCAAAGTTTGTGAAAGAATGCGTTTTACATAGCAAGCTTCGTCATCCCAACATCGTCCAGTTTATTGGGGTAGAGTACGGAAATGACCCTAACAACTACGACCTCGATCTTGTTATGGAAAGGATGGACACGAATTTGGAATCGTGTTTAGAAGAATTTCCAAACATTCCCCTCGCGATCAAACTCTCCGTTCTTCGTGACGTGTCAGCAGGATTGCTGTATCTCCACTCCTTCAACCCGCCCATCATCCACGGTGACCTCACCACCACCAACATCCTCCTCACACATGATTGGAAAGCAAAGATAGCCGACTTTGGTAACAGTGTGGACGAAAACATCCTTTCCACAGCTCCTGGCGCTCTCATCTACATGCCTCCAGAGGCCTTTGTGAAACCACTGAGATATGATACCAAACTGGATAACTTCAGTTTCGGAATAGTATCCCTCTTTACAAGCCTCCAAGTCAAAGCTTGTGATTATGGCAAACGAGATGAACTGATTCAAAGGTTAGGTGCTGATCAACAGTTGGAGTGCATCTACCAAATAGTCACATGGTGCTGTGAGAAGAATCAGAGCAAAAGGCCTTCCTCAATGGATCTAAACACCAAGTTACAAGACCTGTGTTCATGCAACACTCACATCTTACACATGATGGTACACTGTATGGTGAGATTAATTATTGGCAATTGCATTATGCTCTTTAGCAATGAAGAAATTGTGATAGGACACATGCACATGTAGCTTAATCAATGAATCCCCATCTCCATGTTTATTTAGAAACTATATTGCAGCACACTTATTTATGGAGTGCGCTAAAAGAAGTGTACAATTGTACTCATATTTTTACAAAGTAGCTACCTGCGTGAAAATAATAATGAGAATTGCGATAAGATTGTGTTTTTTTTTGTGTTAATCGCGTGTAACAGTTGGATCAGGAGAATGCAAGACTTAAAGAGACAATCAAAGTGCTGGAGATGCAGGTGATTAGAAGGGTGTGTAATGACTCCTGTGGGTGGGTGTACATTTGACTCCTGTTGAATGCATTCTGTGATGCTCTATGTTGAATGCATTGTTTCTAAAAGCTTTATGTGTATTCAAATGCATGACTGTGTGATTTTAGGAAGTGCTGAAGTGCTTAACTTGAATACTGGCTGCATCTTTGCTATACTAAAAAGGGCTTGAGTTGCCTTTCCATGAGCAAGTCCAAAAACTGAGAGAGCAAATACGCAAACTAAAAATCTTCGATTAATTCATTTGGCAGAGATTAGTTATCTACCTGGTTCATCAAGTTTATTTAGTAATTCTGTTATGTTGATTAAAGTTACTCTACCGCTGTGTGCCGGAGGCATGCAGTTCGTGACATTTGGTGAAGGTCCTGTGTTGGGTTAAATTACTTTATAAGTTGAGATAATAATGGTGCAAATTGAAAGGGTAAATTAGAGTACGAAATTTTGTTCATCATAACGCTTACATGTAATTCTCTTCTCTATTCTTGTCCCTTTTTTTATTAAAATGGGGGCAATGATGCCTTTTTTTACTCAAAGGCAATGGAACAATGCACCAATCATGGTAGCCAGCCTCATGGGCAAGACACCATTCTGTTACATCAGGAGAATGCAAGCCTTAAAGAGAAAGTCGTAATGCTGGAGATGCAGGTGATTAGAAGGGCGTGTAATGACTCCTGTGTGTACAGTGATTCCTGTGGGTGTACATTGTCTCCTTTGGGTGTGCATTTGACTCTTGTGGGTGTGCATTTGACTCGTGTGGGTGTGCATTTGACTCGTGTGGGTGTACATTTGACTCTTGTGAGTGTACATTTATATGACCACATTATACGGGTGTCCACAGTAGGATGCAGCGAATTTTGAAAAGTGCTTAACTTTCAGCACTATTGTCAGATCACAATTTGGTCATTGGGACCAAGTTAAGCAATTTATGTTTAGTAAATGTTGGGGTCTGATCTGACATTGTTAGGTTCAATATCTTACATGTTTCTCTCAACCCTAACTGCTAAAAGGTATAAAGCGCTTTTCAAAATTGATTTGCATTCCTTTCGTAGACACCTGGTTATATGTGTCAATAGAAGACAAATGATCCACTCATTTTCTCTCTAATGTAGCTTGCTGATTATAAGGAAGACTTTGCTGCAGAGAGAAAAGACAGAGAAAAGGCAGTTGAAAACACTGAAAAGATAAAGAGTGAGTTCAAGACATTGCAGAAAGATCTCGAGCAGCACAAGGTCCTTCTTGAAGACATGGAAACTGCCAATGGAGTTCAGACCCAAAATTGCAAGCAAATGCTACGTGAATTGAAGGGGAAGCTAGATGCAGCCAGGGAGGAGATAGCTGTGAAGGTGGCCCAGGTGAAGCAGTACCAGAAACAGGTGGAGGCTTACAAGGGACAGGTACGAACATATGAAGAGGATAGTGGTCCAATCGCATCTCTGACTACACATATCTGCATTGTGTACATGTAGGTTGCTCAGCATGTTACAAACGAAGAGGCTCAGAAAGAGGTATTGTGTGGAATGGTTCTCTAGTTGTATAATATAATTGCTAAACATATGTGTGATTGCAAAGATACTGTAGTGAAATGCATGTGTAAGCACATCATGGGCAGACATGCATACAAGAAGTTCTGATCCTTGGAATGCACATGTATGCATGCATGCATTTTGTGTAATGCTTTCTCGTTTGTATTTAAACAGGCTTTTGAAACTTTGATAATAGAAATTGATAAGGTAAATGGAATGCAAGTCGCTCAAATGCGCACGCACTTCACACATATCTATGCTCTCTCCGAATGCAGGGCACAACAGAGCCTTGTAGAAGAAACACTAATGATGAACAGGTACAGCAATGGTGTCAGTTTAGACACACACACACACACACACACACACACACACACACAGTGCACATAGAAAATAGCAACCAATTCATGAATGAAGGCAAAATGACAAGATAATCTTGAAGATTTCCTGTGGGTTGCTTGACTGCAGTAGTTAATAATGTAAAACATTTAACACCCTAGACTACTTACCCCGGGGGGGGGGGGGGGGGGGGGGGAGAGGGATGTTATTCCATGCCAAATTAGACAGTTTTTGTCACTATGATACATCCGAATTGTTGATTAGCCATACATTTCAATGCAAGCGTTACATTTCTATTGCGCATACCGGTGTCGTAGTAAATAGTGTCCCCCTTAAATGTGTCCCCTCGGACACAAAATCCTAGGATAAAATGTCCCCCCGGACACTTTTTCCTAGGCATATGTGTCCCCCCGGACACTTTATCCTAGGAAAAAGTGTCCCCATCTAGTTTCTAGTGTCTCCCCTGGACATTCTATCCTAGGGTTAAGTGTCCCCCCCGCCCCCCCCCCCCCCCCCCCCCTCCGCAAAATGTCTCCCCAAACACGCGATACTGTATTTCCATGGCATTCCTCGATGCCGCGGCCTCCACCTCCAACCAGCCATACCCACAAATTAATCCTTTATTACAACAGCCCCTAGCTGTCACGATGTCACCGCGCTCGCGCATTTAGTTGTATTTTAATTCGATTCATATAATAGCATGTGCTCCAAATCAAGTGAAGCTAGTGCAGCAAGAAGTAAATAAATGATGCAAAGAAATAATCTTTATGAATGAAATGCATTTCTTGCATGAAGAACAATACCAATTTGTATTGGGCATCAGTACGGTAGTGGAAATGCTTTCACAGTTCTCATGAAACCACTTTTTGCACTTGTCATCAGACCATATTTTGGCTGCCTACATATGCAAAACAGTTCAATAATTACTTCAGAACATGCTTGTTTACTAGGTCTTGTTATCTTTCTCCCTGCAAAATTGGTCATACAGAAATGTAAAAAGCAATCAAGTAGGTGCTTTCTCATTGAAGACTGCTTGTAGACCATGTTACTGGGGCATGACCCACTGCACAGTGTTGCTGCAAATGCCAGTGCAAATAATTACCCACAATCTGAACAACCCTTTTGTCTTTGTACAGGCATATCTTCATGTGCAATTCCTTCTCCTTTGAATTCAATAATTTGTTTTTCTGTAGAAACAGAGAGGGATTCACATTGGTTGCAATTATACAGATTCACTTTTCCTACTTTGCATCCAATTGTCGAAATTGTAATCCAATGGTTACCATCTACATGTATATGCAGAATTTGAACAAATTCTGTTGTCTGAACAGCAAATTGAAGATTCATGCCTAGTAAAATGTTATGCAGCCCACAGATGTGAGGAAATGTATATTCGATAATGATTTGTCTTGCATTTACAATGTTGTCTGTAACCCAACTTACATTCAGAAGTGCATCATAATCTGACATCAGCAAATGCAATCCAAAATGGTGCATGCTGCATTGGTTTTGAATGCTTGAGGTTTTTTAGGCGCCAAGGATGATGTTAAAACAGTAGAATTTTTTCTTGCTGATTTTTATACAGTTGAAGCTGTGGGTGACTCGTTCCTGTGCTGAGGACTCTCTATTGGCACTGTTTAATTGCAAATAGGGGAAAAACTCATACAGTTAAAAGGCATTAACAAACCACAGTTTTTTTGTGGGGTGCTTGTTGCAAAGTTGTCAAAGTTGTCTTGTACTGCATCACTGCCACAGTAGCATGATTGTACTAAACTTTCAGCAGTGTCAAGGTATTGATGACTTTAAACATGGGTGGTTGCACAACATTTATGTATCCAATTCCCTGCATCATATGCATTTTGCAAAGCCTGATTGAACATAGACAGCACAGAATTAAGATCTTCTCCAATCACTGTTGTAGAGTGACTATCCACTGGGGCTATTTCTTCACCACTTCTACTAAGGAATCCCACATTTCCCACTGTTGGTATTGACATTTTGCTTTCATTACAGCTTGATCCAGGTAAGCACGCACGCACTATCCAGTATAACAACATCTTCAATTGAGCTCTCTATCTCATGGGTCTTTTGAAGGCCTGGCATGATCTATGTGAAATTGGATCTTGATTGGAAACATTGGGTAATTCATGTGTACAGAGGTTTCCAGTGATGGATGGGGAACATGTTTGAAAAACTGAATTATCAGAAAAATGAAGAGACTTTTTTGTTCACCAGAATAAATGAGTTTCAGCCTGCAAATGTTGACAGCCTTTTTCACCACTTTTCGGATTTTTAGATTGAATATCTTGCACACTCCCTTTTCAAGTGATTCTACTATTTTATATGGACCATTCCACCGTTTCGTAAGCTTACCTCCTTTTCTACCATCCTGGGGAAAGTTTCTCAGTAACACTAATGTTCCTACTGAAAGCGGCTGAAAAATAAGAAATAAATGTATGAAAACGTGCAACATACATTTACATTGCTTGACTTAATGCACACATGCACACTACTATACATAAGTATGCATGATAACATACACTTACATGTAGATACATATTAAAACTCCCTTACTTTGCCTTTGCAATGCTTCTTGTCATAATCGCTCATGTAACAACACTGGGCCTTCGATATATTGCTCTTGGCAATGCTAAATATATTTTTCTGCACATCATACATGCTCTTGATCACTACTTCTGTCTGGCCATCAAACGCTTCATTAGAGTCATGTGGACATATTTCATTTTCAATGGGTAGTATTGCTTTCCTAATAAACGATAAAAAACAAGTATAACATTGATTGCACATAAAAACATGCTATATACTCATTGCACATGAATGCAAGCTCATTTTTTCACACCTGCAAAACATCATTGGTGTAATTCCTGTGGATTTGTGCACAGCTGTGCGGTAGGCTAACATCACCCCATCCAATAATATATCCCAGTTGTTGTTTGTCATTGACAAGCTTAAGCAGCGATCGTTGTATAGTTTGGTGATACCTTTCCACAAGGCCATTAGTCTGTGGATGGTAAGCCGAGCTGATTTTATGATGTACCTTTGTGAGGTGAAAAAGTTCTTCGTTTAAATGATTAACAAACTCCCTCCCTTGATCACTGATGATGCAACAAGGAGTGTCATATCTGTTAATAGAAATGAAAATTGAAGACCCTTCTCTAAAAACAGTATGCAAATCATTCTGAACAAAAAAGAAGCCACACCATGGGCAGATTTGTCTGTTAGTGGCTCTGCCTCGGGCCATTTGGAGAAATAGTCCATGAGAGTGACTATGTAGCGGTTTCCAGCTGCAGTCTTTGGCAATGGACCCACTAGATCAATGCCTACCTAAAGCACACAAGTAAGATTATTAGTATATATACTTTTATATTCAGATCTGCTGCTGACCTGGTCCCATACTCTTGACTTTATAGGTATGGGGTGTAGAGAAGCATCAGCCATCACAAACGTAGCATCATTACTGCGTTGGCATGTATCACAAATCCGTACAAACGAACGAATGTCATCATCACCCATGTCTTTCCAGTAAAATCTAGAGGAAATTTTTTCAAGTGTCTTATCTCTTCCGAGATGGCCTCCGCCTATGGTAAATTATGCAATCTTAATCAACTGGTGGCGTATTATATTAAGGGGGAGGGAGGAAGGAGATGTGCTACACATGATCCTAAAATGAAAAGGTTAGGTCAGGTCCCCCGCCTATAGCCCCGCCCCGCCCATTAATTTCCCCCCCCCCCTCCCCCCCTTTTTCAATACTTTCCCACGCGTCTGTTAATTTCTGGTACCTAGGCATCCGTTAGTACAATAACATGCACATATAATTAGAGCTGTTGTTGCAGTTTATCTTGTAGAGCAGCATGACAACTTTCCATTATCCGGCCGCGTTCCGAGGTACTCGTTATAACCCTTCTCCAGTTTCGCTCGGGCAAAGATGGATTCCTTCCAACCACTTTGGAGTAGTACAGAAAGCCATTTGTAATTTGATGCCCTTCTTCTGAAAGCACGCTATTGATCCTTTGAACAGTCGGAGGGATAGCAACCCGAACGCAAGAACTCCTTGATGCTGTCATATTCAGCCATTTCTTTATACAAGGATCTAAGATAATAGTTATGACGTCAAAACAACCTTTAAAGACAGCGCGGTTGCGCCAGACAAAGACGCCACAGATAGTACTAGCAGGCTAAGGAGATTGCTATATCAACAGTATAAATATACTATATTAATCTTTGATGGAAAACGCTAAGAGATGGGGCCGGGGGTGGGGGACACTTTTTCCTAGAGGGGGATACTTTTCCCTAGGAAATAATATCCGGGGGGACACATTTTCCTAGGATATAATGTCCGAAGGGACACTTATTCCAGGGGGACACTTATTCCTCCGACACCGGAAATTTTATCATGCATGCTAGGTCTCTAAACAATGAACAATTGGCCACAATCTAGTTAAAGACATGGTAACTGTAATATGGATGTGATACATGTTGTGGCGAACCTCCGACAGTATAACGACGTCCCTCTTC
>JABACO010000002.1:11558711-11608538 GCA_013339895.1 Ephydatia muelleri | reverse complement strand
CATCCTCTTCCCCCTCCTTCCCCCAGCACCGGATGGATTTGATGCTGTGTCGGTGCAGAATGTGGGCTCCACCTACATCATTGTGTCTTGGGACTTGTCAACTCACAGTAATGGCATCCTCATCAACTTCAGTATGTATTGCAATGGTGCTCTGGCGGGTGTCCTGCCCCTTACTGTGATCAGCTACAACACCACCGGCCTCCTCCCCTTCACTTTGTACATGTACATGTATGTCTTCTCTGCTACTGTGTGCAACATGCGCAAATAACAGTGTGCATGGTACATGTATATGATCTGTGCTCAGTACGTTATCTGTTGGACAGGTCCTCCAGTCACGCCCACAGGCACTGCACTCCAGTTGGAACGTGGTGTTGCGTCATCAGTGCTGCAGCCAGCCTGCCCAGGTACATTGTGTACACTTCAACCACTTAGTTTGTGTTCCATCTTTCTTTGCTCTTATCCCTCTCTCCTCCTTCCTTTCTTTCTCTCCTGTCTCACCTACTCCCTCCCTCCTCCTCCCTCACTTCCTCCCTCCCTTCCTCCTCCCTCCCTCCCCCCTCCATCTCCCTCCCTCACTCCTCTCTCCTGTCCTCCTGTAGTCATGTACATGTACACCATCAGGGACATCTCTGGCAAAATTACACATACCATTTATCCTCCCTCCCTCCCTCCCTCCCTCCCTCCCCTCCCTCCCTCCCTCCCTCCCTCCCTCCCTCCCCCTCCCTCCCTCCCTCCCCCCTCCTCCCCTCCCTCCCTCCCTCCCCCCTCCTCCCTCCCTCCCTCCCCTCCCTCCCTCCCCCCCCTCCCCCCCTCCCCCCCCCCCCCCCCCCCTCCCCCCCCCTCCCCCCTCCCTCCCCCCTCCCTCCCTCCCTCCCTCCCCTCCTGTACTCATCCCATCAGGCTCCTCTCTCCATCCATTTATCCCCCTCCCTCCCTCCCTCCCTCCCTCCCTCCCTCCCTCCCTCCCTCCCTCCCTCCCTCCCTCCCTCCCTCCCTCCCTCCCTCCTCCCTCCCCCCCCCCCCTCCCCCCCTCCCCCCCTCCCCCCCCCCTCCCCCCCTCCCCCCCCCCATCCCCCCCCTCCCCCCCCTCCTCCCCCCTCCCCCCTCCCCCCCCTCCCCCCCCCTCCCCCCCCCTCCCCCCTTCCCACCCCTCCCCCCCACCCCCCCCGCTCCCCCTCCTCCCCCCCTCCCCCCGCTCCCTCCCCCCCCTCCCCCCCCCTCCCCCCCTCCCGCCCCCCCCCCTCCCCCCCTCCCCCCTCCCCTCCTCCCCCTCCCTCCCTCCCTCAATCCTCCCTCCCTCCCCTCCCCTCCCTCCCTCCTGTCCTCCTGCAGTCATGTACATGTACACCAGCAGGGGCATCTCTGGCAAAATTACACGTACCATTTATCCTCCCTCCCTCCCTCTTACCTCCCTTCACCTTCACCTCCTCACTTTCCCTTGCTCCTCCAGTACATTGTCATTCCAACCTTCTCAGCATGAGAAGGACAGCCCTCCTGGGGGACCCCCTGATCCTGAGTCAGACACTAATGACATTGTCATCAGCAGATTTATTAATAAGATCATTAACCCTGACAAGTCCTTTGGCTCCTCGGTGAGTACTCCACTCAATATGCATGTGCATCCTTCTACAACTCTCCTCTCTGCTAGTGGAGCATACTGCCCCACACATTCATGACTCCAACAAGTCAGTACAGATACAGATGTGTAGTGTATTAGCGTTGATATAGTGTACTGTTGGCCTTCTATATCCCTAGGTACTGTTGTTTATGTTGGCCTTGGGGCCTGACTGCTAACCACAAAACCCACAAGGCAGTCCAAGGTGTACACAACCATTGTCCTGACTAAAATGAATGCATCTTGCTGACCTTCACTTGATTGGCAGATAGTGTGGCAGATACATGTACATGAAGATTGGACTACTTGTAAGGGAGGGTGTGTGTGTGTGTGTGTGTGTGTGTAAGTGGTAATGCTTGTGGTTATTTTATCTCACATCCATGGGAGGAGCTACGCCTCTATGTAATGGGCTTTATCTGTGTACATGTACTGTAGGCACAAGCGCTTCCATACACTCTTTGACTTGTTGAAATATGGGTTGATGTCGAAGTACAATGTAATGTGCTCTTCCCTAGACCCTATGGAGGAGCTTACAGCCAGTCCCCCATACCCCAGCTGGAGCAGGACGTGGGCATGGGTCATTTGCCCCCCCCCCCCCCCCTCCCACAAACTGGAAATCCTGGATCCATCACTGAAATTGAATGTACTCTCTTGTCAGGATCAGCTGAACAGGATGCCCTTACAATGAAAGAGTCACCCCTCAAAACCTTGATACTGTTCTTCATAAGGCCACACCCATCATGGGGGTGGTTGCATAATGACTAACAGTTTTTGCTGCCTCCATCTGTATCAGTCCCTGCACCATCATATTTTATTAAAATGCTTGACCCTTGCACCCACAAATAACCCCTACACAAATACCATGTGCATGAAGTTGTTCACTTTATGGAGGTATCATACATGTATGTATGTTGCATGCATGGGGCAAAAGTCTTGCCACACAAAATTCATGACATTGTGCCTTTGTTCCTTGTATAAACATCCAAATTAAGATAGGATCAGAAGAGGTATGTGCACACACACACACACACACACACACACACACACACACACACACACACACACAAACACACAGCATGTCTTAACTTATGAAGTGGGAAGCTGAAATCCCATTGCAAGCATTGTTTTGTTCAGATTACACAGTGACTGACAGAAACAAAGAAAAATGAGTTCAATGACACCAAGTCCTATGAGCTTGGAGGTGATGGAAGCAATGGCTGCATTCTACCAACTGGCATCATGATTCGCTGCTTGTCCAGTTCTCGCCATCCTTTATGTGTAGCCTGTATGTTTTTAAATTACCACCACCAATTATATTTGAAACACCACCCCCTGTTGCTTTCAACACAGATCCTCGAAACTAAATATCCGTTCCTGGACCAATGGGACTGAATATATACATGTATGATCAGTCACATTGGTCCTTCTTCCTATGCATGGGTAAAATGCAACCAAAGGTGGGTTCAAAAGTAGTTCTGGAAGAGTTCAAACTCTGCACATACATGTATGTGATTGCCCGCAGAAATATACTACACACACACACACACACACACACACACACACACACACACACACACACACACACACACACACACACACACACACACACACACACACACACAACACACACACACACACACACACACAAACACACACACACACACACACACACACACACTTGCATTGTAGCTTTTTCCTCCTTACTTACACACCTAGATCAGTTATTAGGGCATACACTTACACTGGTATTGCCACCGTACGTAGATATCTGAGCAGCCGGTCGAGGTATATGCAGCCTGCACTATCATTCTATTGTCAAGACAACGATCAGTCTACTCGGTGTAGAAAACACAGACTCGAAGCATTTAGTATTCCATGTAGTTAATGTTTATACGCTCATTTCCCCCTGTTTACCCCGCCCCCTGGCCCACCTCGCCCTCTGCCACGACTCCACCCTCGCAGAATTGCCCTAGATGGGCGTGTCCAAGTTAGAGGTCTCACGTTAGCTAAATATCTATGGTAACCCATAGAAACGCCATTTTAAAATGGCGCCTTTTTGCACCAAACTGGTTTACTATTTTTAAAAATGGTCCCCAAATTCTTCACGACAACGTTCACTTTTTTTCATATATTATACTATTTGGATACTTTTAGAATAGTTTTAGAGGGTGGCAAAAGTTCTAACCCCCTCTGTTCATTAGTTATAACTAATGGAATATCTTAATTAGCATGATTTTTTTTCCATTTTGTGTACAAGTCTATGGAATATCATATTTTCAGAAATGGTCCCAGAATTTTGGACGGTATGAGATACAAAATTTGAAATTGCCTACATTTGAACATCATTTATAGTAGTATTAGTGGGTAGCAAAAGTTGCAGGTCCGTTATTTAATTAAATAATAATCAAGTTTGTAAAAACGCCATACATTCTCTATGGAACGTACCGCGGAATGAAATCCAAAAATTTACAAACCGCAACTTTCGTGACCGTTTATTTCTCCATATGCGTGGACAAGTACATTAAATGCATTGTTCCTGACACTATTACAGAATTCCACCAGCTATAAATGTTGATTCGTGTTGGATTTATTACTTGCAGCAACAGATTCTGGTCCACTATACACCAATGTGTCCAATGTGCTTTACTTTGGTGAAAACAATTTTTTTTACCTCAACCGATTAACGCAGGAACATTTTTATTTGCTACAAAACTATCCTGAAAATGCTCTAATCCTGAAGTGCTATGACCAGCCTTATTCACATGCAACAACATCAGCTGACCTTGCAAACTGCATGGGTTTTTTCTGGTCTTTGTCGGGGCGAAAAGCTCTTCGGGCTCAAATACGTATGATATTTCACTTGCGACAATGGCAACTGTACACACACACACATAAATACAATAATATATATATCTACAGAATCGTCTGATTACAAGTCACATGAGCTAGGGTTAAAGGGTCAGACATGTAGAGATGCGTGTCCCTGCTCAGCAGACATTGCGCAGTGATGACATCAGCTTATAACTATGTAACACCACCCCCTCCTTTCAATGCTTAACGTAAGGTCCATAGCGGTCTGGGACTCAGTGCTCCCTAGCAGGGTATCTTCGTTCGGTATCAGGTGCAGGCACCTCCGGAGCAGGTAATACTTCTTCAAGTTGATTTTCATTCTTGTCATCATCTAGCAGTTCCAGTGTAGCTGCATGGGGTAGCTACAGTAGGCGGAGGGCCCTTCGGTTTACTCTAGTCTTGGGGGGACGGAGGACTGTGATCTGGCTGAATGTTTTGTCCACCTTAATATGGTTTTAACCTGTCAAAATGAACACACTGATAACCCCTTGGACCCTTGATCATATAGACACAATCCCCAAATCTCTCCGTCACTTTTAATGGGCCCTTCCATGGTAAATGCAACTTCTTAGAGTGCCCTCGAGGAATTGCTGGAGAGAACAGCCATACCGCGTGTCACCTGGGTTAAAGGGTTTACCATGAACCTTCTCATCGTACAGAGCCTTCTGCCTTCTATGATCAGTTTTACAGTGTTCTCTCACCAATGCATATGCATTCTGAAGACCACTCTTTAACTGTAATGCATAACCAGAGACTGTTTTTGTTTCCATTGGGTTTGACCCATACATTAGGTCAACTGGCAGTTTGGCCTCATGCCCAAACATGAGAAAGAAGGGGCTGAACCCTGTGGAAGAGTGCACACTGGAGTTGTAGGCCATACATACAGTGGATGGTTGCTGCTTGTGGTTGCTAACATGTCAAGGAGTGTTTCCCTTTAAATCGTTCCACCATGCCGTTCCCTTGAGAATGATATGGTGTGGTATGAGTTTTCTTGATCCCCAACGTGTTACACTATTTCTGCTATCAAGTCTGACTCAAACTGTCTTCCTTGGTCAGAGTGAAGCTGCTCAGGGGGAGAGAAACGTCAGAACATCTCATCTACAAGTTTTTGAGGTACTGTCTGGGCTTCCTGATTCTTTATTGGATACACTTCCACCCATCTGGTAAATTGATCAGCTGCCACTAACACATACTTACAACCGTCTTGAGTTGCTGGTAGTGGTCCCATAATGTCCACGCTGATAATCTGCATAGGGTAACCAGCTGGAATGGTATGCAGTTGTGCCTTTCTTCCAGGGACAGTAATCTTCCTAGATGCACAAGTCTTGCACTGTCTACACCATATTCTCACCGCTTCCGTACATCCCGGCCAATATAGAACTGTTCCTTTAGTTGAGACAACACTTCCTCTTTGCCCAGATGACCTGAAACTGCACCCTCGTGTAGATCTCTGATGACGTCTTTCTGCAACTTGGAAGGTAGAACGAGTTGTAGCCTGCTCTCTCTTTTTCCGTCTGAAAACTGTCGCCATAGTACATCATGCTCGATCACTAGCATACCCCACTGCTGCAGTAGGAGGCGACTTCACTGTTCTCTACTCCAGGACTGAAGTATATCTCTGTCAGGACGTTCACCTACCTGGACTGCTTGGAAGATGGGGCCGATGGTTTCATCTTCCATCTGCAGATTATGTAATTCCCCTAAATTGTCGGGTAGGGGAGAAAAGGACGTAACAACATCGACCATGGCTACCTAAGGGCTTAGTTCTTTTCCACACTACGCGCACAGACACAACCACAAACACAACACAACACACACACACACACACACACACACACACACACACAACACACACACACATGCACACACACAACACACACACACACAACGCACACACACACGCACACACAACACACACACACACACACACGCACACACACACAACACACACACACAACACACACACACACACAACACACACACACACGCACACACACACAACACACACACACACAACACACACACACACAACACACACACACACAACACACACACACGCACACACACACAACACACAACACACACACACACACACACACACACACACACACACACACACACAACACACACACACACACACACACGCAACAATTGCATTATGATCTTGAAGTAAGTGTGTTTGATATTTTGTTTGATTTGTGTATTTGGATCCTTATCAGTGAGGGATAGTTTATTCTGACGGCAGATAAACTATTCCGGTGTCACAGCATATTTTATCCGGGGGGATAAATGTGCGAGTATTTTTTATCCGGTCGGATAGTATATTTTAACCTACCCAAGGATACTTTATCCGCCATAACACGTAAGTTGTTTGTTCGACATGAAAATGTCTTCGCATATCGATGAGAAATGGTATAGCGTGTTGGTTGACTATCTCAAATCTTGTAAAGAGGGTGGTGACCTTCGGGTGTGTATCCTGTTGGAACTACAGCAAACGAGAAACGGAGAATACGCTAGCAAGCTGCTATGTTTGTGCTGAAAGAATGATTGCTGTATTACAGAGCAACAGATGCAGTGAATGAGATATGTCTCAAACGGGTGATTGCAAACGAAAAGGAGAGAACCAATATTATTCATGCCACCATGATGGCGTTGATGGTTACCACTACGGAAGGGACAAGACGCGAGCTAAGGTAAGTGACTGAGTGACTGAATGTCGCAAAATAACGTAAGGAGTCCACTCCGGAGATCTAGCTCTTGTTTAATTTCTCTAAGTGTATCGAGTGGTGCAAAAAATGGTCTTGTACAAGCATGCACTCGAATGCCTCGAATATAATTGCATTGATATGCAACAGAGTACTTGTTTAGAATGCCTTACAAATGGAGGACGTACGTGTGAAAAGACCAAACATTTAGTGCATCGAACATGCATGTCTGGTAGTCATTTTGTCTATTACACCACCTTTTAATACATATGTTGCTAGATACCCATGTAAAGTTTTTATGGTGTTACATTGTCATATACAGTATGCACCATACATAGGCATGACTAAATTACTTTTAAAATGTATAGTTCATTTACTATTGTGTTTCTGATGTTGTTGCAGATCGGACAAGCATACTGGTGGAAAGGACTTAACAGAGATGTAGACCAGTACTGCAGACGATTTGATGTATGTCAGCGGGTCAATGCAAATGTTGAAGGGAAGAAAGCTGAATTTCACCCCATTCCAGTTCCAAGCAAAGTATGGAGTCAAATAGGCATTGATCTGATAGGTATTGTTTTGTGTATGTGTATTTAATAATGATAGGTATATATATTTAATAAGTTAACAAAAAAGAAAATTCTCTAAGTGTACTTTGGTGGTGTATAGGATTCCTAGGTAAAAGGCAAGGAAACAAGGGTCTTATCAGTAATATGATATAATGTAATAATCCTATTTTTAGCACATTTGATATATATTGCATGTGTGCAACATATAAGATTGTTCTATTAGTCTATTACTGATTAGACCCTTGTTTCCTTGTTTTTTACACCATCATTGCCTAATCCTATACACCACCAACGCTCTCTAGAGAACGTTTTTATGTCCAATCATTCTCATATTTGTAGGTCCATTACCTGAAACGTGTAGAAAAAATACTTCTCAAAGTGGCCTGAAGATGCTCCACTTAAAGATAAGACAGCAGTTGGTATTGCTGATTTCTTATTTACAGTGTTTTGTCGTCATGGCTGGCCTGACATCATCATATCAGATCAGGGAAGGGAATTTGTAAATCAACTTTCAATGCATTTAAACCATTATTGTTTATTATCCTTTTCAGCTGTTTGTTTAAGCTGACAGGGATTGAGCACAAGATTAGCAGTCCCTATCACCCTCAAACTAATGGTTTGGATGAGCGCACTAATCAAACACTGACAAGGGCTTTGATCAAATTTTCAGAGGCTAAAGAAAACTGGGATGAAAATATAGATGTAGCCTTGTATGCTTATCGCATAGCAACGCAGGATTCTTCACAGTTTAGCCCCTTCTTCATTATGTACAATCGTAACCCTCATATAGCAATCGATCATGAATTCAGCTGCAAGGCAACCACTAATGTCACAGACGAGAACACATGTACATATGATATGGAATAAACTTATGGTAATCTACTAGCAATTAGGGAGAAATACCACCAGTAGGTCCTTTAAAAAAAACATTGAACGAGCTCTGCAATGACAAAAGGCACAATATAATGCAAAATGTGGCACTCTCCATGTACATGTATAGGTAATAATGGTATTGTGCGTGTTGAAATCCTACTATGTCTCCTCCATATAGCACACTGCCTGCCTCCCCTGCAGAGTTCCCTTCAAAGTACAAGAAGACACCAAAGTTTCCATTAAATTGAAAATTAGTGTAGTTGACCTTGAAGAAACATGGTGGTGAGTTTGATTCTGTTTGAACGTACAGTGCCCCGCCTTTTAACAGAGCTTCATTGTTAATAAAGGATGCTTTGCATGGTGATGTGAATATGAGTTTGGACTGAGAATCGATGAATACTGCTCCACCAAACAAAGCTGTATTATTAATAAACATCAAATGAGATTTTTGTGCTGTGTCTGCTGAAGAAGATGATAAATACAGTGCACCTCCATTTTCTTCTTTTGAACATCCTCTAAAGACAACAGTTCCATTAAACACGATCACACTGTTTATTGCCCACACTTTTGAACTGGTAAATAGAACATCAGAGATATTAACATTGACTCTATTGAACGAAACACTTGAATTGGTCATAAAAGATTTATACAATAATATAGTAGGATTAATGGCATAATAGGATTGAACATAAACAGAGTAATGAGTTTGCAAAATATCCGTATCCATGAAAGTGCAATTCACAATTTCAACTGATGAATTATAGACTATTTCTGGGATTAAATAAGTATCGAATAAGATACCCAATGACCTAATACCTATGTTGCTGCTAAAATATATTGAATGCAACAGAACTAAGGTGAGACTATTGCAAAGCTGTGTATAAGCACTTTTAAATGTAACATCAAAAGTAGATCCATATTGAGCATTGTCTACAACACAGTTGCATTCAAATATTAAACCAGTAGCATTGATCATTGATAAACTGTTGGATTGTGTGTTTATAGTTAATTCCATCCCAGCACTACCAATAAAAGCTAATCCTCGTATCAAGGATACATTTGTCAATATGACAGTGTTATTGGCAGATGTTTCGAATACAATGTTGATACCAGCTCCCTCATAAGCCTGGTTTCTATAAAACTTTGAATGGTGAATATCGAAGGTAACAGTGAATGTGGTCTGTGCCATTTTAATGGACAAACCAGTGCCTCGATTTTTGCTGCACTGAGATCCAAATGTTCCGTCAACACCCAAGCTAAATACAAGGTGTGAGAAACTTATCTGATTAGAAGACGATACATGTGATGAGTCATCAAAATGAAGGTGCATATTTCCTCCAAATATAGCTGCAGAGCAATCTGTTGAAACATTGTTAAAATAAGCAGTGTTGTAATCATAGTCAGTACCGTTACACCGCAGACTACCAACATTTGTCTTCATAAGCGTGTCCTTCACAAATTGATTGTTGGCAATAAACGATGACCTGACAAACTGTGATTGGCCTAAAACATTCAATCCTAAAAACCCATAACCCAAGCTGTTCTCAATGGACACACCATCCATCGGGAGGTTGGAGATGTTAAATGTGTAAATGGCTGCCACAGAACCATTTCCACAGTTTGATAGAGTGATATTGATTAAAGATAAATTGACTACGTGTGAAAAGTTAATTCCTGATGTATTAGAACAAATAAGGATGGATGTTGATTGCAAAAAAGTTATATTTCCATCCTCATTATATTGGTCAAAACCATATTCCTTTACTTTATCAGCCACTGAAACCTGTGTGAAGTTATATGATCCCATTAGGAGGATGTTTTCTTTTCCTTCTACTGCAAGAGGGATTCCAGTATCACAATAGTGGACACCTGGTAGGAAGATAAACTGTGTGTTGGATTGAAAGTAGTAGGATGAATTTCGAAGGTAAATGTCAAGCTCATGACATGGATTTTCACATAAATTTGTGGAAGCATTTGGCTTGATGTAAAATGTTTTTGAAAACTGTGCAGTACATAGGGCCCAGCAGCTTATTAAAGTGACCAGCTGAAGGCTCCACACATTCATTATTCAATAATACTATCAAAACTGCGCAGTGAGAAATTGCACAGTCTATTGTTTGAAATAGAGGAAAATGGATACTTCGAATAACTGAGAATCCAAATTAAGAATAATCTCTTAAGAATATTAGGAATCTGTATGGAACAAGTTGTAGTCATGTGTGCATGAGATAAGACAAACTTTGTAAATTGTAAAACACTAAGCATGCACGGTATGCAAGGTAACTTATTAACGGATAGCAAATATATTCTCACAAAGTTGTTTCCATTTTTTAGAAATAGCAGCTGAAAAAACATCTTCGTATTAATATTCAGACTATAAGGTACTGTTAAGAAGAACAGAAATTGCATGGAGAGCTGTGTGTACCACAGTTAAAAAGCATCAGGCTACTAAGGTTTTGGCATGCACATGTGGAAAAAAGTAGTAAAATATTTGATTAGGTAAACAAATTTCAGTGGAAGATTGTCGGAAGCGTGTAGATCTTAAAGTAGAGATGGGTGAAACGAATAGCGATGACACAGCAGATTTGAAATTTATTTCTATAGGTTTGCGCTACTTCTATTTTGGTAAAGCATTTTTACCTACCCCCCACCCACCCCACCCAGCTCCCTTCAATGTCGTACACAGATCATTCAGCTTAGGCATACAACATTGGTCCACTATCAATGGCTGATTTATGGAAACACTGTAAGGGCAATGAATTGCTGACAGAGGGTTATGATAGTACTGCAGTAATGTACTTCTGTACGTACTGTACGAGCGTTGCTTTGCGCGGTTGCGCCGGAGGGGGGGCCAAAATATGCGAGTGCCCCCCAGCCAATAAATAGCCACCACGCCACTGCTGGGTAACTATTTTAATAGCAAGAAAGGTTTATTCAACATAACATATACACCGTAAGCACAACTAAACAAGTAAGACTATTGCATGCAAGTGCTTGCTCGGTTACAAACCACTGAACTATGTACTTCGTATAGTAACAGCTCACGAAGACCAACTCCCAATGAATCTGGCGAATCCCTAATTTAACTGATCCACAGGAACTCCAGGTGGTGCATCAGATGCCATTAGTGGCCTCTCTTCATCATTGCTAGAATTATGCGTCGAGTACATTCGGATGATATGCAGCACACATGCGTTCAGATGTTTTTTTAACAGCATGATATCCAAGGATAACCAGTCCAGAAATGTTTTAAATTCATGTATTCAATGACCACCATACCGATGAGACCTTGTCTGCAGAAATCGGGCCAGCGGTAGTAGGAGAGTGTAAGGGATGATAAAGACAATGGTACAAGCAATCCAAATATGAATAACACAAGATAAGCTTCTTCAAATGGCCTTACATTTCCATCATGCAATAAAGAAGCTCGTCAGCTTATTAAGGAAACAGTCTCTTCCAGGTATCACTGAAGATTTCTCCTCTCACCCACTATGCCACAGCATGTAGTTGTGCAGAGTCTGCATACCAACCATATGCAGATGTGTATCATTGAAGTGTCTGTTTGCCGATGGATATAATTGATGTGTCCACACACACACACATACACAGGCCCACACACACAAAACACACAAAAACACACATACACATGGCAAGAACCATAATGCAGTCATGAATGCTTGTTCCATTTCGACAAGCTAGACAGCCTCAGTATCAAATGCCAACCCATTCAGACATCATTCTTCCATTCCCCTTATAAGTACACTGGTTAACTGGTTAACTCATTTCCCGATATGGGGGTAAGGTGGTAACCAGTGTGACATATCACAGGGGGTGCTGGCCTATCCCCCCCCCCCCCCCCCCCACCCCAGGAGCCGGTCTGGAACCAGAGCTATACTGACCAGATGTGCTACTATCAAAGACGAGGTCATGGAGAGTGGTTGGTACTCTAGAGGAAAGAATTGCTAGGCTTGACCTACATGTACAGTGCATCCCCAGAGACAGCTGCCTTCATACATTACAGTGCACTATACATGCTTTCCCATATCCTACATGTATGTGTGCAGCAAGTATACATGCATGCTGACATTGTTGGCACTTCCATTCGACCTTGATCAGAACATTAAACATGCACAGGAAAAGTTACAAACGTCCAGGTTGTGTGTACACACATATATACTGTAACAGTTCCTTTTCTGCAAATAACTACAGGATTTATAACCTACATGTAGCAACATTGTTGTCAAGGAAGACTGCTCCTTGTAAGTTCGTACTCGTACATAGCACAGATATGTGTTCACATGCTACATCACACATCAAAGTGGCTTTTTAGGGAGAGTAAACATCACAGGAAAGGTTAGAAACGTCCAGGGTGGAAATTGATGAATTCTTAGTCAGCAGTATAGGATTTTGTTCGATGAATCTATGGGTGGCTATAACACACTGGGTACTCACTTGGATACCTTAACTCATTGGGATTTTGTTTGAAACCACCCTGGATTTTCGGCATGTACAAAAGACACATATATGAACTGTATCCACACCCACCCACCCACCACCCACCACCCACTCATCCACCACCCACTTATCCACCCCCACACACACACCCACACCCACACACCTACCCACCCACATACCCACAACACCCACACACCCACACACCACACACACACACACCTACATGCACACACACACACATGCTCATGAAGGCCGATGAATGATTCTGAAGAGTGCAAATGCTGCCTCGTAAGGGCAAAAGTCACATCATGTGCACACTTAGGGCATGTACACTGTATATGTGTGCCTGTACTGGATCTATGTACTGTATGCACACATACACATGCACACATACAGGAGGGAGGGAGGGGGAGGGAGGGAGGAGGGAGGGAGAGGGAGGTAGGAGGAGGAGGGAAGAGGATTCAGGGTGATGTTAATGAGTTCCCAAATTGGTTGCACACATGTAGGCATTTGTGCAGTTAATCAGCAAAACAATTCTCCCAGGATGATGATAACTTGCTCAAACCACAGAATGCAACCATTATTGTAGCTTGAGCATACAGCTCTAGCAGTGTGCACAAACAACTTACTCATTATAAACAGCCTCCCAGAAATAACAGAATCATCTAAATCCAAATGTGTGAAAACAACTCACTTTGTAGAAGTTAAAAACTAATAATAATGTAGCATTGATGTTAGCCATAATTAAGTATTATTCAGACTTTTAATATAATGACTGTTGATGGGAAATACTCTAACCTTGTAGAATATGCCTTATCTAATCACACCTTCCTGATTTGGAGTCTTTTGCAAGGGACAGGAACACACCTACTGAACACTGTCTCCAACCAGTATGTAGTTGTTGCACACGATCATGAGGAAATGACCTTGCATTGTTATGGATGAGTTGCAAAACATTTTAATAAGCTTCACAGTGCTAAACATGAGTCTAAGGAGTCACTGAATGTTAGCATTCTACACTCAGTCTATATTCTAAGCAGCAGTCTTTGTCCAGACCTTCTCACTGGCCTTTGTTTGCAGTGGTATGCTCAGATTCAACTGTTGCCATGGTATCTATGATAACACCATAAGAGAATAATAATAATAGTCATTCAAAATAGGACAAAGGAATACAAGCAGAATGCGTGTGTGATCATGTGATCAAAATCAGCATTTGGCTTCATTGTTACTGCTGACCTGGAGAACATGAGTTCAAGTAATTACCCTTGTAGATCACTTTCCTCCATGTTGAATCTCCATTCAACCCCACAGTGCACCCGGCACGATAGCCACCAACATTTTGATCCAGATGAAAACAGAGCCTGTGAGAGCAGTCTGGAATGTTGTAGTCACAGCTGTTCAAGTTTACACTTGAGGACGATGCAAACCCAAAGCTCCGTCCAGGATAGCGATACCAGTATGCTCCTCCATCATCAATATAAGCTTGTGTTGCTGATGAAGTTGTTTTCAAAATATTAGATGAGACACCAAACGCTCCGAGAGCAAATGTATTTGAGCCTGCAGAGCTTTTTGCCCCGACGAAGACCAGAGAGGACCCCATGCAGTTTGCAAGGTCAGCTGACGTCGTTGCATGTGAATAAGGCTGGTCATAGCACTTGGTGAAGCTCTTCTGGATTAGAGCATTTTCAGGATAGTTGTATAGTACTCCACACGATGGAACAGCAACTGCAAGTTAGCAAATGTGATGACATATACATGCATGCCTTGTTGGAAGGATGATGCATACCAGCATGTCATTTGTATGCAGTGTAGTTGTCTTAGTATGGGAATGCGTTTGTATGTGTGTGTTCGTGTATGTGTGTGCGTGTGTGTGTGTGTGTGTATGTGTGTTTATGTGTGTGTGTGTGTGTGTGTGTGTGTGTGTGTGTGTGTGTGTGTGTGTGTGTGTGTGTGTGTGTGTGTGTGTGTGCGCGCGCGCGCGCGCGTGCCGGCATGAATGCATGTGGGTTTGCTGATGTTGGAGTACAATTATAAAACGTGTCGAGTTTCCCATGCGCGCCGACAGTTAAACTAAATACTGTAAGTGTAATATTTACTGGATCAAAACGCTGGTGGCTATCGTGCTGGGTGTACTGTGGGCTTGAACAGTGACTCGACCTGGACGAAAGTGATTTACAGCGGGAAAAACCTACCAACCTGCTCCCCTGGTAAGCCCAATTACTGCACTACAAGTATCGATTTCAAGACACATCCACTATATACGCGACAGTGATGCCAACACATCCTGCTAGCACAATCAGGATTATTGTAATCGCAACTGTTCAAGTTCACCGTTGAGGAGGATGCAAACCCAAAGCTCCATCCCGGCCTTCGGTACCAGTACGCGCCTCCTGCATCTAGAACAGCCTTAGTTAGTTCGTTGGTGTTTTTCAAGACGTTCGATGTCACACCGAAGGCTCCAATGGCAAACGAGCTTGCTCCCTTAGACGTCTTTGCCCCTACAAAGACGTACTCTGATCCAGAGCATGCGGCCAGGCTAGCAGAAGAAGTAGCGTGGGAGTATAGGGCTGCTCGTAACACTTAACGTAGCCCTTTTGGATGAGATCGCTCTCCTTGTAATCGTACTGAACGCCGCAGGTAGGCAGAGAAGCTGGGATGTAGTGTGAGATCGGGGGAGTGGGAAATGTGATCATCTACTTTTCAAACTTAGCTAGTTAGTTAGTGTAAAAATAAAACAGATGTTAACTCACATTTGTAGATCACTTTCCTCCATGTTGAATCTCCATTCAACCCCACAGTGCACCCGGCACGATAGCCACCAAATGGTTGATCCAGATGAAAACAGAGCCTGTGAGAGCAGTCTGGATTGTTGAAGTCACAGCTATTCAAGTTTACACTTGAGGAAGATGCAAACCCATGCAAAGCTCCATCCAGGATAGCGATACCAATAGGCGCCTCCCACTGCATCATAGTACGCTTGAGAGGTGGAGTATGTATTTTTGAAGACATTGACTGAAGCCCCAAAAGCTCCAATTGAAAAAACATTAGCATTTGATGAGCTCTTGGCTCCAACAAAGACAAATTCAGATCCAGCACATGCATTGAGATCAGCTGAACTTGTGTAATGGCTATAGGGCTGGTCATAGCATTTGACAAAACCCTTTTGGACGAGAGTGCTCTCCAAATAGTTGTACACCACACCAGTGGATGGAACAGAGGCTGCAAAAGAGCCGAACATAAGAACGTGCACCGTAATTTCGCCATTAGCACAATCAAGCCAAGTCATTAGTATAACAATGGAATGATGCATGCTTGAATAAGGTACTAGGTTAAGAATGAGATGATATTTAAAATAGGATCATTACGCCGTATCCATTATGTTGTTGTTTTGAAAGTGATTATTCTACTTTCAATCAACCATTTTGAATAAGTTTGCTCACAGCTCCAATGTGCTGTGTTACTAGCATTGCTAATAAATATTTCATTTTTGGACCTTTCCCGCTGTGTTCAATTAGTTAGGATGCACGCTGCCCTCTGTTCCTCGCATCGTATTGTCCTGCTTGCACGCTAAGCCCTTATTTTTTTAGGGCATCCAGTTCGAACCCCCCTCCCCCCCTCCCCACCCCCAACCCCACCCCCAACGAGCACTACATGTATGTTCTAGTCTAACAATCGATCGTCAAAATGAAAACGTAGTACAGCATGTAGCTTACCAATGGTACTCGAGGAAGGGTCTTTCACTGACGCACCTATATATGATTGGAGAGGTACTGTAGTTAACATACAGGCAAAGCTTATAGACTGGCATAAATTACTTCCGATAATCGAGAAAGTGCTAAAATAGTATTGGAAAATCAAAGTCTTAATTCCAATAGTACAATTTAGATTCTGAAATATGCAATGAATCATACAATTGCTATACGATCATTTAAAGATTACGCGGGTTCACAAATGAATAAATTAATTCGCACACATTTTTTCTATTCATTTTGCATCGTGGAAACGTCATTAACACCAACCTTCGGCTAAGTACTACCTCCATCTCCACTCCCAAAACTGTAACCGTACCGGTAGATGTGGTTTTCATTTCATTTTCCTGAAGTTTCGGAATGGTGCTTCCTCCGTCTCCGGATATTACTGCCGTATCCGTATGTGCAGTCGTTAGGTCAGCCGCGGTACTGCTAACCGTAACCAGTTTCGGTTTTTGGCCGGTGCTGTCGTCGCTTGCAAATACCTGTTTGACAAGTTCCTCAAGCGTCGACTGTCCCTTTGCCGTGTCGCTCGACTTCATCGCTGTGCTACCATCCGATTTCACTGTCGTGGTTTCGCTACCACCAGCTTGCTGTGCAGCGGCACCATTTTGCGGGATGGTACTCCCTCCGTCCACTGTAAGTAACAATATCACAATGAAAAACGTTACGGTTAAAACCGAGGCACTTACGTGTGCCGATCGACGCGGCCTTGCACAGCAAAGTAACGGTTAACAAAACCGTCACACTTAACAGCTGCATTTTGCTTAGTACTGCTACAACCTCGAGGGTTTAAATAGATAAATAACCTGTGGCGCAATATTGATCCGTTGCCCTTGAAAGAGTTCAAGGGCAACGGAGCAATATTGCGCCACAGGTGCTATACTAAAGCCACTCTACCGTGAACACTTTTGTGGTGACAGCACATGTCAAAAATTGTTTCTTGGACATATTAGTGTAAGTTGTTTGCAAACTAGGTTTTTCTGCAACGCGGAAATGCTAATTTCGCACTACATGTGTACAGCCATAATTGGCTTCGCCCGCGGAAGAGTTAAACGTGAAGCACTCACATATGATTGATGTGTAGTGTGGAGGGACATGTGTAGTGTGGAGGGACATGTGTAGTGTGGAGGGACATGTGTAGTGTGGAGGGACGTGTGTAGTGTGGAGGGACATGTGTAGTGTGGAGGGACATGTGTAGCCTTCACTCTTTGCTTGCTTCACTTGTCTGGAGTGAAGCGAGCGCAAGAGTGAAGGGCACTATTTGCTAGCAAAAGAGTGAAGCTCAATCTCTGAAGACTGACGTTCATGCATTCTGCGGAATTTAGTGACAAATTATTGATTGAATTTAGTGATAAAAAGGGTGCCTGATGAAACTATATAGTGTCGCTAGCGCAGTAGTGCAGTGGCGGATACAGGGGGGGGGGGGGGGGGGGGGGGTCGATGGTGTCCGGACCACCCCCTCAGACCTGATGATGAATAAAATTAAGGATTAATACTTTAATTCATTAGCGAAACCAATTAACAACATCCCATGTGATATTCATTGTTCTAGAGAGCGTTATGGCAAGCCTGTTCACTCGGGCTTGGAAAGTATCTCAAATTATAGAAAGCAAATGGTAGTTTATGCGTACAGGAATCGCGCGCCTGTCATGACTTCACCCACCCGATCGCGTTATCTCATTACGTGATTCAGCTGCGTGAATGCATGAGGGCCCACATGCACACACCACTTAGACTACTCCTCCCCCCCCCCGCAGTCCTATTAGAAATCGATCCAACCCCCCCCCCCCCCCCCCCCCCCCCGTCTCCCTCCGTTTCAGACTTACCTCGCTACGGGCCTGGAGTTTCTTTTATACTTCAGTTATTTATCTTTTTTGACACATGCAGATATGGGTAAGACGCAAGATGAGGTTATTGTGCATGCCTATAACTTGATACACAGTGTCATCAGTGATATTGCAATTTTCAGAGAGAACATTGAAAAAGATTTTCATGATTGGTTTATGGATGCTAGCAGAATTGGTAGTGAGTTAGGCATAGTACTTACAGTTTCACGTCTATCTGGAAGACAGCAACACAGGGCTAATGCAGGTCCAGAAAATCCAGATCCTGAAGTTTAATACAGAATTAATGTGGCAATTCCATTCTTGGATCACATGGAACAAGTACTAAACAATACATATTTCATCATGACAGTATGGTTGGTAGTCACTAGTTCCAACATTAATAATTAATCACAGTGATTTACAAGATCTTGCAAAATGTTTGTTGTTTTGGGAACGTGATTTACCTAGTGCTTTATCACTTCTATCTGAATTAAAACAGTGGCAACGTTTAATCTGAATCCCTTGATAACATCATTCCTGCAGATCTGGCACATTGTATCCATGCAACTGATGAAGATGTTTCCCCAACATACGAGTACTATTAATTATTGCCTGCACTATACCTGTGTCGAGCTGTGAAGCAGAAAGGTCTTTTTCAGCATTGAGGCGTCTATTTACGAAGTACAATGTGTTCTGAGCGTTTTGCTGGATTAGCACTGATGCATTTGCATAGTGATGTTGATATTGATATTGATGAGGTGTGCGAAGCTTTTATCACAAACGCAACAGATAAATGTTTCAATCTTATATTTTGTACCAATAAATGATTTTGTAGTAATTGTATAGATTCATTGTATGTTTTATTAGTTCATTCAGTGTCAAATGTGAAATGGCGATAAATACATATTTTAATTCCACAGCTATCTGCCATGATAGGAAAAAAAGTCTGTTAAATAGGGATTACTCATTAATTTAGGATACGCAGTTTATGAGTTGCACTGAGAATAGAGTCCCCCAAACCGACCCACGCACAGTATTCGCCGCCCTTTTCAAGTTTCTATAGAATGTCACCAATTAATTATGCGCGGGATGACGATCCGTCAAAAGCTTCCGCGCTTCGCGCGGGAGGGGGCACATCCCCCTCACGCACCCTCCCCCTATTAATTATTCATGTCGGACCCCCCCCCCCTTCCAGAATTCCTGTATCCGCCCCTGTAGTGACAATATACTTATTATGATACAAGAGTTTCAACCCCAGATTCCATCCAACCATGCAAGACATCAGCTGGTCCAGAGAGGGCATGCATTATTTTGTAAAGTAGTTGAAAACTGACCAAATGGGCAGAGGTGCCACTATTTTATTTGGCGTACACACCAATGTACATGTTCAGTGGCAGCAATGGAGGCCTACATATGGGATGCTGCGGCTGTTCAGCCACTCTGCATCACTCTTCCACTACAGGGATGGGACGCCACTCACAGCCAATGCTCTTCCCCTCGACCTTCCCACACCTGATAGAGCAAAGTGGCTTCGATGCAGCCAAATTTAACACACAGTTTGCACATTTGTGCTGCCAGCACTGCTGCCAGGGCAGGTCTCCTCCCTTCAGACACTATTCAGATGCTGGTCAGATGGAGAAGCTCAGCATACGAGACATACACCCATCACCCTCGCTATCAGACACCAGAACCATGGCTGCTGTCCAGTAACTTATACCCACTTGTATCTACCCATGCCTAACTGATGTAATGTATATTCTCACAAGCCTGAAACCATATCCAAATCTCCAACCATTTTGGAGTTTCACTTGGGCGACACCCTTTGGGATTCTACCCTGGGTCAGGGCCAGAGGTAAGTTTACACAGACATACCTTAGCAACAATTAGGATTAGTAACAATTTCATTGATCTGCTGTTGCCAGACTCCCAAACGCTTTTATAGGTGAAACATAGAGTGCTAGATGATGAGTGTAACTGAGGGAAAGAGTAGAGACTACAAGCAACAATACAGAGGAAAATCACAGTGAGCAGACTACAAAAATTGAGAATAGAATCAGTTGCTACTTGAGCTGTTCATCGAATACAATGCTGTGCAGAAGAAATATACATTTCAACACCCACACACACACACACACCACCACCACCAAACACACACACACACACCACCACCACACACATACACACACAGCGTAGTTGCTATTGACGCATGCTACATCATTGAGCCGCTTTTATTTATTGGACGTGATTCACAACAGGCTTGCAACTGTATAGTGTAGCGAAGTACTTCAGCTGCAGTACGTAAGTGCGCAGTATGACAGCGGTGCATCGTACCCGCTAATACAAATATTGTGCATAAATTAATTGTTGTATAGCACCTATAGCATGCTCAGCTGCAAGTGAGTTGCACATTTTGCCAACTGCCGCAACTAAACAAGACCTTAGCCGAACTTATTTACGTGATTTTTAACGGAACTATGAATTCTATGCAAATTTCATCTCTCTGGCATAAGAATTAAGGGCAATGTTGTACTGTCTAACAGTCTAAACAATGGATTCGCGGGTCACTGAACAAAAATACCTAACTTATAAATCCAACCTTTAACCCCGCGTGCTCAATAACGAGGCCGATGATTCTTGACACCTTCCTCACTGTCACACCTATAGATCTAAATGACATCACACGTGCATGGTCACAGTCGAAGACTTATAGCAAACGACCTTCTACTTTGTGATTAGTAGATGCAGTCGCAGAGGTATACCAATCGAACTCCCTTGATCTCCATCACGGTCGTGAGTGGTTTTTCAATACAATTCTGCATACATATACATGTAGATGTATATGACTCATTGAAATAGTTGCAATTTTAACCATTACTGACCTGCATTTTGTTAATGTTAATTCACGTTTAGAATATAGACAATTAAATAAATTGATCAACCAAAAGGCCAGAGGGGGTGGGAGGAGGGGTGGTGGTGAGCCCTCTGCATGGAGACAAGATCTACTGGCTTCCCTGGCTGGTGACTCTTATTCTTTTAATGCCGAGAGACGCAGAGTGGCATCAAATATGTTATTAACTGTTTCGATTAATTCTTCAAGACCTTTTGATAATTTGAAATTCTTCGTGTTCACGGCTTCAGTTAGAAAGCTTAAAGCCCGATCTGTTACCACACAATGAAGACCTAACCCGGAATTCATCTGGCCTAAGCTGTCCGGCATAAGAATTACGGGCAATGTGACATTGTCTAACAGGTGCAATAAATGGCAAAGTAAATTTGCGGGTTATCACTAAGCTAAATTCTTCGTGAATCCAACCTTTAACCTCACGTGCTCCTTTTCGAGGCCGGTGATTTTAAAAGGCACCTTCCTCGTTGTCACATCTATTACTTTAAATGATGACATACGTGGTTACAGTCGAAGACTTATAGCAAACGACCTTCCACTTAGTGATAGTAAAGAGTAAAGTCAGTCACAAAGTTACACCAACATCGAACTTCCTTGATCTCCATCACAGTCGTGACTGCAAAAGAAGTTTTTCAATTCAATTCCTACCTTTCTATATAGATCTCTCAAAATATGGCAAATAAATAGAACTTGAGCAAGGTCTTCAGTATTCATTTGTGGCAGTCCGCTACTCACTTGGAGCTCTGACATAAGTATTTATGCACACAAATTACTCCTATTAATATTTAATTCATATCGTGATAGGATATAGTCTTTATATGCCGATCCGAAAGATATGATATATCGCGGTAATGCTGCATGTTTACGTACTGAATTTGAGCTGAAGTAATCTGCTACACTTGCAAGCCCAATGTGTGAATCACGTACACTAAATAAAAGTAGCATGCGTCCATAATAATTACATTTACATGTACGAGTGTGTTGTGTGTGTTGTATACCTGGACTGCTTGGAAGACGGGGCCGATGGTTTCATCTTCCATCTGCAGGTTATGTAATTCCCCTAAATTGTCGGGTAGGGGAGAAAAGGACGATTGATCATTTGTACGTACATCATGTCTTCATAGTCCTCTAGAGGTACACATACATTGTACATGTTGCAAAGAATAACTATATTTTTGTAAAGTTTTAAAAAGTTCCTACGCACTCACATCATCTTTCTCTGGTCAGTGGAGAAACGTGTAATAAAGCTTTCCTATTTGTCGTATTGCTCATCTGCTCATCATTCTTTATACCCCCCCCCCCCCCTCCCCCACTAAGCTATGTGGCATCTGTATCACTTCACAGTAACTTTGGTCTCCTGTTGCCCACACAATTTTCAGCTCACACAGAGTACATGAATTTGCCCTAAGGTTAAGTACAGGTGTAGTTTAATAGACATGACCAGTCTATGTCATAGTACAGATGCATTCAGTGAATGATCCTAACCAATCTTAAGCTTGGCATTAGTGCTCAATGAAGGGTGTCTTACCCCTAAAACCCTTATCCAATCAAAAATCATCCCAAACTGATGTTCACAGGTTTGCATCCATATAAAAGTAATTTCATGTGTGCAGCACTCCAGTCATAGCCTTGACTACGACTCAGTTGACCAACTCCTTCCCCTATTAGATGACGGATTGCTAGTTGGCCAGGTGGCTAAGAAGGGCAGCACCAGGCGACAGGCCTCAGTTCTCAGCTCCTGGATGGAAGCCTGGAACATATTGCATTCAGCAAACTGCTCTTGAGCTGGTGAAGTACCCACACATCATCTGCCAGCTCTTCGCACCCGATGGCAGCAGCCTTGAGATATGACAGCTCTTTTGGCAGGCCGCAGCTATGGACAAGCTGCATAACCTCCGCTGGGATGTGTTGAAAGAGGACTTGCTCATGTGGTGTGTCACACATCAGCCCTTTCATGCATGGCAACAGCCAGTTCCAAGCACTGGCTCACCACCACACCAGCAGGCACTACTCCACCATCTAGTGCACACGGAGCGAGCCATCCACAGGTGCTGGGTCCCAGGCTGTGGTGGAGAACACTCTGCCAAGGCCTGGCCATGTGCTGCACCAGTGGCCCGTGATCTCCAGTGAGTTCACACCACTCTATGACCAGTTAAGTCACACTACTCTACGACCAGTGAGCTCACACCACTCTACGACCAGTGAGCTCACACCACTCTACGAACAGCGAGCTCACACCACTCTACGACCAGCGAGCTCACACCACTCTACGACCAGTGGAACTCACACCACTCTACAAACAGCGAGCTCACACCACTCTACGATCAGTGAGCTCACAACACTGTACGACCAGTGAGCTCACAACACTGTACGACCAGTGAGCTCACACCAGCGAACTCACACTACTCTACAACTCACATCACTCTATGACACTCTAATTTTAACCACAACTTACGCCTTCACCCTGACAAGGCCTGGGTTACCTGGCTGCTTGACGGCATTGGCATACACTGACTCTGTTTCTCCGCTTAAATCATGCAACCTATCCACAGCATACACAAATCCACACACACACACACACACACACACACATGGGCTGTTGTCTACATGTAGCTCACAATTATTTCCCCATCTGTATCGTTTGTAATGTGCTGGTGCAATTTGGTCATATCAGCAAAAATCAATAGTGGGTCTTAATAATTGTTGGATTCGGGGATAAAAACATGAAGTTAAAGCAAGATCCCACAATATACATTTTACCATACAGCAAATGTGTAGTATATGATGCGTTGAAAATAGGAAGTCCATAGCAGTTGTGTAACATGTGTGATTACAAGGAGATGTACATTTATGATTTCTAAAATCAAATTTAGGAAAGCGTCACATATGAACAGCTACATGTAAAAGCCTGAAATAACTGGTTGCTATGCATCAGATTCACAAAAGTAAATGTATAGTGGAAAAGCCCGCTACATGTACATGATTATCTGTTGGAATGCACCATTTTATCACATTCATAGGCCAGTGGATATTTGAAGGCAAACATTATGAACTCCTGCGGCAACATCATGCAGAGCTCATTCAAAACATCTATAGTACAAGAGTAGCAAGAGAGACAATATATAGGTCATAAGTGCAGACAACTTATAGACCTTATTCACAGCATGGTCTAGCTGCGGCCAGAGAATCTATTCCTGAACTGCTTTCACATTGATCAGCTGAATTATAAACATTGTCATATAAAATGCCTTACGTTTAAATCGCTATAACTTCCGAGCTGTAAACGCTATTGACTTTCTATTTTCAACACTTTATAACACACTATTTCTGTATGTAAATCCATATTTTGGTGTCTTACACAAGCCCGTGCCGACGTTATGAGACCTGATTACCCATGGGGTTCGAAACTGCCACATCTTCAGGTAGGAGCGTCCAATTCGTCAGTGTGTGTACGTCGAGGGGTTCTGTCGCTATTGATTTTTTCGGTTCGCTAATTTTTACGTTATCCGTTACGGAGATACAACTGTGCAAAGTTAATGCACATTTCCTGCTCGATGAGCGCCATTATTGTGTGCAACCTGCGTTCCATTCTCCCAATGTACAATAACTTCTTTACCTGAACCTTCAATGCCACTTTTCAAGCCTGAGCATAACTGATCTGCACCACACAGATCTATAACATCATCACGTGTTGCCATGGCATTGCATTTGTAAAATATACATCTGGGAATCTCTCCATTTTCGATAGGTCGAACACCAGGACGCTTATCCAGTTCAATGGAATGAAACAGCTAGACGAGTTCTCTAAACATACAGTGTTATTGATTTTTTTGTTCAACTTCATTATTTCTTGAAGGCATTTAGATAGTATTACAATGTAGGTCCCTGCTCTAGTGCAAGTGTACGCGTAGCTTCCTCAACACCAATGCATGCATGCAAACCTTTCTATCCGTTACTATAAGCATTAATTATTACTACACTACTTAAAATGTTAATTTGCTTGAAAGAAGGCTTAGAAAAAAGAAGATAGTCTACTAACACTGCCGCTTTGGGGCCTGATGAATCTAATTATGCCTATACGGCAGTGTTATGTATGAGTCAATTAAATTCAAAACGATACTAATTCAAATATGATGATCAGCTGCTAATCAATATTCCGATAGTAACTACTCCATGATCTCTACCTTTGCCTTGGGTATACATGCATGCATGTACATGCACACTCTTTAGAGGGAAACTGACCCTTCGTTACTTCTCCATTTTAAAAATAGCCTACAAGTAATGCAATTCTTAACCTAATGGAGGAGTTTTTTTTTGTTTTATTGCATAAACCATGCATCTTAATTACGAGTCTGCCTAAAACTCCTACTGATGAGAACCCCTTCCACCCCCCCCCCTCTCCCCTCTCCCCATGCACTTCACATGCTAGTAAATGTCTGGATACTGGCTTGCCAATACATATATTTACTTAGATAGCATTATTTTATTAGGTAAAATTGGTCCCCCTTAAAAATTGATCCACCTAGCCGAATTCTACTGAAAATATTGGTCAGGTGCAGACTCCTGTTGCAAGATCCCAAAATGATCTTGTACAGTTAACCCTGTCTTAACCATAACCTAAACTGAACATCAAGTTCGTCAAGACAGGCATATTTAATTATATATATAATGCACACACGTACACAACTCATTGGTGCAAACTATCAATTCATACATAGTAAAATATAAAAGAAATTTATGCAACACCCATCGTTATGCTGTACACTAGATCTGTTAATAACTAAACTTTAGAACCTTCCTCAGTATTCTTCAAGTAATGGTTCACGGAGAACTTCTGCAGCTGAATTAGCAGTTAATGCATCAGAGCCCAGTAGTGGTTGCTCTTCATTACTTATAGATCGAGTCCTACACATTCTGGATGCATGCAGCACACATCTGTTCAAATGTCTGCTCTTGACTGCATGATATCCTACGATACCCAAGAAGACAAAAAGTGCTATAGTGACCAGCGTTACAACAATATCTAGGCCAATCATTTTACTGATGGGATCATTGAGGTAATCGGATAACTGGGAGGACTCCACTCCAAAATCGGTAACGATCCTTGAATGGAGCATAATAGCAGTCCAGAAATGGTTTGAATTTATGTATCCAATGACAGCCATACCGATGAGACCTTGTCTGCAGAAATGGGGCCAGCAGTAGTAGGAGAGTGTAAGGGATGATAAAGACAATGGTTACAAGCAATCCAAATATGAATAACACAACGTGAGATCCTTCAAATATTACATTTCCATCATATATCCAGATATAGCTAACTGAGGAGTTTGGTGCATTGAATTGACAAAAGGAGAAAATTGTAATGATGGTTCGCACTAGCTTTGAATAGGAGAGCTGCATAAGAGTTGCAACAACAGGGACAGCTTTTATTCTAGCTACAGTTGAAGAATGTCTTCCAATTACAATGATAACACTAACCAAAGATAAAATGTAGATGGGAAAAACAAATTGTAGCCATGTTTTAGCAATACTGTCCATGCCACTATAAAAACAAGTTTCTATTCCGAAGTCTAAGTTAAGCCAGGCAATTACTATTGTGATTAATTGTGTATACCTTGTTGTACGAATTGAAGGAATAAATATGTTGCCATTAATCCGGAATACATTGGCATAGAAGATTAATCCATTGAGCATACCTGATATGACAGTGAGGTCTAGGGTAAACAATAAAAACACCAACACCACACCCAGAATGGCAAATGGAATCACCAGAAGGAGGTGGTCGTTTGAACATTCAGTACATTGAGATGTTCCAAATACCATACTGAGGTTATGGTTACAGCGACCGCACAACACGTTACTTCTATTAAAGTTACACTGACTGTCATAGTCATGGATACTGATGAATTTGTTATCTGAACAATAATCAAATGGACATTGAGCAACAACTCCTAATAATTTGTCTCGAGAGTATCCAATCCATTCATTTCCAAACTTAAGCACTGTTTCATTCTTTATATTACAATCAAATCCATAACTATGTAACAGTGGATTGCACACACATGAAGGAATTGAATAATCCAGTTCAAACCCATTTGGGCAGGGCAGATTAACTGTGATTGAGAGCTTGATACTGGCTTCATTCATATTTTGCAGATTTTCAATAAGTGCTAACTCAGTAGTAAACATCAAAGTTCTATTTATGTTTTCAATTGAAATTGTGTAATCAGCACAGTGCTTAGTTGTATACAGAACTTTGAAAATCTTTACTACTGGAAGGATGGTGTATACAATGACTACAGCTGGTGTTATGCTGCCCCTCTGCCCCATTGTGATGAAAGATAGGTTGATTGACTGCCCAGGATATCCTGTGTAATTATTCCATTCAGGCGTAGACAATGTATTGTAACACATGGAAAATAGTAATGGGTCTGAGGAAATTAGAGCAGATGAATTGTCATTGGGACCAAATTCTGTAATGTTGTCAAAGAAACTTCCACTTGTAATGTAGCCTGGAATGCTGTACGGATAAGGCAAGAGAGTAATGTCTAGTGTGCAGTTATCTATGTCTCCTCCATATAGCACACTGCCTGCCTCACCTGCAGAGTTCCCTTCAAAGTACAAGAAGACACCAAAGTTTCCATTAAATTGAAAATTAGTGTAGTTGACCTTGAAGAAACATGGTGGTGAGTTTGGTTCTGTTTGAACATACAGTGCCCCGCCTTTTAACAGAGCTTCGTTGTTAATAAAGGATGCTTTGCATGGTGATGTGAATATGAGTTTGGACTGAGAATCGATGAATACTGCTCCACCCAACAAAGCTGTATTATTAATAAACATCAAATGAGATTTTTGTGCTGTGACTGCTGAAGAAGATAATAAATACAGTGCACCTCCATTTTCTTCTTTTGAACATCCTCTAAAGACAACAGTTCCATTAAACACGATCACACTGTTTATTGCCCACACTTTTGAACTGGTAAATAGAACATCAGAGATAGTAACATTGACTCTATTGAACGAAACACTTGAATTGGTCATAAAAGATTTATATAATAATATAGTAGGATTAATGGCATAATAGGATTGAGCATAAACAGAATAATGAGTTTGCAAAATATCCGTATCCATGAAAGTGCAATTCACAATTTCAACTGATGAATTATAGACTATTTCTGGGATTAAATAAGTATCGAATAAGATACCCAATGACCTAATACCTATGTTGCTGCTAAAATATATTGAATGCAACAGAACTAAGGTGAGACTATTGCAAAGCTGAGTATAAGCACTTTTAAATGCAACATCAAAAGTAGATCCATACTGAGCATTGTCTACAACACAGTTGCATTCAAATATCAAACCAGTAGCATTGATCATTGATAAACTGTTGGATTGTGTGTTTATAGTTAATTCCATCCCAGCACCACCAATAAAAGCTAATCCTCGTATCAAGGATACATTTGTCAAAGTGACAGTGTTATTGGCAGATGTTTCAAATTCAATGTTGATACCAGCTCCCTCATAAGCCTGGTTTCTATAAAACTTTGAATGGTGAATATCGAAGGTAACAGTGAATGTGGTCTGTGCCAATTTAATGGACAAACCAGTGCCTCGATTCTCGCTGCACTGGGGTCCAAATGTTCCGTCAACACCCAAGCTAAATACAAGGTGTGAGAAACTTAGCTGATTAGAAGACGATACATGTGATGAGTCATCAAAATGAAGGTGCATACTTCCTCCAAATATAGCTGCTGAGCAATCTGTTGAAACATTGTTAAAATAAGCAGTGTTGTAATCATAGTCAGTACCATTACACCGAAGACTACCAACATTTGTCTTCATAAGCATGTCCTTCATGAATTGATTGTTGGCAATAAACGATGACCTGACAAACTGTGATTGGCCTAAAACATTCAATCCTAAAAACCCATAACCCAAGCTGTTCTCAATGGACACACCATCCATCAGGAGGTTGGAGATGTTAAATGTGTAAATGGCTGCCACAGAACCATTTCCACAGTTTGATAGAGTGATATTGATTAAAGATAAATTGACTATGTGTGAAAAGTTAATTCCTGAGGTATTAGAACAAATAATGATGGATGTTGATTGTAAAAAAGTTATATTTCCATCCTCATTATATTGGTCAAAACCATATTCCTTTACTTTATCAGCCACTGAAACCTGTGTGAAGTTATATGATCCCATTAGGAGGATGTTTTCTTTTCCTTCTACTGCAAGAGGGATTCCAGTATCAAAATAGTGGACACCTGGTAGGAAGATAAACTGTGTGTTGGATTGAAAGTAGTAGGATGAATTTCGAAGGTAAATTTCAAGCTCATGACATGGATTTTCACAAGTTGTGGAAGCGTTTGGCTTTATGTAAAATGTTTTTGAAAACTGTGCAGTACATAGGGCCCAGCAGCTCATTAAAGTGACCAGCTGAAGGCTCCACACATTCATTATTCAATAATACCTTCACAACTGCGCAGTGAGAAACGTGAGAAATTACACAGTCTATTGTTTATAGAGGAAAATGGATACTTCGAATAACTGAGAATCCAAATTAAGAATAAATCTTATAAGAAAATTAGGAATCTGTATGGAACAAGTTGTAGTAATGTCTGCATGAGATAAGACAAACTTTGTAAATCGTAAAACACTAAGCATGCACGGTATGCAAGGTAACTTATTAACGGATAGCAAATATATTCTCACAACGTTTTTTGAAATTGCTGCTAAAAGGGTGGCACAATCAATAATAAACAGAGTAAAGAACATCTTCGTATTCATATTCAGACTATAAGGTACTGTTAAGAAAAACAGAAATTGCATGGAGAGCTGTGTGTACCACGGTTAAAAAGCATCAGGTTAATAAGGTTTTGGCATGCGCATGTGGAAAAATTCAGTAAAATATTTGATTAGGTAAACAAATTTCAGTGGAAGATTGTCAGAAGCGTGTAGAGCTTAAAGAGGAGATGGGTGAAATGAATAGCGAGACACAGCAGATTTCTATAGGTTTGCGCTACTTCTATTTTGGTAAAGCATTTTTACCTACCCCCACCCAATGTCGTAAACAGATCATTCAGCTTAGGCAAAGGACATTGGTCCACTATCAATGGCTGATTTATGGAAACACTGTAAGGTAATGAATTGCTGACAGAGGGCTATAATAGTAATGCAGTAATGTACTTCTGTGAAGCAGAATCTGATCTAGACCAATTACTGCTACCGACAAGAAGTCTCCACCATCTGTTAGAAATTACAGAGATATGAAATCGATCTTACTGTTGTTGCTTATCGAATTTGTTGGTGATACATGTAAAGTGACAGAATTACTGTTTCATTGAGTGACGATTATACTGAGAGTAAACCTGTGGCTTTCAGTGTATATGTATGTGCACAAAATATGGAGTATAACATAGTTGTGTATCAAGACCCGCGCTAGTGGATCCTATGTACATGTACAGGATTGGCTCCATGGGCGTCGTTTTCTTGCGAGCGTTTTTATGACCAATGTTGCTGATTCTGCAGCTCACAAAATGAAACGTTTTTTAATGCGTCAATTGCTGTGTGGCTGATTTATTGTTTTGTCGCAAGTATACTTCAAAACGGCACAGATGATACACCATTGGAATCGTCTTTGAACAAGGAATTAGAAAATACTATTTTTTAACACATGGATGGATCCATTTTAAAAACAAACTTGTCGAAAGGCGGAAGGATAGCCGGGGAGGGGCGTCTGTTGCCTTTGTTGGTACTGAAATGTTGGTGGAGGTATGAAAGAACCGAATTTGAGGCCTGCTTGTGGAAGAGCATTCCTAGAAGGACGATAGCCCCGAAAACATGGATTTTCTAATGGCGGCCAACACCTAATTACCGTATTCACGAGGTTACACAAACGAGTGAAGAATGCATGGTAATGGAAAGCAGGGTTCATAACCTGTTAGTACTATGAATGAAGATTCAAACTATGTAAGTTACTATCGAAAAAGCAGGGGTTTAGTTTTCCGACTTTTGAGACTTTCACAGCGAGTGTTTTCAAGACGGCCGGTTTCATTTTGGCAGGAGCGGGAATGTTCTTCTGGCAGCTTCTCATAATGAACTGAACTCTCTGTTTTCATCACAGGCAGACAAAGGTAGCGAATGTAATCCAGCCGTACTAACTTAGAATCGGGAAGCTCAAATCGCGAGACACCATGACCTTCTCTATAGCTGATGCTGCTAAATTGCTAAGTAATTTTTTTCTATGTACAGTTTGAAGCTGATGCGTGGTACTAGTATGTGAGCGCGTTACTCACCAGAAGTAGCTAAGTGCTTCTTAGCACTCCAGAGCAAATGAAGATGGTGAATTACAAGAGCTTTCGGACATCCATAGACGCCTATACGTTGGAAAACATTATTTGATTGTTTTCAAACATGGACACGATAGTATTGATTTTATAATGCCTTTTCGCTTTCAATTTGTGTGCTGCAGAATCAGCAACATAGGTCATATCAATGGTATTATGAATTGTATTGATAGCTATGTCAGAAAAACACTCTTCCAATGTCCCTGAAGCTTTGTGCATTGACACCAGTCTTGTTGCCATGTCAGCTTTGTCTAGGTAGCTTAGAACCTTTCCATTATGTAAGGACTGGGGAACCAAAGACCTTATAAACACCTCCCGGTATCAAATTAGGGGTAGCTCATGAACACAGGTGGGTCAAGTCACGTCAGTTCTATCAAATTTTTGCATGACATTGTCCAATATTGTTCATAACTAACCATCTTGTATGAATCGTGAAGATGTATTAAAGTGCAAAGTTTGAGCTCTGTAGCACTAACCAATTTTGAACTAGAGCTTGTTAACATTTATGGTTGCATTGTGTAAACCAGGGAGGCTTTTTTATTTATAAAGTCCTTAAGAATCGACAATAACCATGCCAATTTATAAAGTGTCATTGTATGCTTGTTTTGATGTATTCAGCGTCATTAATAATGCTCGCAATAAACTAACCATTAATGTGTGCGACGTTAATTAGGTTGTATTTAAAAAAGCTCCCTTAAAAGTACCTCACAAATTTTATATAGGCACCATCCTCAGGTTATTGAACAATCAGGAAAAGCAATAGGTAGGCGGGGACCTCTGTGGGTTGCGGAGATTGGCCAAATTGGAGATGTTTACGAGCCTGTTATAGTTTACACTGCAAACACTATCGTTTACACAAGCGGTTTTGCTTATCTTACGTGCGGTATCTTTTATTGTATCTAAATCTGATCTACGCTACTAGTCGTCTATTACTAATATTTGTTAGGCTCTTTAACCCTAGAAACTCTCAAATAGAATATAAAATAGAATAAAAAACTTTAACTTAGAATATCGTGAAAACCACGTTTCTTTGAGACATCCAGTGCACAGATATTGTATACAGCATCACACTACAGATAGAATCCCAAACAAAATGTTAAGAGCGGAAGCTGTAGCGGAACTAAGGCAGTGCGATTGCGGGGATACATAAATGGTAAAAATGTGTAGCTTTATTCTATGCAATAGAATTAAACAGAGGTAGACGCTAGTATAATTTATGCTTTTAAAGTGTAGTGGCTTAACTGAAATGAGATTATAGTCAATTTATAGAAATAGCTGTTCAGCATAGGGTAATAATCACGCAGTATGTAGAATAACACGCTCAGCTATTATCCCTAGAAACCTGCAATTAGAATAAAAAATAGAATAAAATTTTTCTAGGGTTATACATCTCCGATCCTATATCTCCGTAACCCGCAAAGGGCCCCGCCTAACTATTGCTTTTCCTGATCTCTCATAGTATGAGAGTGGTGCAGCCTATATAAAATTTGTGACGTTATTTTTTAAAAGGGTTTTTTTTTTTCTTAAACTAAATTAACGTAGCACACATTAATGGTTAGTTTATTACGAGCATTATTAATTATTAATGACAATTAAAACACCAAAACAAGCAAACAGTGGCACTTTATAAATTGGCATGGTTAGTTACCGTGGTCATGGTTATTTCAAGGACTTTATAAATAGAAACGCCCCCCTGGTTTACACAATGCAACCATAAATGGTAAAAATGTTAACAAGCTCTAGTTCAAATGTGGTGAGCTCAAACTTTGCACTTTAACACATCTTCATGATACATATAAGATGGTTAGTTATGAACCAGATTGGACAATGTCATGCAAAAAGTTCATAGAACTGACGTGACTTGACCCAGGTACAATGCGACCTAGTTCATACCAACAGCAGGATGGGTTTTGGGTTGTACTAATGTCATGCTGTAAGCTAAGACAGGGCATTAAACGTGTGCATGAACATAGGGCATACCAATGGTATTATGGATAGCAATGTCAGGAAAACACTCTGTATCACTCTCCCAATGTCCCTGAAGCTTTGTGTATTGGTACCAGTCTTGTTGCCATGACGGCTTTGTTAAGGTGGCTTAGAACCTTTCCATTATGTAAGGACTGGGGACCCAAATACCTTCCCTGTATCAAATTAGGGGCAGCTCATGAACACAGGTACAATGTGACCTAGTTCCAACCAACAGCCTCCATGTGGCAGGTTTTGGGTTGTACTGATGTAAAGCTGGCTGTAAGCTAAGACAAGGCATTAAACGTGGGGCGCCGAAGACACATTGTGAAAGTGCGTGGGTGCGATTTGACGACATAGGCCCTTTGGCGCCCCCTCTCCTCCCCAACCCCAAGGGATGTATATGGCGCCGAAGGAAGTTGTCGGACGAGTGCGATTTGACAAGTTGGGTGCCTTCAGTGCCACCCTAAACCCTAAGGGCCTTCGGCACACCCTCTAATAAGCGCAGCTGCTAACGTAAGAGTTTTTTAATCTGGCCACGTATGAGGCCCAAGGCCCCACAGTGGTGAACTATCGCTTTTCTTTTTCCCCTTACGGGTGGAATTTGATAAGTTGCCCTAAACCCTAAGGGCATTCGACCGCTAATATACAAGTACTCAGCTGAGCGATCTTACTAGTATACTTTCTACACATAATGATTAGCAACTAACGCACGTGGCAACAATGATGATCACAAAGCATTCAACTATACACAAAACTTGCAGGCGTAAGAATTAATATATAAACTACATTGTGTTGAAACGCAAAATAACATACCTTGCTTTACAAAGCGAAATGATAAGACACCCGAAGTCACGTGAGGTAGTAAATAATAATGATTGTGATACAGTAACACTGGTTATTCTCAGCGTTTACTTACTTAACTCTTTGAACGCCAAGTGCATATAAACATGCATGCACATAAAACGCGAATTATCTGCCTCACCATTCACGCAGTGCTGTGTGTTATGTTGTGTTGATCAAAATCACTTTGAATATGCATATTAGTGCAATACTGACATGCATGTAACCCCATAGTCATACAAATATGTGGTCCTGGTGTAAGCACATTTTGTGTGCCCATTATAACCTGCTGGCAGGTTTGTTGCAACAAACATAATTCTAAGGGAGTGATATACTACACTGATCTGGGCTACACATTCTTGTTCTTGGAGTATTGAAGTGATGCATTAGTGAAGTTAAGTGACATCATCTGAATAATGGCCAGTGTGAGAGGAAACATAATTACTTTGTACATGGACTTATAAGGTTACAAGTGCAGCAAGCATTTGCATGCATCATTGAGCTGTGACTGAACAACACATTTTTGCACGCAATATCTAACCCATGCATGAATGGTGTAACGGTTGTGTGTGCATGCATGTACATGTACATGTATATACGCACTTCGCATTCAAAGTAATCAACATACCCTACTACGATATATACGGCTAACGAATACTTTCTGGTGGGATTGAGGACAAACTGTTCAGAATGGATACATTATTACGAGACAGAGCTCGGCTATTGTTGGGTTTATGTCCTCTTCATGCTTCCATCACCTTTCATGCTTTTCACGATTCTTTCTCCACATCTTGAGCCCTTGCAATTTCAAGCACTGCGCAAATGGCTAGCTACATGCATAGGTATTGAGGTTGCTCATTTCACCACAGTCCCTACTTTCCAGCCCACTCTCAAGACTGTTGGGCCGCCATGCTTTTGACATACAAGCATGGCTTTATGATTGCATAGGATATGTCGAGTCTGGTTGATAAGCCTGCAATTGGAAGTACAAGTGGAGTAGGGTGTGTAACCGGTTATCAGGTTATTCGGGTTATTTGGATATTCGCAAAAACCTATCCGTTCGAATAGCAATTTAGTATTATTCGGAAAAATCGATTAGTAAATTTTATCTATTCTGTTTATGTTTCTCCATTCGGAGGTACTTAGGTATTCGTCGTCAGCATCGACAATTCGCCCATTATTCGAATACCTTTTTATACCGATATCCGGATATGATTTTCAACTCAGTATTTCATAATTAGAGTTATATATATAACATACGTCACTGTTGTTTTTACTATTTATACAATGTGGGGTACGCAATTAGGAATTTGATAGGTATTGAGTAAATAGAAAGTAATATAATACAAGATATTTAATGTGCATCAATTGGGGATACAAAATATACAGCGTAATGCTTTTATCGTCGTCTTCAAGTAAGTAAAAGTTCATTAGTATATGCCACGAGTTGTGTTTATATGTAGTAGCAATAAATTTATGTACCGGTACAAGTATTGTATTATTTTATTGTACAGTGGTACGAAGTGAACATATCTGAGTATTGCGCTAGCGAGTGAAATAGAATGACAGACTTCTCACCCACTTCAAGTAAGTATACGCGCTCTGTTTGAGTATGTGATCATTACGCAATCGTATTAATGGGAGATTTCATACATGTATGCATTTAACGTGAGTGTAGTGTTGTTGGATGATTGTAAGTGGAGTACGTGATTGTAGGTGATGTGGGGTGAGTTTTTAATGGTGATGTCTGGTCTCAGTGGTTAGTGTTGGATGTTTAGGTTTACATTACTATTGATATGTACAAGTGCATGGTAAAGACATACAATTTATTAAACTGCATTCCGCAAACACATGCTACTGCAGGCCTGTATTTTCAACTGACATGAAAAGCTCTAGTTTGGGTGCGAGACCAGGTGGATTTCTGTGCAGGCATAAATTATCTTCTCAGTGTGCACTCCACAAGCACTATAACCTGAATAACCTAGGTATTCGGCAGGAAATTTGGCAAAACCTATTTGGAAAAATTGATTTTGTTTTTTAAACTATTCGGAAAAATCGATTTTCAAGTCCACAAAAACCTGAAAAATCGATTAGTGTTTTTAAAGTATTCGGAAAAATAGATTTTCATTATGCAGGGGAGGTTACACACCCTAGTGTGGAGTTATGGAGAGGTTATTGGCTTGATGTGGGCCACTTCATGACCAGCTGAGTTTTTGGTGCCAACTGGATGCTGGGGAAGCCTGCAGCATAGGACTTTGCCGATGCTTCTCTGCTGCAGTAATTCAGCTGAAACCTTTCCCAAGTGCTGAGGAGGTGAAGCTTCAAGCATGTTATCATAGGAAGTGCTCAGAGCTTGGTTGGATTTCATACTATAAAAAATGTGTACAGTTGCAAAATTTTGGATTTTTTTTTTTTTTTTTGTTGTATCACTGTAGCTTTTTGCACCACCCAATCTTGCTAAATTGCAGCTCTTAACACAGCAATTTTTAAATAATAATATATTCTGCCTCTGGAGTCTGTGCAGCAGTGGGTTTTCTCTATTACAGCGAAATTTATAAACTAATTTTAGCCATGTTCCATGAGTTGCAGAATAAATGTACATGTAGAAGATGTAATTGCACACCTTTTATACTGAGGCTTATTTAGAACCAACACTTGCACTTCAATAATGTGCCTACATGTGAGTTAAGAGTATTATTGCTGTTGTATGATTCTTTTTTCAATTCATCATGGTGACTACAAAGCAAGGAAATAGAATAATGGTATAATACAATATCTGACCACGTACATGTACGTGTATACCATGCGCATTGCATTTGCCTCTGGTATATACATAATAGTGTATTAATGCATGTAGATAGGCGTATACTAAGCACCGTGTACGACCTTGAAAGTTAAGGTTGCTTCTTGCGTGCGCCTAATGCATGAAGCTAGAAGAACAGCTGTGATGAAACAGACACGCACAGGGACCTCAATAACTGCGCACAAAAGTAATGCCTAGTCGATCACTCAATCTGTGCATGTAGTCTCGTACCCAAAGTTACGTATAGCTGCGAATGGATGTTGCGTAAATTTGACATCCTTGTGCTGCTCCATAAATTTGGGTCGGGTATAAAACTAGTGTAGGAACATTTGACAAGTATGCATACTCTACGAAGCCGGTTGTAATTTTGAAACACAATGTAGTCCTTTTTCATCACATGATTTACTTTTGCGCACCAACGTGGCAAATCATGTATTTGATTTGATTATATTGTGTGGCACTGACATGGCAGATTATGGAGTGGTCACATGACAACATGTCTATGCCAGCATTTGGTTGATGTGGACTCATTCATGTATGGTCCTATACATGACGCTAGTGTCATGCAATGCAGATGATTCGAGAAGTACATGTAGAAAGAAGTACACGGGTAGGAAAACAACCACTCCACTTTAGCCTATCCCTTTTCCTTGATTCATGCATGTATTTCACGATACTTGTAACAAACGTAATTCATATGCATACAATATGCCTTTTAAAACTTTCGTTTCAAATACTAAATATTACACACAAAACTTTGTTCCCTACTTTTAAATGCTAATTTTCATCCTTCAGTATCGTCCTTCCCCCTGTCTCGAGATAAATAGGATGTGAGTGGTAATGCTGTATTAATGATCGAACAGAGCTAAAGAACTGGATACATGTATATGCATGAGGGTGAAACATCCATGCAATGCACAATACTTACTGATGCACTATCCAACGTATATTTCTTAGGTTGAGGTTCAAGAATTCTGTTTGTAATAGGGTGTTTTGTATTATTTTTAGAGAGGGGTTATAACGAGATGATCAATGCACAGTACTCTTTTCTAAAGTATACAAATGTACAATACATGCAACCACACACTAATCTATGACAAAAGGAGACATGATCCATGAACATTGCAAGAGTGGCACACGAGTATCCTATTACAAAATAACTCTTCTCATCCGTGAATTTTTATGACCTGTGGCTATTCTTAAATGGCAGCATATCATTACATCATTCACATAACTATTCTTCTGCCAAATATTATACTTTCAACCACATTTGAATGAATAATTTACCTCATGTGTCTTACATCACAGTTATACAACAGCGAGAGTGTGTACTGCCCCTTCATGGAGGTACTCTCCCTCACCAGGTAGGCTCCAGTCTAAATGAAGTCATTATAATGGATAATGATGCGCATGTGCTTCATAGCTTACCCAGTTTTTAGCATGCAGTCTGGCTTCAGTTGACATGACGTCAATTTTTTCATAGAACCAGGGTTGTGTGGTCAGCATCTCTACTGGTTCCTCATAGAGCTGTGGTTCCTCCTCCACCTGATCTGGATATCATGCATGAAGGATACAGCCGTCTCAATGCACATGTGTTTGAGATGAAGAGGGCTATAAGCATGGCATGTGAATTATTCTTGATTACAAAGAGAAAGATTGTTCAATAGTTAGTACCATCTATAATGTTCCTAAAATCTCATCCACATGGATCCCACAATACCCACAGTAGGTGTATAGGCACTTCACATAATTGCCTACACTTATATGCGGTTCTTGAAATGTATTATATTGATATGCTGGTAAAAATTGATATACTGGTAAGCAAAGAATGTTAGTTTATGAATAATCTTGCACTACATTGAAACTAATTTGCATTTGCATAAAAAAGAATGCTTCACAATTGCATATATATTACTTAATGAATGCATCAATAAAACCCTAACACTAACATTTCATTATTTTTTATTTTGCTAATTCTTACATTACATGACTGCACTATAAATAAATCGATAAACATAATCTGTACAGGGCTAGATTGTGCTAAAAATTCTCAAGCATTGGAGCAAATAAAACAACTCAACTTGCCGTACAGGTTGGACAAAACTATGGCCTTGCAATTTGGTTTGACCAACCTAGAAGCAGGTTTTGGTTGCTTTGTCTCCCAGGAGTCTACTACAATAGATAGACACTTCCATCCCATAGCCTCACATGTTTGACCATTGAACAGTACATGTAGCATCCTATTCTCAATGGCAGCACCAGCAGTTACACTCGCTTCTAAAATTATTTCAGACTTAAGCGGAGATGTAACTGATACATCAAGAGCTGCGCAGCCTTACCACTCAGTCCCCAGTTGTCAATTACAATATCAGCATGGCGCATGGTCATGCCCAAGTCCACTACCTGCTTCAACTTTATGGCTAAGAAAAGCTTGCTTGCAGCTGTTATAAATAGTGTTTATGAGGCTGTTGTGTTGAGCAACTACATAGAGGGGTTTTACAGGTAAGTCTTGTGAGAAGTTTGGTATTATTGATACATGTCCTAATTCCAATATCAAAAGTCTATTGTCATGATAGCATGCTATATGACATTAAAAAAAACCGACCAAAACATATGCTCTATCTTAACCTAACAAAATATTTTTGTGTGGTAAAGTATTGATAAACAACAAAAAGTACAATTCTTCTTTTGTACAATCTTCTTGTAATGTTTCATGTTCATGCACAAGTAACTTAAGTGAACATATCTGTACAACTCATACATGAGATAATATAGTAGCGACAAAATTAAATAAAATTACTTTTGATACGCAGTTGGGTATGCAGAACATTTTTACTGACACACAACACAGATGCTTAGCATAACATGCGTGATGCTCACATGCAGAGTTCCTGTCACTGTTTTGTCGACGTGCAGCAGACAATTTTGCTGGGTGTCGCAAGAACACCTACAGTGGATCAATACACTTTGCTAATACAGCCTAGCAAGTGTACCATTTCCCAAAATAATTACATCAATACGCTGTTTAAAGATGGTGCAGTACAAAGATAAAAGAAAGCAGGCACTTGTTTTAAAATAATAATAGTAGTGTAATTGAGGTGTTGTATATGTACCTCTGGAGGTGTTCCTGGAGATTTGGCAGGAAGTGGAACAATTTCACCTGTCTTTGCCTGCATTGGTAAATGACAGGATCATTGAAGTTCAATTTGACCAACCACAGAATAAAAATGCTCAATCACAGGTGTACATTTGAAATAGGCCGATCTGGAATTGGAGGTGGTGCCTTTGACGATTCTTTCAATTTCAAACACTGTAGAAGAAATTGGGTTAATAAATATATATGTATGTTTCACACTGTTAACTACATTATTGGACATAAAGAAACACACCTCATTTTTCAGTTCCTCCAATTGAAGCTTGCATGCCTGAATTTCTTTATCCTTTGCTTCCATTTCCCGAAGCACTTTCTCTAGATTCTCTTGCTCACTTCTTTGTTGCACATCTAGGTGTACTTTCACTTCTTTTAATGCACTTTCAATTTGCTTTATTTGATTTCTGGATTCAATCAATTCAGTTTGAAGTTTGGCAACTCTCTTCAAGTCCATCATCACACTATCCTGTACACAATTGAAATGCAGGCGCAATAATTGTTCCACAAATGTAAAGCCAATGGTAAGTGCAATGCAAAAATGTGACCCTATTTTCTAATTCAGTAACACTCCCCTACTACAAAGGCCTCCGTCTATTAGCTAGAAATGTGCATGTGTGTAGGCAGTAACGCGTTACATTAAACAACATGAGAATATCGATATGTACTCCATACCCGTGAGTGCATGCCTAACCTTTTGAAGTACAGTCTCCCGACTCTTAGCAAGGGTTAGAGTGGTAGTCAATGGATCAAGGCAGCGTCCGTCACCTCCTCTAGCTTCCAACATCTTGCTCAGTTCGACAGCCGTCGGTCTGCCCAACGGTGCGTATTTGAGGCAACTAGTTATGACCTCATAGAGACTGTGCTCCTTCCCCAGAGCATTCAACAACCTTCGCTGCTCCTCGCTCCGTCTATCCCCGCCCACATCCGCGGCAGTACAGTCAGCAGTTGGAGGCACTTCTGTAGCAACGTACAGGGCAAGAACACCGAAAGAGTATACGTCTGCCTCCAAGCTACGTTGGGAAAGCTGCTCTCTCGCCTCGGGGGCAACGTAGGGCAAGCTTTCGGCGATCTTTTTCCACAAGGCTAAGTGGCTCATTTCGTTCTCGAGGATGGACAGTACGCCCAAGTCGCCTATTTTAGCCCTCGACAAGTCTGCGCTCAGAAAGACGTTCCGAGCCGTGAGTTCGCGGTGGGCGACCGGAGGGTTTCTCGAATGCAGGTAACGAAGGCCGTTGGACACGTCGAAGAGGAGGAAAATCTTGTCGCAACTGGGCAGGGGGGACGAATGCGTGCGCAGATACTGGTCCAAGTCAGTGCACATGTGTTCGGTTAGCATGGTAACGTCAAAGGGGCTCTCGCCTCGGTACAGGCCGATAAATTGGAGGACGTTTGGATGATGCAGTTTGCTTTGGACATCGCACCCCTGCACGAAACGTTGGAATATGCGTCGCTTCGTTTCGGTCGACTCAACTCCCACCAGCAAGTCCGAACAACATTTCGAAAAACAGATAACCCCTTCCCACTTTACAATATTGGAGTTGGGGTGCACCTCATCAACGCTGGGGACGAAGAATGGCTCGAGCTCTCTGAGCAGACCCTCCTCCGTTTCCATACAAATTTACGTTTGTTGTCATGGTTTTCACGTGACGTCAACACCGCGAGTTATGTTGTTGCATTACATGGTATTCAACCTTCGTGTACGTTGTTTTCAACTCCTACAGATATCTACTCCCAATAGAGACACCGCAAAATTAATAAATTGGTTGTTAGTCGTATGTCAAGGAACTGTCCACAATCCAAATATTGTGTATGCACCTCTTGAGAAGGCCGCGTGGGTTGGGTTCTTTATGAACATTCAATGTATAGTGAGGTGATGAACTCGGTACTATTGTCGCTTCCAACCGTCTGCTATTCGAGTTGTTTCCATTTCCTCTCTCCCCCTCCCCCCTCCCCCCAATCTCCCTTCCCGTGATCCCTCGCGTCTATACCTTCCCTCCCTTCTCTCGACCCTCTCTACCTATAGCTTTCCTCTCCCCTCTTCTCTCCTACCCTCTCTCCTACCCCTCTCCTCTCTCCTACCCCTCTCCTCTCTCCACCCCTCTCCTACCCTCTGCTCTCCTACCCCTCTCCTCTCCTACCCCTCTCCTCTCCTACCCCTCTCCTCTCCTACCCCTCTCCTCTCCTACCCCTCTCCTCTCCTACCCCTCTCCTCTCCTACCCCTCTCCTCTCCTACCCCTCTCCTCTCCTACCCCTCTCCTCTCCTACCCCCTCTCCTCTCCTACCCCTCTCCTCTCCTACCCCCTCTCCTCTCCTACCCCTCTCCTCTCCTACCCCTCTCCTCTCCTACCCCTCTCCTCTCCTACCCCTCTCCTCTCCTACCCCTCTCCTCTCCTACCCCTCTCCTCTCCTACCCCTCTCCTCTCCTACCCCTCTCCTCTCCTACCCCTCTCCTCTCCTACCCCTCTCCTCTCCTACCCCTCTCCTCTCCTACCCCTCTCCTCTCCTACCCCTCTCCTCTCCTACCCCCTCTCCTCTCCTACCCCTCTCCTCTCCTACCCCCTCTCCTCTCCTACCCCTCTCCTCTCCTACCCCCTCCTCCTCCTACCCCTCTCCTCTCCTACCCCTCCCTCTCCTACCCCTCTCCTCTCCTACCCCTCTCCTCTCCTACCCCTCTCCTCTCCTACCCCTCTCCTCTCCTACCCTCTCCTCTCCTACCCCTCTCCTCTCCTACCCCCTCCTCTCCTACCCTCTCCTCTCTCTCCTCTCCTACCCCTCTCCTCTCCTACCCCTCTCCTCTCCTACCCCTCTCCTCTCCTACCCCTCTCCTCTCCTACCCCTCTCCTCTCCTACCCCCCTCCCTCTCCTACCCCACCCCTCCTCTCCTACCCCTCTCCTCTCCTACCCCTCTCCCTCTCCTACCCCTCTCCTCTCCTACCCCCTCCTCTCCTACCCCTCTCCTCTCCTACCCCTCTCCTCTCCTACCCCTCTCCTCTCCTACCCCTCTCCTCTCCTACCCCTCTCCTCTCCTACCCCTCTCCTCCCTACCCCTCCTCTCCTACCCCTCTCCTCTCCCTAACCCCTCGCCTCTCCTAACTCCTCTCCTCTCCTACCTACCCTCTCCTCCTCTCCTTACCCCCTCTCCTCTCCGAACCCCTCTCTCTCCTACCACCCCTCTCCTCTCCTACTACCCCTTCCTTCCTCTCCTACCACCCCTTCCTCTCCTAACCCTCTTCTACCCCTACTCCTCCTCCTACCCCCCTCTCCTGCTCCTACCCCCTCTCCTCTCCTAACCATCTCCTCTCCTACTCTACTCACCCCCCTCTCCTCTCCTACCCCCTCTCCCTCTCCTACCCCCTCCTCTCCCTCTCCTACCCCTGCTCTCCTCTCCTACCCCTCTCCTCTCCTAACGCCCTCTCCCTCCTATCCTATGCCCCTCCTCCTCTCCTACCCCTCTCCTACCCCTCTCCCATCCTACCCCTCTCCTCTCCTACCCCTCCTACCCCTCTCCATCCTACCCCTCTCCTCCCTACCCTCTCCTACCCCTCTCCCACCCTACCCCTCTCCTCTCCTACCCCTCTCCCATCCTACCCCTCTCCTCTCCTACCCCTCTCCTCCCCGTTATACTCCTCACCCTCCTATCACTCTCCCCTTCCCCCTAGTGTATGACCTGAGGCCACGAGCAACTTTTGCGTTCCTTTCTCCATTTACAAATTTTAATTGACGATGAACTTCATTTTGTATGCAGTGCAGTGTTACTAGCGAGTTGGGTAAAGTCATCCCCATGCAATTCGAGTTAGGTACCCCAAGCACATTTACTTACCGTACTGTTCTCTTGTTTTCATGATCACTTGAATTTAGGAATTGCTTTCTACAGTTTCAATCTTTTTTCCCCCTGTTCTTTTTAGTTATTTAGTGATTCCACCTTGGACCTGAGGAATACTACAGAATCAATGTAGTAATTCGATTTATAGATCACCTAGAAGCAGAACTGACTACTAGATTTTAATGTAGAAAATACAGAGTTATTCTTAGCATAAGAGAGCCGAAGAATAACGAAAAAAGCAGCTAACCGCTAAACGAGCACGGCGCGAAGAGGCCAAGCCGGCTTCTCAGCGCACCCAGATACCAACAAGATAAGCTCAGAATCCAAGCGTGCTACATTACAACGAAGACACAGAGTCCAAGCTGTATAGTCAGTTTGAACAACGAAATATTCAGCACTTCTGTTTTTGTCAATGCTCCTGGGAGAAGAGAAAAAATTAGGGGAACAAATACTTCACTATCGAGATTGTGATTTGTTGGATGTTGGATTGGTGGTGCAAAAAGCAAGGAAACAAGAGACAGTGCTGTTACAGTGGGGTTTGATAGGTTCCTTCAACTAAACAGCCCTTAAAAGAAGTATACATGTTTTTGCAAAATGTAGGACTGTTGGTTGTAGAAATCTATACTCTAACAGTAATGTACCTTTTTGCACCACCAATCCTACATCCAACAATCACTTTCTCGAAGAGAAGTTCTTTTTATTTACTTGTAACAATTTCGGGATTCCATTGGGAAGTCGTTAAGCCACACCGTACAACCAAGTGAACTCCATAAATCATAGTTGTCTGGGTCTTTTGTATTCATAACTATATATTTATCTAGCTATGAATCACAAAAGGAAGTACCTGCGTGGTGCTTCCTGTCTACATGTACACGTCATCTCATGACGACGTTGTTTTTCATTGCGCAATGAAACGGGCAATTTAGGCGAAACTGAGGCTAGACCCTCGTCCCCCCCATTTCGCTAGCTAAGGTTTTGGGGGCCAGGAAGGATCTCCTTAACAAACAGTAAATAGCTTGTACGCCCCTTTGCATGTCACTTCACACGTGTACATGATGCGTTGAGTTACCGATGATGTCACTGATTTACTACCACGTACACACATGTACTTGTACCTGAAGCATTCTGTCCAGTGCTATCAGGAGTGTACGTTACAGGAGAGACTGGAGATGCGAGGCATCTGCTTCAATGTTCTCGTAAGTGGTATTTTTGAATATACATGTACAGCCCGCAATATGTTTGTCTGACGTGAGAAAGGAATAAAAATGACTTCGAAAGTGAGCTGCATGCGTTTTTCAGTGATGAAGCTGGACATTTGTACTATGTACAGTACATGTAGGTGGCAAAACTAAACAGCGCCCGAGAGAAAATGAGGAAGTCCAATTGAATGTAAAGGCAACTGATGCACTCTAGATCAGCGATCAAATTTATTGGCCTGAGCTCTACGATCACGTGTGCTCGCTCCTACGTAAGTTCAAATATGCATTAAGCTTTCTAGCTGATGTTCTTCACCACCCATGATCAGATTAGTTCATGCAAGCTTTGTCGAAGGATAAACCCAAGTTACCAGAAAGCCCATGAACCCTTGAAGAATCCACTTGATATCCTGCAAAGGGCAAAGTATGGCAGCAGATGTAAGAATAGACCTCATAGGTATCTACATTTCCAATCACCTAAAGGAATAAATATATAATGACAGAGGCCGACTATTGAGCATTGTATGTACAGTACATTTATGCGATTACCTGCCTCTGTGCATATTTTTGGTGTTTTTATGAAACATTTATCAGAAGTTTAGACAAACACTCAGCTCTGATGACTTGTAATAATAACTGAGCAAACAAACCGACATATCAACTGCACACTCTATGTCTATCAAGCATGCACATGCATGCATTAAATATGCTTCAGATACCCCTACAATGCTTATATACCATATACATGTATGTATAATCAAGTGTTGTTTTAATTATGTACACCATGAAAGGAATTGGAGGTGTGGCTACACACAACTCCACCACAAGCATTGCGAGCAGTTTCAGTTTTACCTCCGCTTGTGTTTCGTGCAGAAAAATGGCTTCCGCAAGATCAGGAGTGAGCAATGGTGAAGTAACTAGATGCCTCAACAAAGCAAAAAGAGGGAAAATAAAGATTAGACAAAGAAAGATGTACTATACAGATATTATGGTAGTACAGGCATTACCCGCAACACTAGAGGAGAAGTGGGTTAGTTGAGCCCATTTTTAGGGTGAGGTTTATACTGACTCTGGGGTTTGGTATTTTAAAGGAAAGTCTAATATAAAGGGGCATCACTTCAGTACATATCATGGGAATATTAAAATATCAACAGATATTGAATGGCACAACTAACCCAGCCAAAGTGGGTCAGTTGTGCCAGGCACATGGGTCAGTTGAGCCATATACTGCCTTAAGCCAAAGTTATGTGCACATGATAGCATAAGTAGGCCTACATCTAAAAGCTGTAGTGCAGTATATTTTATCATTGTTAAATCAAAGTGCATACATTGCGCACAGCAAAAACGAAGGTTTAAGGTACATCACGTGACATGCATGCACTAAATCAAGGCAGAGGTGGACTTTTAGTTTATGAATGTGTTAGAACAACACAAAGCTTGCAAACACATATGCTTTAATACTTATAATTCATTTTGCAATATAACCTAACCCTTGGCCTAGGCCTGCAACAACAATGTGTAACCCTAGGCAACGGCTCAACTTACCCCTTTGCAAATGGCTCGACTAGCCCCACTACTAACGTTTCCAGTAACGAGCAGAGTTTCATAAAATGGAAGCAATGTATATAATTCATTTCAAACATAAATATAGCTGCATAGTTGAACTTTCAAACATCCAAGACTGAAACAGGAATATTGTCATTGTGTACAAATTGTGAAAGCGCAAACCACAAAAACAGAAGTTCACTCTGATGATCAAAATGTTTATTTTTGAATATTACATTGCATGTAACAAATAAGAAAAAAAAATCCTTATGTAGGACATAAGGCTAGTCATTGCACTTAATGTCAATATTTGTTAACATAATTCAAGTGTGTTTCTTCGTAGAGCTAAAAAAAGGGGGGGGGTGGCTCAACTAACCCACTCCTCCCCTATGTGCTGAGCCTCAATAAGCACCTCTTGATAAGAGGCAGAGTCCTTCTGCTCTTCCACCCCCTCTGCCATCACCATGCCAACCAACTGTTTCCAGATGGCGTAGGAAGGGATATTAGAAGCCAATCAATCCTAATTGGACCTGTGGCCAGGGATGACGTCTGATTGGCCTACAGTGTGTGAGCGGGCAAAATTAAAGCTACCGCATACACACACGTAATACATGATGCTCACATGCACACGTCCACAAACCACAGACACCTATACCTCCTCCACACTATCCAATGTCTGCAGTAACCTGCTGCAATGCTGTAAGATCCCTGTTGATCCTGAGCTAGTAACCTAAGCCATCTCGCTCATCTTGGAAGGGCCAGGGGTAGAAACAAGGGCCAAGAGAAGCTTGAAGAGGGGTGGTGGGTAACAAGACATGGCCGAGGGGACAAAAGTGGACAGGCCAAAGGAGGGCCTTGGGTTTCTAGTCAATGAACCAAAAGTTGTTGAAGTAGAAGAGGACGTTTAGGTTGACAAGCCTGTGGCAATCAGGGGATGATTGCACAACACATACAAGTGAGGAAGGCCCAGTATGTATGTGTGAAATTATACATGTAAAAATAATAAGTAGGTATTGCCTATTGATCCCACTTCAGCTTTCTGTTTATGATTATAGTGTCTTAGTGGCAAAAAATACGCTACCCCGATGTGTTGGTAGCCATGGATGTACGCTGAGGGTACTTGGAGTTGTGTTGGTAGCTATTGATGTATGCTGAGGGTACTTGGAGTGATGTGTTGGTAACCATGGATACCACCACCACGTCCACCATCTTGGATTCATAAATATAGAGGACCTTGAGAGGCTGTGAAGATGGGAGGAGTACGATTTGAAGGGATTTGCCCTCCTACTGCACACAGGTGCACAGCTTCTGCAGGAAACCCTTGGCAACCATGAACCTCAGCCACCTGCCTTCTCGGTCAAAGGTGACAATAGTACCGAGCAACGCTAGGGACAACAACTATGGGGACAGAAACAGGGCCCTTTTTTTCCTTTTCTTCTTTTCCTTCTTTTCTTCTTTTACTTTTGTCCTTGCTTGGTGCTGAGGTGTGGAAGTTGAGAGCTTTCGCTATTGTTTGTTGTAGATGTGGTGGCTATTATACCAATGTCATCTTTTGTTACGATGAACCATGCACTGTCCCTAAATTAATGAAACATTATTTGTCAGTTAGAATTTACCACAAAATTGATTATACTAGATTCTAGTTGCCTTATCTAATGTGCCAGCCACCTGTGAAAGATCATTGCTACATGAGGATCATCAGTCCAGGTTCAACGAAGCTGTCAAACATGTCCATGCCCATGATATACGAATGCATCTAAAAACCTTAATTGCCATGCATGTATGCATTTATCATGTGTGCTCCTCCTCTTCTCTCACTCCAGGGTAATTCCATCCTTGTTCAGGACAAGATTTGACACTCATGCGTCAAATTGAGTTCCCATTTCCCATTTATGTTCCCCACGATACATTCATAAATTATTATTATTTTTGTGTTTGTGGTTTATAAAACACTTTCTATAATACCATGAAGCTATAACAACATTTACCTGTCTAAGCAAAGTGCTAGGCCTCCATAGCAGACAACCACCAACAACTTTATTAAAAGAACTGTATTGCCGTTAATGAAGCAAAATGCTCACGTTGCTTTGCCTGTTGTAAGCCTTGAATTTTGAATATGTATTGTTAGAAACTGTGATTAGTTAACGTTAATAATTTTAGCTTGAATATAAATAAATTCAGCTTCGAATAATTCCACCCCTTTTGTTAGCTTTGAACAATATTATCTTCCAGGAATAGTTCATGTGTCACATCGCAGCTCCCATACAGTTCATGATTTATACGGCTTAGAGTTGAAAGGGCTAAACAACGTGTTGGGGTGTCTTTTTTTTTTTTTAACAGAAGCTGCCTGTGTACTTATGCATTGTACAAAGTTTCAAACCGAGGATGTAAGGGATGTCTCAGGAAAATCTGGGCAGCCATTTTGGGCACCCAGCCCTTCTCTTTAGGCTGTTATGGAATTATGTCATTCCAACAACCAAACTTAGAGCAAAGAATATTAATGTGATTTTAATGTGATCTATTACAATTCATTGCTCGAAGTTGATGACAGTTGTTACAAAAATTCGCCGCTCTCACGTGCTCAGCAGACCTGTTAAT
>JABACO010000002.1:11401211-11553711 GCA_013339895.1 Ephydatia muelleri | reverse complement strand
CAATACTTGCCCCACATTTACTACACTACGAATGCGCAACGTTTCTTGGTATTTACGCACGCTGGTACACTCAGTGTTCAGATATTTGACGTTCTCATTGTTGCTGTACATTCACGCTTCTTTCAAAGCAGCTGATAACCATACAAATAATGGCTTCCGAACATGTTTTGGTCTTGTATCGTTACGGACTGCCATGCATATATGTGTTAGGGTGGGGCTCTTTTGATAGTAACATTCCTAACACAACACAAACACACACACACACACACACACACACACACACACACACACACACACACATACATACACACACACAAACACAAACACAAACACACATGCATCTAAGCACAGGTCCACATATACATGCATGTATATAACACGCATATATGTATGCATGTACGTACCGCTGTACATGTATAAAGACGTTTACTCATTCGTATTCGCCACGTCTTCGCGCTGTGCTAGCTACTACTATGTACTCATATGTACATGTATATTAGCAAAACCGTATATACTAATGATTGCAAAGTGTATTGAACTTGTAACTCTTGTCGATAGTGTTGCAAAAGTATTCGTAATCGCCATCGAAACTTTGCAAAGTGAGGAGCCGAGGGCATGTGCCTACAGGCATGCATCGGCGTGATTGCTATAAAACTTCGTAGTAAACAAACGTGTACTGTTCCCAATGTCGCGCTTCAATATATCACATTGCATGCACATTGCGAAGACTCACCTATTCAATCAAACACAGAACAGTCTTCATTAGCGAATGTTGTATTAAATACCACACATTCATTCAACTGAAAAAATATATTCATGCATAGCCACAGCAAGCAGAAGCACGATGTGCCACACAAATACGTTTGCTGGCAATTTGATTGACATCTGTTCTTTTTGTCCCCTTCTTTTCTTTTCTATCTCTCTCTTTGTAATATATAACAACAACAAAAAAACGCTCTTAAAACATTCAGATCTTGTGCTGTTTCTTTCTGAGCCATGATATGTGATACTAAGCCGACTCCATTTAAGCAGTAGGCATTTGCATCTTATACGTATATAGCCATGTGTGGTGCCACTGTATACTCAACAGATTCGAAAGAATGTGTCTATTAAGGTTGATTAGACTGAGTCCGGGCCAGTAAATAATAATATGAAGCCATTTTTAAAGCCGTTATTGCTACGTTCACAATATGACAGTGTTCAACATTGTTTGTATTTACATGCAAGTACAGGTTACTGATTTGCTATAAACGTATTAATATAATGCATTAATTATTGATATAATAACTGCCTTTGCCACCCATGGCCTTAGTTGTGTTAAGAGTCAAGGTCGTTATCATCGTCATAGTTCTTTGAATGATATCTATCATCCACAGGGCTTTTGGGGCATCTCGAATTCCATCACGACTTGAACCCAGTGGAATCTCTCGTTCTGATGGTAAGAGACCAGATGATGCTACCTTAGTTCCATGGAAATGTGGAAAACTTCTCGTATGGGATGCAACATGTGTCGACACCTATGCACCTTCTTCTAGCAGAGTTGCATCACAGGAGGCAGGGGCAGTGGCTGACCAAGCTGAGAAACGGAAATCCGACAAATACTCAAATATGGACCCCAATATGTATCTGTTTGCTCCAGTTGTCATAGAAACATCGGGTGTGTTTGGAAAACAGACTCTTTCATTCCTAAAGGATCTTGCTTGTCGTGTTCGTAAGGTGTCAGGGAAAGTGAAGTCCTTTCCATATTAATGCTGTCTCAGTCCTGGGCATCTTTGCGAGCAAAGATTGCCTTGTTTTTGAGGACAGTGATGTTTTATTTGTTGTACCTGTGTATATTATTACATTACAGACAAAAGTATTATTATCATTATTATTTATTTATAATTTACCAAATTGCTGGTAACATTACTTCTTTTTTTCAAGCCAATGACCCTAAATGTTCTGAACTAGGTTGGGTATGTGTCCCTATGGTAGTGGAAACCTATGGGGCTTGGGGAAAGGAAGCCACAGCCATCATCTCTTCTGTAGCCTCCAGACTTGCCACCTCCACATGCCGGCCAAAGTCCACCATACTCCACGAGATCTATGGTCAGCTGAATCTCAACCTTGTGTGTGCCAATGCCACAGCTATCCTTTCTAGGATAGCTCCTCCGCCATAAACCTTTTATTATCTGGTGCATATATATGTTGTATATTTAAAATCATTATGTATGCATAGTATAAATTGTCGCAAATTAGTATGGAGTTATAATTATTAAAACCTGTCCTGTTCGTTTCTGGACACCCTGTTAATATATATAGAACTACAACAAAACATTTGCCTACACGTCATTGCTGTTGTCTATTATTGTGTTATTGATCAATTATTATAATCTATATATATTATTATGCAAAACATCATGATACAATACAACACTCTAATAATTCACACAATACATATGTATGAATTATTGCTACAGTTCGATTAACTTTAAGATGGGAGCCACCTGGAAAGGATTGCTTTCGCATTTGCCCTCACCAGATGCAAGTTGAGCCAGTTCAGACAGCACAACTGACTTTGGTTTGCCCGATATGATGGCAAGACGGGAGGCAAGCATCTTAACGAGTCCATAGGACTCTGTGACCAAGCCCAAAGCATTGCATTTGGGGTCATTCTCAGTATGTATTATTATTATTATTATTAAGAAATGTATGTATACAACACGTGGCATGCAGAATTTATAATGGAGGAGCTATCCTAGAGAGGATATCTATGGTGGAGGAGCTATCCTAGAGAGGACATCTATGGTGGCGGAGCTATCCTAGAGAGGACATCTATGGTGGAGGAGCTATCCTAGAGAGGACATCTATGGTGGAGGAGCTATCCTAGTCAGAGAGGACAGCTGTTTAGTTGGCCCTTTGTGACAGACAGTCTTTGCAGTAGGAACTGAAATGCCTGAGGATCTTGAGTTAAAATGCGAAGACGATGACCAATTTCTTTCAAAACAGACATCGACTCTGGGCCAATTGCATCAAAGATCTATTATTATATTATATTTATTTTTTTATACATTTATGATAAAAATACAGTACCCCTTTATTGAATAAACATATAAGTATTATAAATTATTATTATTCAGTCAATGAATCTTGTGCCCTCACATTAGTCCTGACAAGGGTCAAGCTCAGTCGTCCCATAGTCATTATAATCATTTTACCTCCAATAAAACAAAGCAAATATGTGAACATGACCATTCTTACAGTATAAACCCAGATTACACTTCAATAACACTACGGCTCGTGCTTAAACACATGCACATGTACAGCGAGCGATGCATATACATGCATATGCGTCCATGTTCGCAATGCCACTACGCGCACTGGCAGCTGGTGGCGATGGCCCTGGGCAGGCTCGTGAGCATCACCGCGCTCGTTTCGAATACGAGGAACGACTGGAGTCCGTAGTTCAGCGGTACGCAGCAAGGGGGAGCGATGGCATTGTTCCGGGTGCTCAGAAAATACAGGAACACCGCGTGTTCGGATGGGTAGAGCGGATCGGATGATCCGATCGGAACGGAGCACTGCCCGCTACAAAGGTTTGCCGAGTACGTGGACGGAAAGTAATTGGACAGTCCGAGAGCACTCAAGTCAATCTAAAAACGCATGAATCAAACAGAACAAACCAAATGTATAAGCACTGCATGACTATAACCCCACACATACTCACTCAGAGAATGCAATACGATTATAAACTACCGAGTCGCCATCATAAATCATAACAAGACAAATCCCCCCTCCCCCCCGCACCCAATGCATGCAATGCACAAATGCAATAGTAAGACATTGCAATTGATTTACCTCATACTGATGGAGAGCGCAACTTGTCACGTCGCGTTTTGCCCTGCCAGATGAGAAAGGCGCTACGCGCTGACTGCTCGCGATAGCGGACGTTATGGCTCCATTGATGACACCCAGACGTTCCGATGAACCGGCAAAGTAAGCCACCAGAAGCGGTTCGTACTCCTCCCCATCCAAGTCAGCGAATCCGAGACGCTGGAGCCCACAGCGTCCTTTGACGCTTAGGGTGAGCGTCTGGAACTGAGACTGGTTGTCACGAACCCAAGCGGCGTACAGGGAGCTGAGGTTACCAAAGCCCATCCACTGCTCTGAGCCCATGTCGCAGGACCGGAGGGAAGCGGACGAGACAAGGGCGACGCCGGACTTCGAATTCCCCTCGCCCACTGTGGCGTGTAGCTGTATCATGGTAGAGGAACAGCCACTCGCGACGAGAAAGTCTTGTTCAGATTGAGATAGGGACCTTCGGTAGACTCTGACCTCGACCGAAAGAGGCGTGTCGCGGGTGTTGTGTGGCATGAGGTTGACGAGTCTGGACATGTTGAATTCCATCGTGTTCGTGAAGTTCGTAATGGGCGAGACATTTTTCTGATCTGCACATGCGGTGTGCGGTCATTAATTTTAAAGAGAAGGGAGAAAGAAATGGTGGCATAAAGACGCTAGATACATGCATGCATGTAATCTGAGGCTGAGCGGGAGAGAGAGAGAGAGAGAGAGAGAGAGAGAGAGAGAGAGAGGAGAGAGAGAGAGAGAGAGAGAGAGATAGAGAGAGAGAGAGAGAGGAGAGAGAGAGAGAGAGAGAGAGAGAGAGAGAGAGAGAGAGAGAGAGAGAGAGAGAGAGGGAGGGAGGGAGGGAGGGAGGAGAGGGGGACGAAGGAGGGGGAGAGATATGGTTGAGCGAACGTCAGGTGCGTATTCACATCGCGTGTAGCAGTGTAGCACTGGACATGCATGAATACGCTGGCAAATAAAGCACCTCGTGGATTACAATGTAGCATGCATGCTTACACTCACATGATCCCAGCAAACTCCAGACTGACTTTGCGTCCACTCCGTAACAATTCAAAGGAGAGCTCTTGTTTACGCAATTATACAGCTTCACCATGAACGGTGGGGTGTTTGGCGGCAAGGCAGAATTGGCCGGGCGCTGGCGAGACAACGGAGGAGGCAAACACAAGCAGCAGCAGCAGCAACGAAAACAAGGCGCACGCGTTTCCCATTCAAACCCCGCGCTGAAACAACGTTATTGTTTACGATTCGACTTGCGGCTATTTCTGCAGCATGCGCTTTTGTAGCTGCCACATCCGTGACTTGTATGGCTTTTATTTATTTGCTTTTATCCGTCAAAAATTAAATTCGCATTAAAAGAATTAGAGGAAATATATTTGGTACATACAACACTCGAGGGAGGGTGGGTGTGTTCTCAGAACCAAAACTTCGCTCCTAGTTTTTGGCTCCATTTATTATCGCTGCCTTTGTACGTAGCAGAGGAGAAACATGTGTTTGCAAACATAGCGTCTGTCGGTGCTCCAGCTCTTGAAGTTTTTGGGTGTGTGACCTGTCTGGGGACCAGACTCTGCTTCAATGGTCTGTCTGGCCGTATACTTCCAATGCAATTACTGAGGTCGATTTCAAACGAACTCTACATGAGAGCCTAGCTACAGCTGCCTGCAAGCATGCATGCACCACTGATGGGTAGCCAATAGACCTACGCTGCGCGTGGGAGAGGTTTGTGTGTTTGCATCCATGTTAGTAAAACACCGTACACCGTACACACATGCAGACATACATGTAACAAGCAGAAAGTAATTTGTCCAAAACGAGAACACCGTTGCAAGGACCCTGATACTGTAACGTGACGGCTCAAACCACTTGGTGCTTTAATAAGTTTATAATATAGCAAATGGATTAATTATTGTTCGCAGGATCAACGAGAACCAGCCCGCGGCACGGGGAAGGAGTATTTCTTAGGCCTCTATATATATATATGTGACCATTGTGGTTATTCCATATCTTGGTTTGGTGCAAAGCAACTAAAATTGACAAGTTACATCGTACTCAAAGGCAGGTGCCGCTGGCGACACAATGCTCAATTACAGCGTCAAAGTTTACATCTTTCGCCAACGCCGACTACACAGCAAAATTCCCCAATAAGTAAATCGCATTTGCAAGCACATTAGATAGACTAGTTATTGCGCAATGATTTACATCATTGACATTGGTGTCAGGTTGCAGTTTGGCGCTGATAAGGTATAAATTTAGACATCAAGCCTAATTGATTCTTTTGCCTATTCGGCACCACCTTTATTTGTGTAACATGTCCGGCTGCCAATCAAAATGTATGTTACAACAGAGTTGTTGTCTTTTCAGAACGCAACTGAAATGACCGTTCAGGTACATGTAAAAGCATGCAATAAATCCACAATGCCCCAAGCAACAGTTCGGAACAAAGCTGAATATCAGTTCAAGGGTGTATCCTTTAAGTTGGAATTATAAGGAGGATGCTTTAACAGCATCATCTGGGTCTGATCAAATGACTCTTTTTCTTGAATCTCAGAGCCTTGCCATCCTTGAACTGATAGCAATGTCTGATTCTGATGGAGCCTGCTGCATGCTCCTTTCTTCACTCCAATGTCTGGTTAAAAATCACACCTTTAGGCTATACTATATCACTTAAGACGTGCAACACGTGACAAGGTCCTCAGTGCTCATCATGTACCGAATTTCTAAACAGAAAATTCGGGAGAAGTTAGGTGGGCGAGTGAGGGAGGGAAATATCCCTGGCCACTGGAGGGCACCCAAAATCTTTAGGGCCTTACCACATTCACTCCCTATGGTTATTATAGTTAATAAATGTAACATTAAACAACGGTACATCCAAGAATGCGAGCTTTAAAATGTGCAACAGCCTATTACCAAGTCTGATTTTAGCTCTCCTGAGTAGCAGAAAGCATCAACTTTACTCCATGAAAAGTACTCAGTGAAACGTTTTGCAACACAAACCATCCCATAATGCTGGCAAGTATAGATCCATTTCAATAAATTATCAGTGCATGGTCAACACCCTCAATTTCTGGCTCCCAAACAATATCTTGCTCTGGTAATATATTTTATTTGATTATTATTTAAAAGTAGACCTATATGTTATTTTCTTTTCACTTGGCAAATTGAAACTTCATTACCTGGCTGAATGAATGTCATTCTAACTGACTTGAGTGTGAGAGGGGGCAATACTTATTTTTAAACTGAGTAAAATGTGCATAATAAAGGGCCAAGCAAATTATATCAATACTTTAAAATGTGGTGGAGGAAAGTTGTAACTGTGCATTTCGAACATGGATCGGAGGAAAGGTACACTAGATTAATATCTGGACCTTGCTGAAACAGACACTAAAATCATGCAGATAGATCCTCAATTTCTTATGCTATTCAAAATGCCAGCTTTATTACATCACTGATTAGCCACTTTTAAACTGCTAGCTCCGAAACACGTTAAGGATTTTATCAATAAAATGAACGTAGTGTGTTCACAGACACATGCACAGAATATATATACATGTCTATATCAGAATGTTGTTGAATAGAGTTCCCTAAAAACGACGCATGTGCCTAACACACATTGGAAACATACAAGTGTTAAAGCTTGATCTCACACAACACCTCCCCTGTTAGCCTTGAAACCCCCAAAGCCTTCAACGAAATCCCAGGTGTCCGGTTTGTAGGGAACCTTTCACTATTCCCTTGCCTTGCCCCTTTGCGTCAGCACGGGTGTCAGCTCTTGATGTTGTTTGCATACACGAAACATGTGATTGGAAAGGAACTTGTGGTCGACTCGATCACCATCTTGATACTGAGTGTGAATGCGGACTCATCAAGGGTTCAGGAGAGGGGCTATATAAGGCAGACCTCAATTTTTGCGTCTCTGAGACCTTCAAGGGTGTTCTGGGCCATACTCATCCCCAGTTGGTTGCCGTGGGTTAATATTTCCCCCTTTCTGCTTTGGCAGGGCTGGGGCAAGCACTGGTTCCGTCCGTTGGTCAGTCTTCACACTGACTTCAGGGGTTTCCCTTGATGTTGATTGATCCATCTTCGTTTGGGGTGGATACTGATGGTTCTGCGTCCTCTTGAGAAGTGTACCGGGACCTCAGCTGCTCCAAATGTCTCCTCCAAGTAACATCTTTAGGAAACACTCACATCTTCACACTGCAGGAGCCAAAAACCTTAGTGAGTATCCACCTGGGGTCTTTGTCACGTCTGGGACCAAAGTACAATGCGTAGCAGGGAGTTCCAACCTTGATCATTGCGGCCACTTTCACCACTTGGTCACCATCCTTGATCATCTGTGACGGTGGCTTCCTTTGCCTGCTTGCCCTGAGCAATGTTGGCTGGAGATGGCAATAGAATATCTATTGTAGCTCTGATTTATCATGTATTTGAGAAGTTCATTTGGTGAATAACCCAGACTGAGTGGGGTGCGCCTGTAATGCATCAAAAACTCTTGCTGAGCTGATCTAGGCTTAGACTACAAGTCTGGACCTAACATTAGTTGGTTGAATGCATCAATCTTGGAGAAACCATAACCACTGCTAAACTTTCGCATCAGGTCATCTGGGAGTGGCATAGGGTACCTGTGAGGCTCCAGTTGAGGGTTGACCATAACCGAATAGTCTCCACACACACTAATTGACCCCCCGCTGTATACTTCTTCCTGATTGGGACTACCGGAGATCTATAGCTTTTAAACTGCGTCGGTTTCTAAACACCCTTGGCCACACCTGCATCATATCATCTTGGATTGCAAACGGGACCACATGCATGGTTTACAGAATATGGGTTTCGAGGCAGGCCTGAACTGGATTTCAAGCTGGAAATCCTTTAAGCAACCCAGGAGAGCTGGAATGTAATTGAATGGAACTCGGCAATGGCGTCAATAGAACGTCCCTTATATACACTGTACATACATGTACATGCAGGTTCCCTTATATACCTAGGTTTACCCGCCAAAATTTTTGAGAGCCGTAAGTGTACTTTTGACTAGCGAAGAGATGTCGTTACTTATGCGTAGATTACTTTAATTCAATTCTGTCCCTTAAAATGTCCACGTGCGAGGGAGGGGGGGGGGGGGCTAATCTGAAGTGTAACAGCTTTTGTTTGCGCTGTTTTTGGAGAAACTCCGTCATGTCCGACATGTTTGAAAGAAAAGAACGTGCTGTCGCCTTCGTTCGAGAAGAACATTTCTCTCGCACGATCCCGCCGACTACCGTAACGCCTGTCGTGTTTATAGCTCCCAAACACGTAGAATAAAGTCCCTAGAAACGACGCACGAGTAAAACACACATTGGAAACATAAAAGTGTTAAGCTTGACCTTACACAACATAAACATACTGTAGATGAATAAAACCATTGCTTTTGAGGGTTGTACGATATTTTATAATGCATAGATCTGGAGGGAGGAGGGAAACACAGATGTAAAATCACAAGTACAACTAGCATTTTCAAAACTAATGCATATGGCATGTTTAGTCCTCTTTCGTGTTCGTGTGTGAGTTAATTGTTGCAGACAGCGCATTATGGTTAATCTGAACCTGTGGCAGCAGGTTCAATATAGGATTGATTGAGGATTTATGAATATCATTAAAAAAACTTCACTCGCGGAACAACGGAGAAACGGATTGCTTATCTCATTGTCGCGATGGAACGAGAACTCAAAGATCTACAGTTCTACGTTTGTTCCGTGTCATAAAACGGTGTGCTTTTAGAGAAACAAACGAATTCCTGTTTCTCGTGCCCAGTCCTAAAACAAAATCTTCGTCGTCGTCTTCTTCCTTAGGAAGGTATAACTCGAGCTACGAACGGTTTTGAAAAACGGCACTGAACGTTGCCCCTTAAAGTCATATAGACATCTAGGAAGAAATTACAGCGAGAAGTACCTCATGCGGTAGTAAATTCTATATAGGAATTGGTATGAAGGTTATATGCAGAAGTTTATTATTGTTCAATGAAGTTATTTATACAGCATGCAGTATAAATACTCCAACCTGCACGAAATTTATTTGGTGTTCCTAATCGATACTTTGGCTAGTGAAGGTAAATGCCTTCGCATAATCGAAAGAAGAGATCTAAGCAAAGCAAGACGATATTTTATCACAAGAAAACAAGGCTAAAGCCCGAGCGCGCTACAAGGCCGATCCCGAAAAGAAGGTTTTGTACGCGACAGCTACAAGGCCGATCCCGAAAAGAAGAAGGCCTCCGTACTCGACAGCTACAAGGCAAAGAAGAAGGCCTCTGTACGCGACAGCTACAACGCAGATATTGAATCTAAGCAATCTGTGAAAAGGCAGCGATATCAAGAGGACCTCGAGGAGAACCGTGCTGCTAATGCACCTATCAATGGTAAGTGCGACCCTCCCCCCCTCCCCCCCCCCCCCCCCCCCCCTCAATCCGGGACATATGGGAGATTAATGGAGGATTTGACCGCTAATTGGATTATTGCTGGATTATTGCTACCAGCACGGGGGATTTGAGGGGGATTTGACATTGGGTGCGGTCTACTGCAAATGGTGCTGCGAATGACCAAAAGGTTTCTTGTCTATTTGCCTCCGTATCGACGGATCCTTGACAAAAGCGACGATACTGAAATGGAATCAGCAGTTAGGACTTTGTTCAGTGATGTTCTCAAAACGGGTGAAAGAATTATAATTCAAGTTGAGGAAAAATGGGGTGACAGCACATACTTTGTAGATATCCAGGACCGCGAGTTAAGTGGAAATGGCGTTTTGCAGGTTGTACGGTTGCAACAGGTAAGCGTGCTGTATACTGTGGAGCCATATTTTTTATTATACTTTTATATATGTATAGGAAGAGTCTCAGCGTGCTGACTTTACACCTACACTCCAGGTAGGCATCGCAAATATAAGACATTTACTAGTCTGCATGCGTGAGCTGCTAGCTTTGTCGATGCATAAGACGCGTGCATGATGTGTGTTTATTAAATGACAATGTTCATAAGCGACAAATTGGTATAGAGAGGATGCACTGTCATCCCTGGAAGGTTAACTCTTGCATTGGCACACTCATCAATTGTATTAAGCTTATGCATTGTATGATTATTAATTTTGGACACCAAAAACATAGTGGCGAGTGAACATGTGAACCTTCCTGGTATGACACTGCATCCTCTCTATACTTTTATGGTTGAATTGGATATTGATAAAGCTTGTGGTAAGCATACCTGCATTAGCATTTTGTGGACATGCATTGTAACAAACATATCTTCCAAACTGTCTCCTCAATTTGTGAGGCACAGGATGATTCATTACTATATTTGGTAACTAACTAAACGTTTCTGGTTATTATGTATGTGCAAATTGTATCATAGCCATTTTATATCATCAATTTCAGAGAGAAACTAGTCAGAGCTCAAGTAATAGTTTATTAGCTGAAACTAGTCAAAGCTCAAGTTCAAGCTTGTTTGCTGAAAAATCCAAAGTGTTCAAAAAGGAACCTATCACAAAGTACAAGCAGCTGATCAATGAGGCAGCATTTGAATTGTCCATAGAAACCCCTACCTTGTTGTGTGATCGGAAAGCGCTACTAACTGTAGTGCACGAAAGAGAGTGCATGATAATGGGTATGAGTACAAAAAAGGTAAATCACGTTCTGTTCAACTTGATCATAGAAATTCAAATAAACGCCAAAACATCAATGCATCCACTGGCACTAAACAACTGTCTGATCTAGAGCAGAGGCTTAACAGTATCAATCTGTCTGTAAAAATGAAGCAGGATAGGTGTCAGGAGAGTGAGAAGGATAAGAACTACAAACTGTGTGATGAACTAATGAGTGATATATCAGCTTTACTAGTTCAACAGCAACTAATTGAATCCGAGCTTTCTACACTGAAAGGAAAAGAGAAAAAATCGTAATGGTATCACCGTAGACGATCTAGTTCCACTTCTGATTTGGATCTGTCTGGTTCATCATATTTCGTCTGATATGTTTAGTCCAATGTCAGAACAAGCAGACAACTCTTTTCAGCCTGACCCTTTTCATCAGGGCCTCCCTCCAACATAACTGCTACTGTGTCAGGCAGAGGGAGGCCAAGTACAATCACACAATATATTGCTAAATGTATTAATCACCCTGGAATGTATACTGTTGTATCTAATAATATATATGTGACTCCTGTAACTGGTGTAACCTTGCGTGATTGCATCCAAGCTCGTGCTACGTATAGCTACAGCACTGCAAAAAGCCCTGTATTTGTAAACCAATGATACAAGCTGCTCTTATAAAAATAGAAAAAGGTATTCATTCTGTCTCATCTCTGTATTTCCAGACCAGGCTTATCAATCTCAACATGCAAAACGAAAACTTTTGCAAATGCCACTGGTAATAATTCGTTGTGGTTCCTCAGATATAGTGGCAAAAGTGAACTTTTTGTAATGGAACACATAGCTGGTATAGACTATGTACAAATTGCTGAGTTTCTAGAATCTACTAAACAGCAGGCTTCTACTTCTATATAGTTGAACAAACCAGAGTTTACTCCACTAGCACAGACTGAACGAGAACGCCAATGCATATCTTATTGCGTATACAAGTCACTTGGGCTTTCGTTCAAATCTGCAAGACGCCACTTTGGATTTAATCGTATGGCACAACGCATAGCTAGAATGGACAAGTGTATCAATGAAATTCAGACCATTCATGAATGTGCTGATCGAATCATAGTGACAAGGAAGCATCACGTTTAAGGTCATTGGGTTGCGCTGGAAATAGTGACAGCGCAGGTGATGGAGGACACGGTGGAAGTAATGGAGTCATGGATGCCCCGCTTTTAAGGTCATTGGGTTGCACTGGAAACAGTGACAGCACAGACAGACTAATTTGCTGTTTGAGACAAGGCTGCATGTATTCATCCCATGTGCCTATCAGCTCCCAACATGGTACAATGGTGGTCCAAGGATTATAGGTACTTACCACTGCCCATTCCAGACCCTGAGCGTCCATATGGTGGAAACTGCAGTGAGTGTAAAAATGGTGAGTGCTATGTGCACTTCATGAAACCAGATAGAGCAATTAATGCAACCATCGCTCCAATGTGCAAGCCTCCATCCGCTAACCTTAAAGAAAACATAACGACAATCCCTTCCATGGCAATATCATTCAGGAAGCAGCTAAACCGGTTCTTTTACCACCTTGTGAGGTTGAGATGTGGTTTAAACATCTTGTGACAGTTGCAGAAGGGATCCAAGAAAGCTGCAGAGACCCGGCAAATGAACAAAAAGGCTGCTGCTGAGATTCACAAGGGAACTAAAGAAGCAGAAACTGTTTGTGGTGCATGTAAGTCTCCATACAGACAGTACATGCACTACTGTGATAGAGGACTGGATTTGTTGTGACAAATGTGGTTCATGGTTTCATTATCGCTGTGTTGGAATAGAATTTGTGCCTGAAGGGTTTTTGTAGTTTTTGTAAATGATTTTTTCTACGTTTGGTGCATTCTTTGTGTTGGAATAGAATGTGTGGTTTTGAACGAGAAATACGGCCATCCAGTTCTGATCTGATTGTGGTAGAATACATAGTTACTCTCTTTTCTAGGTGCGTACACCTATTAAACCTCTAAGTCAAACTGAGCGTGCTTAAAAAGAAAGTAATGTACGATGTACAGTACAAACATACGTTCTCTTTTAATATAAATAAATAAATGAATATGTCAGTGTCTTCGATCTCCACATGCGACTCAGGACATCGTAGCAGATCGATACCTGAAATCAGACAGCACTTTAAGCACGAACGGAATATCAACACGAACAAGCTTGCACTTTAAATAGAATACAAAACTACTACTGTACAAAAAAAAAAAAAAATGTTAAAAATATAGCATTTAGTATCACAGTAAAGGCAAACGCACGTTCTTTCGTTTGTTTTGAGCAGTAAAACAACGTACACCGTAGACCGTTTAATATTATTTTTAAAACAGGACAGGGTCGAGGAGGGTCATTTGACCAGTTATTAACCCCGAACCTTGCGAGTTGAGCTGGGGCATTTGATTTAATAAATGTCAAATCCCCCATATGTCTCGGGTGGGGGGGGGGGGGGGGGGGGGGGGGGGGGGGGGGGGGGGGGTCGCACTTATCATTGATAGGCGCATAAAAGGCAGCGATATCAAGAGGACGTCGAGGAGAACCGCGCTGCTAAAAGGCAGACCCAGCAAGAAGTTCTTGGCCAAGAATCTTGGGCAAGGTAATGTTCTTGGCCAAGAATCTTGGGCAAAATCTTGGCAAGATCTTGTGCAAGATCATTAAAGATCTTGGGCAAGTGTCTTGCCCATGTGCCAAGATTATGGCGGCCAAGATCTGGTCATGATCTTGCCCAAGTTCATGGCATGATCTTACCCAAGTTCATGGCATGATCTTGGCCATGGCCATGTTCTTGCCCATGATCTTGCCCATGATCTTGCCCATATATTTTGCCCATGGCCATGCTGATATCTTGAATTGCATCCATTTATATATACATAGCACATGCCTACGTGTACATTATCATACATTGTGATATAGCTGATATGATACTGATAACATGTGTATAAGAGGACCGGATACATACAATGAGATAATGCATACATACAGAAAATCGAAAGTTTCACATGACGAAGAAAAGTTTAGTCAGTTGGGGTCACTGTGCACAGGACAAACATATGTCATACATGCATTTATATGTTATTGTATTTTACCTTTTTAACTGGTCTGCTAATTTCCTGTGTTTGTCCTGCATTTTTGGTTCAGAGACGTTCTTATTTTATCTTTACTTGCAGCCATTGCAACTGATCCAAACTTTTTTTCAATGCATTCTGAATAATTTGTTTCATTCTATTATGAAGTAATCACGTCTAACTGCTTACCTTCTAGTGTCTTCACCCTTCCTGGTGACATTGGTGGTTTTGCTGACACACTGGAACTGTTCGATTTTCCTGACGCTTTGTAGCAATGTGTTGCTTGCTCTTCATCTGTAAAAAGTGCGTCCAATAAGGCAAGGCCATATTTTACAATGTCTGTTGAGTCTATCTTTAGCAATTCTATACCACCTTTCTAAGAAGGAATTGCTGTTAGGTGACATTCTGTAACAATAATGCACATACATACAGATATGAAACTTTTTTCATCTTGGACAGTTGTCTATTTGATGCACATACATGTAGATCAAAAGCACATACATTACAAGCTTTATTCATGTTTCTTACCTTCAGCACCAAGTACACTAACACTGCATGTAGCAAGACCATCAACGTGACAGGACTGTGAAATAGCATCTACAATTAGTGCCCCAGCACCAGAGAGTGGTGCAGTACCACCAACACTAGCTGCCACTCCAGTGCCCTGGTTTTGCAAAATATCTGCAATGCTTAAAAGTGTTCAATTAAGGGAATCAAATCCAATTTCCTGCAGCTTCAACCCATTGGTGGAAGGGAGAACAATAATACAGGCATAAACTTAGGCATAGCATGAGGGTCTGTTTTGAGTTTTTTCTTATACAAAAAACATAAATGCAGACAATATGTGCAATAGCAGTGCTAAGAGTTGTATGTGTACCTGCAATCGTCCCAAGTCAGTCTGTTCATTTTCCCCCAATCTCTTTTTACTGACCACCTGAAATATATATGATCACAGTAAACAAAACACAGCTATCAGTTTGATCCAATATATGCAATCACACATTCACTACAGACACCTAGCTCTTTAGTATTAAATACCATGGTAAGTGTATAAAAGGAATGCCCAGCTGTATAATTAGAGTAATGATAAACAGGTACCTCAGTTGAGCGCATATCGATACAAATCATAAAATGAATGGGGCTTACTTTCCATATGTGGGATATGCAAATTGTCGCTATATATGTGCAAGCCACTACTGTACGCGCACGCGCGTGCATGTACATGCAGTTACATTATATGCATACATTCTCAGTTTAGTATACCCACAAGCACTCGCTTACTATTTTCAGCCTCCTTTTCATCCATTTCCAGTAAAATTATGGTAGCTTTACAGTGCGCTTGCTTTTCGCCATGATTAACGCACACGTGGTGAGAATTTTTTACGTGTCAACTATTAATTGCTTGCGCAAAATTTGTGTTCAAATATGAGCGATCAAACTGGCAAAAATAAGCGAAAACGGTACAAAGAATACCTGAGGAGTTGTAGTGTGGGTGTTCCAGAAAGGACTGCATTTAAAGTTTTATATTGGAAACAGGGTGAAAGAAATTGATAAAATGCTACTCAGAATCAAGCCACCCCATGATCTCCTTGCCCAATTTCCGTCTCACATTTTTGGAAAGCATCTGAAGTCAGAAGTTGGCTACTGTATTATTCATTGCCCATTCTTAAAGACATTCTGCCACCAGACTATGTTCATCATTTTGCACTCCTTGTAAGTTCTATGCATATTCTGCTGGGCACCAACCTCTCAGTGGAGTTAATAAATGATGCAGAAAGGATGCTGCTTGAATTTTACAATCTTATGCCAGAATTGTACCCAGAAAGTATGTGTACTCCTAATGTGCACAGTCTCATACATTTATGTGCATCTGTGCAGCAGTTATATTTAGGCCCACTTTCATGTTTTGGATTTGAAAATATGAATGGCATGATTAAAAGGGACCAGCATGGCTGCAGAAACTTCTTGCCTAGTCTCACCAATGCAATTTGTATGAAAATTAGCTTGTCATTGCACAAAAATGCAGTAATGAAATCAAATCAAGAAAGTGACAAGACCAAAAGGTTTTTTTGAAAAAATATCTCACTATTTTGAAGATGGACCTGTTGGAAAAATCAAAACTATCACATTGGATGAGAGTGAAAAGCAAATCCTTAGAAATGCAGGGCTCACAATTCCAGAAAATGGACTCAAATCATGTAATTCATATATGCTTAAACATACATCATACCAAGCTAGAAAGAATCCAATGAAATTAAGAGACAGTTCAGTATGTATGTTTCAAGTAGGACCCAATACAATGATGGGGTCCATCAGAAAAGTTGTTTTATTTTAATGAAGAACCAACTGCAATTATTGACAAATTTGAAACTGTTGAAGAAAATTTACTTCAAGCTGTACATGTCAGAGCAAGAAGACCATTTTATGCTAACAATACCTTCATTAAATAATGTTTCAAGAAAGTAAAGAAAATATCTGTTTCAAACAAAGCAGTAGCAGTACGAGTTGAAGCAATAATACATCAGAAGTGTGTACACATTCCAGCTAAGCATAGTGATATTGACATCATTGTGAAGCAACCCAACATTTATGAACATCATTGAACTAAAGTGTATGTAATACTATGTTTGGATATGAGTTCTTCAATTTTAACAATTATATTGTTTAATAATATTAGAGGAGAAAAATTATCTTGGCCAAGGGCATAAGAGTCTTGCCAAGATCTTGCCATTCTTGCCAAGATCTTGCCATTCTTGCCCGATTCTTGGCCTTTCTTGCCCAAGAACTTTTCACTGGGAGAAATACGAGAACAATTCAGCTGCCATTAAGGCATCTGAAAGGAATCGGTATTGGAATGACCCCGCTGCATGTCCGATTGGCTAAACGTGCTGCCGAGAGGAAGCGGTATCGCAGGGGTCACCGAACTACCACTACCACCCAAAGGTATGTCATGTTGTATTGCACGAGCATTAAAAAGCTACAGGAAGATGTGCATGTAACATGTGTACAGCACGCATGTAAGGGATGCATGGTGACCCAACTGTTGTGAACAGTCCTTTGTGACCTGTCTATTATTGAATATTGGGGTGTCATCCTTAATCTGATGTACAAAAGGCTTCCTTATCTGATGTAAAAAAAAAAGGCTTCTTTAGACACAATGGCAGCCCACCTGCAACTGTGTATGAATTTAATTGCATTTGCTACTGAAAATTACTGCAACCATATCCTTCTCCCATATAGCTACTCCTTGTATGAACCCAAATCTCATGCACTAATGGAGTATGATGGTGGTCTTGAAAAATCTATTCTTAGGGATAGTGAGCTTCTAAGTGAAGTAAATGATGCCTTTTGTAAGTCTCATCCATTGCTAGCTCAAAAGGTTATTACAAGATCTGCCTGTGCAGCAGTAAGTAAGATTGGTGCAGATGCATTGGTTTCTAAAGCACTGAGTGTACGAAGAGCAAAAGCAGGGTCATTGCTAAAAACTATCCGGGAAATTAATGCATTGAAATTAGAAGAAAATGATATATTAGTTGGGCATGGGTATCATACTGCTGGTTCTCTGCCCCCGCGGCCGCTAGATGCAGTGCTGCCCCCCTACCGTCCGCCGCCGGCAGTAGCAGCAGCGCTGCCCCCACCACCAGCAGCAGCAGAGCTGCCCCCACTGCCAGCAGCAGCAACAGAGCTGCCCCCACCGCCACCAGCAGAAGCAGCAGGAGCACTGCTACCTGCACCAGCCCCACCATCGGCACCAGTATTGGCACCAGTGCCCCCACCACCACTTCGCCTGCTGCTACTCTGGCTGCTGCCACTACCACCCGCATGGCTCCCATGGCCGGAACCAGGCCACCGAGGTCAGAGACGAGGCTGGGGGAGAGGAAGAGGATAAGGCAGGGGAACCGTGCAGTACATTAAAAACTCATATACTTATAATTTCAATTATTAAATTTTGTAACCTCCCTCCCTTCGAAAATTGAATGTGACCACGTATAAAGACGTGCTACTATGACAGAGGAAAAAACTTATGAAACAAGTAAATAAAAACATTATCTAACAAGAAAGTTGTTGGTATATAGGATTGTCCAATGTGATGTAAAAAGCACAGAAACAAGAGTGACAGAAATTTGACTGGAAAATTGAAATAGGCCTACATTTAGCACACTAACTTTATAACAGTACATGCCTGAGTAATGGGCTAAATACAGGCCTATTTCAATTTTCCAGTCAAATTTCTGTCACTCTTGTTTCTGTGCTTTTTACATCACCATTGGTCAATCCTATATACCAACAACTTTCTCGTTAGAGAATGTTTTTATTTACTTGTGTACATTAATTGTAATGATGATCTTAAGGTTTGTCGATCTAAGAATGCACCATTTAAAAGCAATTCGATAATAGATTAAAACTGGACTTTGTGTGGTTGGGGAACAAATGGCTAATCTCGTCTCCAACCCGGGAGGGGGTGGGGAATGGTGAATGGTGTGCTTCCTCGTCCCCATGCTAGTTTCCATTAATTTCAGTTTCCATTCACCACACACACACACACACATGCCTTTGGAAGTTGCTGCACAAATCACGAACACTTTGCCATGCCAGTTGATAGTGGCTGGAGTGTGGCTGTGAAGTCCACATGCAGCGGGCTTGTATGCTCAGTTCCCTGAGTCACTGGTGCATGCGTGAGCAGGATGAGGTTGGCCTAGGCCAGTGGAAAGATCACTGCCCATCTCAACTCTGATTACAAGATGAGCATGATGGCAAAAGTTGACAAAGATGTGAAGGTGATTTGTGCACCTGACCTCTCCTCCCCCTCCTACACATAACAGAATGGTAACCAATTCAAGAGGGGTGTAAGTTGAATTTGGGTAGAGAAAGCAAGATAACATATCTACCCCAAGCTAACACTTGATTGCTGTCTATAGAAATGCATGGGGTGGGGTGCAAAGAATTGTCCCTCATTGTCGTAGGACACCCTGTATATATATGGTGTTCCCCCCCCCCCCCCCCCACCTGCCGGGGCCAAGCTGGTCTTTTGCCATGTCCATTGAAACCAACACATGGTCTGAAATCAGATGATCGAGGCATGTAGGTGGGGGGGGGGGGGGGGGGGGGGGGGGGGCCAGCTCTGCAAAAGGTCCTGTGTATGCACAAGAGTGTAATTGTTGCCTGTGGATCTATAGCAGCAAAATCCTGTTTTCAAGATGCTATGAAGCTTTCAAGCTTTTTGATGATGACATCCACCACTGTTTCATGGACTGTATAGGTTTCGCAACTTCTGATGAGGCATGGTGCCAGGCCCAGCTTGGCCTCAACAGTGGTGGTCTAGGTTTGCGCTCACTGTCCCTTCACTCAAGCTCAGCGTATATCGCTTCTGTCTGTTCCTCCGGTGTTGTTGATTCTGAAGACATACATCTCACAAATGCCATTGACCACTTTAATTCTCATGTTTCTCCAATCGAGAAACTTTCTGTCAATTCCATTATCTCCTCACCCGTCAGTCAGAAGCTTCTGTCTTCTAAAGTGAATGACCTTTGTTTTCAAGACCTTTTTGATCGATCCTCTCCTGCTAACAAGGCTAGGCTGCTATCAGTTTCAGCTCCTCATGCCACATCCTGGCTATCAGTTATTCCTTCCACATCCCAAGGTCTACATCTTGACCCCATTGAATTCAGGGTAGCTGTCAAGTGGTGGCTGGGCCTAGATACCTCCCAGGGCTCTCAGTGTGCCTTCTGCCCTGCCCACAGTCTGGACCCTCTCGGACACCACGCTTTAACATGCAAATGTGGGGGTGATGCTGTATTACGCCATAATGCACTCAGGGACACTTTAGTGCACTTCCTTCACCGTGCGCATGCTTCTGTCCAAGTTGAAGTTGGCGCTGGGCTCTTTCCCGACCATTCGCAGTCAAGACCTGCCGATATTCTGTTACAGAATTGGAACCTTCGGAGGCCCGTTGCCCTGGACATCTCCGTTGTCTCACCGCTAAACCCTTCAACTTTAGCTGAAGCGGGAGCAACGTTTGGTGCAGTCCTTGAGGCAACGGGGAGCAGGAAACACCAGGCCAACGATGAAAAGTGTTCAGCTCTAGGGTGGGTCTCAACCCCTCTAGCAGTTGATTCTTATGGGGCTTGGGGGTAAAGAGGCTACATTGTTTTTAGCACAAGTTGCTGCTCGGCTTGCAATCCACAAGTCCCTTCCAAAGTCACAGGCTTCTTCGACCTGTTCTCCAACTTAAGCATTTGCTTAATTAGAGCAAATGCCAGAGCCATTCTCCGAAGAGTGTAGAACCGTACCTAATTATGTATTATGAATTTTATTAATTTTAATTCTTTATAAATGTTTACATCCATGTATTTATATTTTGTTTGATATTCCAGAAATACCTGGTAAAAAATATATAAAAAATTAATAAATATATGGGATCGTTTCCGTGAAAAGGGACCTCGAGTATACACTATAAAATTTCCAGTCCGCGCAATAGAATGTAACACTTGCGTTGAGATGGATGGGTAATTTTAAAAAAACATTTGGCGCCTTACAACTCCAGGCATGACAAATACTCCGATTCTCAATGCGTAAGAAGCAATGTGTAGAGGACTTGTAGAATATCAAAATAATTGAAATCTTGAAAAGAAAACATGCGTTTGGTCTCTTTTCATCCATCTCCAATGAACAACTGGTTGGGCAAGTCAGAAGATTTAGATGTGGTCACGTCACTTGGACAGAAGAGCTCGCATTTTAGCTCAATTAATACGCGAGGCTCTGCGATAAATAATACTCTGCTTTTACTTCCAGCGCACCGCCAGTCACTTTGAAAAGATGACCACACTTGTGTACACACACGTACACGTACATCCATCACACCTCGCCATGTAAACAAAACATGCATTTCATGTGCTTCATTTCATCCTTTTTCTAAGAAGTCAACCGAATTGAATGAGAACATATCACATTTGTATATAAAAGCTAGAAAATTCTTCATCATCCTACATGCCGCGAAAATAACAGATTTACAAAACACAAGCAACTGAATGCACAACACAAACACAAGCACACACATATCACGGCCATGGAGAGAGTTTCTTGCACTAGACATACTCCTGCTGGTTTCCAGAACTTCATACAAAATAAATAAATTTGCAAGGCAAAAAAAAATAGAATAGAAAGAAAAGAATAAAAGAAATGTTTGTATAGTACAAGAGTGTTGAAATGTAACTGGAGAATTGAAATGTCAATGGGTTAAATGAACTGCAGCAGTTGAAAAAGCATCCAATGAATTATTTTCGCCAATGGTGTCATGTCCGCCACCAACCAATAGCGATGGGGCTCCTCCTACTGACAAGGTTCCACACCTCCATCGGTACACAGTCGGAGTGCTTCAGACCCTGCCAAATGGTTGAGGGGGGTGTGGTCGCAGGTTGCAATAGTGCAATTGGGGGGAAGTTGTTTGACAACCTGCAAGTGGGAGGAGCACTTGTTAAATGCAGCAAATAAGCATGTGCAGGCACCTATGGTATACATGTAGTACCCTATGCTATACCTGGATATGGCAGACTGTATATGTACTGAAATTCTGATGTATGTCCTACCACATAATACAATTAGCAGCAGTTTACTACTATGTAATGACACAAACGAGTAGCGAAATTAAAAGACTTGTAAATGTAATGTGACTTGTAAATGTGACTTATAAAAAGCTGACACTGGTTAAATGTTGTAATTACCAAACACACGTGTGTGGTGCATAAATAAAGGAAGCATTTGACACTTTACACAGAAAATCGAGTTGAAGATGACACTTGCACTGCACGCCTATTTAAGGAGTTGAAGATGACACCTGCACTGCATGCCTATTTAAGGAGTTGAAGATGACACCTGCACTGCACGCCTATTTAAGGAGTTGAAGATGACACCTGCACTGCACGCCTATTTAAGGAGTTGAAGATGACACCTGCACTGCACGCCTATTTAAGGAGTTGAAGATGACACCTGCACTGCACGCCTATTTAAGGAGTTGAAGATGACACCTGCACTGCACGCCTATTTAAGGAGTTGAAGATGACACCTGCACTGCATGCCTATTTAAGGAGTCAGTAAATCCAAATTTGATGACAAGGGCATTCACTAGAGCTGTATGGAGGACCTTGGCATCTTTTTGGAACAAAAACATTGAAAATAAAGTGGACAAGTATAGAAAAAAATCATTCGCAGAATTGTATCAGTGTTTATCATCCAGATGAATACACATCATTCCCACACACCACATACATGCACACACCATACAGTGTGTGTGTGGGAGGGGGCTGACGTCTACTACTCTTAAAAGTGGCCGTGAGACTGACTCATCACTGACATGCAGTATTTTGTGCTGACACGTACAGTACGGCCTGATAAAAAAGGCTACGGTGCAGTACATGTGGTCACAATGAACTGCCTGACAACTGATCAACTAAACTACATGCAGTGGCTACTAAGCTAACCTGCTAAGCCTCTCGCTTCCTCAGGGACGATCAATACTGGCTCGCATGAGCTTAGTCATCATAAGGCGTGTGTCAATAGTTTAATTATTCATACTCATAAAAGTGTGTGGAGGAGGGGGAGCCAGAGGGGGTTATAGTCCCCTCCCCTCCACTCCCCTCCCCTCCACACACACAACACACACACATATGCACACACATACACACACACATACCAAACACGCATGCACACACGCACATACACGCAACACATGCACACACAACACAACAAACGCACACACAAAAAAAAAACGCAACAAACATGCAACACAACACACGCACCTACAAAAATGCACACATACACAAACAACACGTTCATGTATGTATATACACACACATACATACACACTCACTGGCAATGAAGTTTCAAGGTACTGCCAGAGTTGATCAGGTGTGAACAGTGTCTTAGGACATTCGATGCTCCCCATCCAACCAGGCTTCAGAAACTGATTGCAGTAACATATCTCTGTGCAGACATATACATCCAATCTGTTTGTAATAGTGGTTCCTGTCTGGCTGGTGTAGGTTGAAGCTGCATAGTCTGCAGAAGAGTCCAGTGATGCTATTGTTGCATGATACAACAGTAGTGGATTATCAGCAGTGAAACAATTGTTAAGTAATTAAGTTATTGATTTCTCCAGTTAGAAAAAAATAGCACACTAATTTTGTATATAACAAGTTTGTGCAGATGTATATAATTGTGCAGTAGTACATGTACATGAGTAGCTGATACCGTGAATTAAACAGTAATAAAATTACATTCATTTGGTGTGAATTTTACCAAACACTTAAGGTCCTATTAACATGTACATGTACATGTACACAATATAGAAATCAAATGATTTAAATGATATATTGTCGTTTGAGCTACTGTAATAGACTAGTACATTATTTGTACATGTAGATCATCGTTCAAACCACTAAGGAACTCTTAAAGTAACCAAAACAATTTTTCTTGGTTTCAGGATTCGTTTCAAATCATTAAATCATTTAGAATTAATTACATGCACCTGCAATTACCTCGTTTGGTTTGTTCAGCGGCCATATACTAATGGGTCTAATGGCTAAGTAATTGCAGCAATCAAGACGAAAATATTCCAGATTGAGCCACTACTTTACAAACCACATAAGACCATCTCCAAATACCTCGGTATAGTAACTCATATAATACATCATGCATCTATAAATACCTCGGTATAGTAACTCATATATTACATCATGCATCTATAAATACCTCAGTATATATGCATCTAAAAAATCAACTAGCCCACATGAATAACACAAAATACCACTTTGAACTTTCCCCAACCTTTTGAAGTGATTATACCCAGGAAAGCATTCCAGCCTAATGTGTTGTAGTTGTAATTAGCTTACATCATTGCTACATGTAGTTGCCAAAATAGAACACAAAAGGTCATGTAACGGAGCTACTTTAGGCACAGTGGGCAATGTACACCTCTAATGAATAATCCCACACTAGATGCCCAGACCTATGACCAATCTAAGCATTGGAAGATATGACCAATCTAAGCATTGGAACACCCAGACCTATGACCAATCTAAGCATTGGAACACCCAGACCTATGACCAATTTAAGCATTGGAACACCCAGACCTATGACCAATCTAAGCATTGGAAGACCCAGACCTATGACCAATCTAAGCAATGGAACACCCCAGACCTATGACCAATCTAAGCATTGGAACACCCAGACCTATGACCAATCTAAGCATTGGAACACCCAGACCTATGACCAATCTAAGCATTGGAACACCCAGACCTATGACCAATCTAAGCATTGGAACACCCAGACCTATGACCAATCTAAGCATTGGAAGACCCAGACCTATGACCAATCTAAGCATTGGAACACATACATACACTGTACGAAGTGCAAGTTGTAGTCATGGAGACATAGACGTAACTGCAGTCAGAATGGGATTGCAATGACTTACATATGGATTCAGCTCTCATCACCTTATCGACGGATTTTTTGACATGGTCGCCTAGGAGATAGAGTGCAATGGTAAATGGGTGTGGTGAGTGGAGGGAGTAGAACACAACACGTGACAACAATCCATTCTGATGAACGAACATAAATACACCCAACACGAGTACACTGCAGCTACTGGACAGGACATGTATAGCAGTGGTATGCTTATATAATTTTGAGTACAAGTACATCACTTCTCAAATTGTTTACAAAAACGTTTCAGAGCTACTAACCTTGTTGGATAAACGAAATGCAAGTTTGTGTAAGCAACCATAGTTGCAAATGCACTTCCCATACAATCAATTGTGGCAATGTTGCAATCTTACTGACATCTACTCTATTTAGTTTAACACACTGATTTAGACAAAACCTTCTCTGTAACTAGCCAAAAAGATTTGGTTGTTGTCATAATTTCGTTGTTCATTTTAGACACTGTCTGAATATTCCATCATCTGCACGACAAACCCTCCATTGACTAACTAACTATAATGTAACTAACTAACTACACCATTGCACCATGTTAATACACACAAACAAATACTCACAGGTACACACTCATACACACATACATACGCACTCATATACAAATACCCACACATATACATAAATAAAAATGCACACATACCGTGTACACAAACAAGCACAAAGAACCAAACGCCTACACAAACACACACACACACTGTATACATACACACACACACAACGTATACACACATGCTTACACATAACACACCCACATCCCACACACACACACACACCTTCCAGAGCCACCAGCATGTTCTGACATTGCTGGGCTGTGGGCCTGCACTTGTAGTCCGAATGGAGACAGTCACATAGCAATCTTTGGAGTCCCTCATTAAGGAACGAGGGCACGATGTGGGTGGACTGTTGACCGATCTGTGTGTGCATGTGTGTGTGCATGTGTGTGTGTGTGCATGTGTGTGTGTGCATGTGTGTGTGTGCATGTGTGTGTGCAGGTGTGTGTGCAGGTGTGTGTGTGCATGTGTGTGTGTGTGCAGGTGTGTGTGCATGTGTGTGTGCAGGTGTGTGTGCAGGTGTGTGTGCATGTGTGTGCAGGTGTGTGTGTGCAGGTGTGTGTGTGCAGGTGTGTGTGCAGGTGTGTGTGCCACGTATATGTATGTATGTATGTATGTATGTATGTATGTATGTATGTATGTATGTATGTATGTATGTATGTATGTATGTATGTATTGTATGTATGTATGTTTGTATGTATGTATGTATGTATGTATGAATGCGTGTGTGCATGTGCACGTGTGTTAAGGTACATGTACATGTATGTGCAAACAGTAGTGGTAAGACTCACACGCATGTACAAAATACATTATCCTCAACCCTCTTGCCTCTCTTCTCTCCCTCCCTCCCTCCCTCCCTCCCCCTCCTCCTCCCCCCTCCCTCCCTCATTCCTGGACTGCCCAGCAGGTCACACGCACATGTACATCTGCCATCGTACTGCAGTGTTAAAACACTATACTGTACACAAGCATGATTTGACTTTGGGTTTTTGTGAGTACCACATGGCAATGGCGCGGTATGCCTGTGTTTACATGTGTAGCCCACCAGCCAAACATTACAATTATCAACCATTACACATTACATCACTATTAACCACACATTACATCACTATTAACCACACATTACATCACTATTAACCACACACATTACATCACTATTAACCACACATTACATCACTATTAACCACACATTACACCACACATTACATCACTATTAACCACACATTACACCACACATTACATCACTATTAACCACACTATTAACCACACATTACATCACTACCATGTTCGGGGATAAATTATACTAGCGCTCATAGGGAAATCCAATGGGGAATGCATTACTAGTACCTGCACCTGTAACTGTACCTACATGTACCTACATGTACCTACATGTACCCACATGTAGCTACATGTACCCACATGTACCTACATGTACCCAGGGATTTATCTGACCCACCCGCTACCTACCGGTGACTTTGGGCTTACCCACCCGTATTGGATGGTACATAGTTAATCATGCATCAGTGGTTGCGGGCGTGATCGTTTCGTGATTGCATTGGAATCTATGAATGATTTCATTACCATAACTCCTCCGCCCCCGGGTATTCAAAATAGTATTAATAAAAACATTAATTAGCGGTCACAAAAAAGTACACGTAATGTTTCCGTATAGCATCTGCGTCGCATTTTTAGCCATGATACCGTAGACGAATCGCCTGAATACCTACAGCGTGGATAAAGCGAGCGTAGAGTTTGCGTAGGAATGACAAAGCGAATTTCGAAGCAGCGTCACACGTAAACGCTACGCATATGTTACGCGTACTTATTTTAGCCACACCGTTGCATAAGGACGGAGGGTCTTAACTGTTGCCTTTTTCGATGAGCTTGTGTTTATTACAAATCAGTCCATATGAGGGTGTGGCTACATCTGTTTAAGTGGTATTAATATCTGACTATTATCGGTAGGCGTTATTTAAAATACTATTGCTAAAATGTCGGGAGACAATCCGTTCACAAAAGCAGTGTTGGAGACTCCAACCAACTCAGACAAAGAAGTTTAAATCTGCACAGCCTCCAAAACGTGCAACAGAGATATTCCAGTTGCTTCAAGAGGTAAGGAATCCTACAACAAAAACGATCACTGGTTACAACTGTGCTATCTTGGACTGAAAGTAGGTGGGTCTTGGGTTGACAATCCTTTCCGAGACTTGAATAAGTTGAAGGAGCGTGCCACAATACATAATAGCACTACACTCCACAAGTGATACTGTAAAAGATTTAGCCAAGGAGCTTCCTAATATAGAACAGAAACTTCCTGTTAACTGGTGTTCGGTCTTGATCCTGTTTTAGCTTCCAGCATAGAAACAGAGTGGAACGTTTTCCGTCGTAGACCTACTATCAACATAACTGTATTTGTCATAAACCCTAGTGAGTCAGTGATGTTCCTAGATCTAAGGCTTGCTGCAATCAGATTGTTGCTGTTGCCGTCTAGTTCTGCTGAAGCAGAACGATCATTTTCAACGATGAGTAGAATTTTGACAAACCTGCGAAATCGACTAACTGAAGGTCACTTGGAAGACCTACTTTTCTGTGAAATGGAGGGACCGGATATTCCTGATCCTCGAGGCCAAAATGGAAAATATTGAGGCATATAGGAAATATACCGGGTGTCCACGAAAGAACGCAATGCTTTTGAACGGGAATAACATTTGATAGATTGCGTTCTTTCGTGGACACCCGGTATTATTGGAGTTTTTTTTTCTATGGCGTAATTACAGGGTAAAATAGTGCATCACTATCGCTATGTATGTGAACACTGGAAATCGATTGGTGTATACTGTTGTTTGTACATGTAACTATTACTACTGTAACACTATGAATCATGAATTGATTGTACACTATTGAATTCTGGCACGCATATGACACATTATAGCTTCCATGGTTGACATACATGTAACCCACCCGTGCCCAGTTGCCTACCCACCCATCATAAATAAAAGTCAGATAAATCCCTGGTACCTACATTGCGTGTTTCAAGTGAAGTCACATACGAAGCAGATGTAAACATATATGCCCTGTCACACTCAAGTATGTGAGATGCTCCCGATTAGAGCTCACCATGTAGCGCTGATGACACTTCACTGACGGATTGATGGAGTCCATGTACAGGTGTCTCCATGGGCGTCGCCCCGTGCACATGTTGAGCATGCAACAGCCGGCCTGCCAGATGTCAAATGCTCTACTGCAAGTCTGGTCCCGGTAGAACTGGATGTGGGTGTGGCAGTGGGTGTGGTGTGATATGGTATGATGTGATGGTGGTGGGTGTGGCAGTGGGTGTGGTGTGATATGGTATGATGTGATGGTGGTGGTGGGTGTGGTGTGATGTGATGGTGATGTGTAGTGTGTGGTAGTGCATATTGGTAGCATGGTGAATCACACATGCAGTGATATCAGCACCTAGTACAATAATCTTTGAATAGGCTACGAAACAGTAACTATATGGGATTGTTAATGCGTAAAGGGACTAATGCATGATTTGATATTCTAGAAGTCTGGAATGTCCTCTACACATGGCTTCTTACGCACTGAGAATCAGAGTATCTGGCGTGGAGTTGTAAGGTTCTGAATTTTAATTAGCCATACAAGCATTACAATTTTATTGCGTGTACTATGCTAAAAGTCCCTTTTCGGGAAACAATCCCATATCATACATGTATATAGTGTTTCATACTGTACTAGTACAATGGTTGGTTAGTAAAATGGTTAGTGCAATGGTTAGTGCAATGAATTTTGCAATGGTTAGTGCAATGGTTAGTGCATCTAGCTAGAGGTCATCTCTCTCCTTACCTCAGGAGGGTTGAAGTGCAGTGTTCCCGCTCCTGGGCTCCCCGAGAAGACTGGCCCGTAGTTACACTCCCTCATCAGCACAGCACTGCCAAAATCTGCCACCTTTAGCCTCTGATTGGTCACATCCAATAAAAGATTGGCAGCTGATGCGATGGGTGGGAGGGGAGGGGAGTGGAGGGGAGGGAGGGAGGGGAAGGGAGGAGAAGGGAGGGGAGGCAAGGGGAGGGGAGGGGAGGGAGGGGGAGGGGGAGAGGGATGATGGGAGAGTAAAATAGATCAGACTGGAAAACGTACAATGTACGGTATGTGCAGATGTATTGGGTATATAACTAAACTCCAGCACCTTTTCTCCTGACCCTTGGGGCACACCATCTCTCCCAATCAAAGCAGGTGCTTACGTTTGATATCACAGTGGACCATCATGAGTTTGGTGTGCAGGAAGTCAAGTGCGTCAAACATCTGGTAGGAGTAGTGGATGACATCATCGGCAATCAGAGGTCCGTTGTGTTTGAGCAAATCGTAGAGAGATGCTGTAATGTGGGTGTGTCCATTGTGGGTGTGTCCATTGTGTGGGTGTGTGTATTGTGTGGTGTGTCCATTGTGTGGGTGTGTCCATTGTGTGAGTGTGTGCATTGTGTGGTGTGGATGTGTGAGTATGTGCATTGTGTGAGTGTGTCCATTGTGTGGTGTGTGTGGGTGTGTCCATTGTGTGGGCGTGTGCATTGTGTGTGTGTGTGGGTGTGTGCATTGTGTGGGCATGTGCATTGTGTGAGGGATGCAAAATACCATTCCCACCATAATATGGCCACACACATCAATAGGCCTTGACAGCAAGTGTATGAAATTCAGCCCTCTTTAATTGTTTCTTGTGCAACCTAGCTTCCATTAAGTGCGCTGCTCCAATCATAAACTATGTATCTACAACATGATGTGCCAACTTGTCTTGTGTTTCATAAAGAAATGTGTACAGAAATACAACCCTGAGGCACACCAGGACTGCAGTACTCACTCCAAATGTGCTGACTTATATATTCATGTGTGAGTGAGTGTATGTGTGTGTGTATGTGTGTAAATGTGTATATGCTTGTGCGAGGAAGTGTTTATGAATATGAAAGTGTGCGAGTGAGTGTGTGTACATGTGTGTTCAAGGGAGTGTGTGTATGTGTGTGAGTGTGCATATGTGTGTTCCTGTGTGTCTATGTGTTTGTGTGTATGTGTGTTGTGTGTGTGTGTGTGTGTGTACGTGTGCGTGTGTGTGAAACATGTCCTCCAGGGTACATGTACATGTACTGACATGTGCCCATTAAAAACATCTTGAAAACAAAAGCCAGTCAACTCTGTGCATACCTCAAGGTCATTGGTCATTGGTCATTGTTGTGCGCCCTCCTGTCATGCCTCGTTACCTCCCAGAATAACTAAATTCCTTAGCGTGTATTCATGGTAGTAGCTCTTTCCAACTCTCATTGGCAGCAACTCGTGTTTATCTTATTATACATCCTACTGAGGTTTGACACTCTATTAAAATACCACTGTTTGGCCTATAACTATGACAGTACCAAATAAAAACTGTTCCTCCCTCAAATGAGATATAACTTTGAGGTAAACCGACCAAACGTGCTGGTGCAAACTCATCAGAACTTCAAATTCCTCTGGTACCATCACATACAAAACACCACACACACACACACACACACCCAAGGTGTTGCAAAATCGATCAACAAAAACATCTCAAGCTGCGCTATGAGTACACACACACACACACACACACACACACACACACACACACACACACATACACACACACACACAGCACACACACCACACACACACCACCACACACACATCTCCTTATTGCTAAGACATCGTCTACACACACAACTCCAGTTGATGCCCACTCACAAGACATGAGCTCCTCGAACAGCTGCACGGTAGTGTGGTGAGGGAAGGGGATGATGTTGGCTCCAAAGAACTCAACCACATGGAGTGGCTTGCTGTTGATGAGCCTAGCCAACTTGAGGCAGATGTAAGTCTCGTCCAAGCCTGCATCCTCGGCATGAAAGTCAATGTTCCCCTGAGAGGGAATAGGAGAGAGGGAGGGAAGGAGGAGGGAGGGAGGGGGAAGGAGGGAGGGAGGGAAGGAGGAGAGAGGGAGGGGAAGGAGGAGGGAGGGAGGGAAGGAGGAGGGAGGGAGGGAGGGAAGGGAGGAAGGAGGAGGGAGGGAGGGAGGGAAGGAGGAGGAGGGAGGGAGGGAGGGAGGGGAAGGAGGGGAGGGAGGGAGGAAGGTAGGAGGGAGGGAGGAAGGAGGGAGAGAGGGAGGGAGGGAGGAGGGAGCGGAGGAAGGAGGAAGGGAGGAGGGAGGGGAGGGAGAAGGGGAGGGGGAAAATGGGGAGAGGGAGAATGGGGAGGGGGAGAATGGGGAGGGGGAGGAGGAACTTTTGAGGTCCAATAAATCAATATATACAGTGTACATTACTCCATGTTACTCATGCGTACACTTTTCTTGTCACTTCTCTATATGTCCTTTATATGTCCTTGCACTGGGTACATTAGACATGAAAGAGATGAGCTCTCGTACCCTCCTTCATGGCTAAGAGATAGTTGGATTCGTTGTCAAGGATACTGAAACAGGTCCCAAAGCCTCCACTAGCGATCTTGTTCACTCTCACCCAATGCACGTTTTCGCAGTAACCTCCGTGCCTTCTCAGCTGCTTCAGAAGACACTGCACATGCACAAAACAGTGTGCTTGAAAAATACACTGGCACTTTTACACCCCACACATACACACACTCACACTCTCATACAAACACAATCACACCCACACTCACACATCACATAAACACCCACAAATACATCACACAAACAACACCCGCACACTGACACACAAATACACACTCCACATCAAGCACCCACACACACTGACACACAAATACGCACTCGCACACAATTACACACACATCACACACACTCAGACACAATATACATACACTCACACAAACCACCGCCCACACACTTATACACACACTCACTCACAAAAACACCCATACACACCCACACCGACACTGACACATGCACACACTCCCAAACACAAGCATAAACACACACCACACACATACACACACACACACACCACACACACACACACACACACACACACACACACACACACACACACACACACACACACCTGCCGTGTGTGGGCTCGGTGGTTCACCTCCCTGGCAGCCACCTCCTCCTCCATCTTCTCCTCATCCGGTTCAAATCTCTCTCTGATGCTCTCCAGTACTAGTGGATGTGTGGACGACGATTGGGGAACACTGTCCTGGGTGGGTTGGGACACAGTATCCAAGGATAAGCAGGGAGTATCCTGAGGTAAGGGCGGTGTATCCTGAGGAAAGGGCAGAGTATCCTGAGATGAGTGTGGAGTATCCTGAGATGAGCGTCGTGTATCCTGAGATGAAATATCCCGATGTGAGATGGGAGTATACTGAGGTATGAGAGGGATGGTGTGTGAGGGATGGGAAATGTGAGGTGTGCAGTTTGTGATGCATGTACAAGGTGGTGGCCACACCCACACACACCTGCACACGCACACACACACACGCACGCACTTACACACACACACACGCACGCACGCACACGCGTGCGCACACACGCACACACACACACACACACACATGCACCACACACACACACACACACACGGCACACACACACACACATGCACACACACACACACACACACACACACACACACACACACACACACACACACACACACACACACACACCAATATGTACCTGGGCTTCCACTTCTAATTCGAGGTCGTGAGACGGTGGGAACACATCAACGGACTGGAGGGGGTAACAGCCTCTGTAGCACACTCCATTGAATACATCATGCTGTTCTGCGTACATGGTACTGAACTTGACACACATGCACCTCACATGCACCTCACATGCACCTCACATGCACCTCACATGCACCTCACATGCTCCTCACATGCACCTCACATGCACCTCACATGCACCTCACATGCTCCTCACATGCTCCTCACATGCACCTCACATGCACCTCACATGCTCCTCACATGCTCCTCACATCTCTCACAATAGTCTCAAGTGAGTCTTGGAAGTTGAACACCCGCAAACTACTCACACATGATTTGATGTGTGCAACATTCTCTGTGTGCCTAACTGCGTCTACAAGGGTACTGTTAATACAGGCCCTAGTCACCCGATAGCATTCCCTGGTCACCTGACTATGGGCCCTGGTCACTTGGCAATAGACCTAAATAGCAGTAAAACTGCTCCCCCTCCCTCCCCCAAGAAACAACCTGCCGACCAATCAAAGCATCTGCAACAGCACAACAGCTAAAACAAGGACATGGCCACACATCAACAGAGCACAACACAAGAGTAGACGAAAAACAACAACCAAAAAAACAGCACAAAACGACAGCCACACCAACCCCCCCTTCCCCCCCCCCCCTCCCAATCCCCACACAGCTCACATCGGTGACACTGGGCTGTCTTTGGGCACAGGTGGGAGTGGCTGGATACGTGAAGCTCCCTGATGAGGCACCTGAAGAGGTGTCAGAGTCCTTGTCGCCCTTGGACTGGGAGCATTGTGGTGATCAGGTGACAGTCAGGTGACAGTCAGGTGACAATCAAGTGAAGATGATAGTGTGATAGTCAGGTGGTATGATCAGGTGACAGTTTGGAATGTTTAGAGAGTAGAGTTATTGCAACGCAATACCAAATGCAAGTTCACACACACATTAAAAGGTAATCACATTTCACATCCTCGAAGCAAAGTCCAAATGGCATCACTCATCACATCCACAGCAAACAAAATGTGAAACGAAATGCATTCAAGATAGCAATCCTTTGCTTGGCCCATTTCAGAGTTGGCAGCAAAGTGGCAACAATATCAGAGGATGTACATGTGCGCTGTAGCTTTGAAATGTGGCCACCCCAATGAAAGAAAACACATTAACAAGCAAATGATGTTTTTATTTTAACTTACATGTATTTATTTTCTTCAAACTAAACAAAACACAAACACACATCAGCACCTGGATCTGCCAACACAGCAAGTGTGTTTAGGATGTGTACAGCTGTCTCCACACACCCCACACCCACATACACCCGCACACACACACACCCCCACACACACACACCCACACACACACACACAAACACACACACCCCACACACACACACATAAAAACACACACATGCATGTACAACTGGGGCATCCAGGCATGCAGAGTATGGCCTATTTCCTGCCAGGCTTAACAACACGCTCAGGTATGCATTTCTGTAAGCATTACAGATACGTAGGCGAGCCTCTAATTGAGACAGCGAATATCCTGTTTACTTGCACATTCATTTGTCCAATCAGCATCCTATTAAGAACACTTATCACAAATTTGGGAAGAGCTCTGGAGCTGGAGGTCACTGATGATTGTGCAAAGTACACGCATACACATAGGGAGCTCCAAATTAAAACATTCAAAAGGTTCTCCTAGCAGTGGACAAAGGTGTTGCCATGGTGGACAAAAGGTGACAGCGCATAATGGTGCTGCCACAGCATGCAAAGGTGTCACCATAGTATGCAATGGTGTTACTTTAGTATGCAAAGGTGTTACTGTAGTATGCAAAGGTGTCACTATAGTATGCAAAGGTGTTACTGTAGTATGCAAAGGTGTTACTGTAGTATGCAAAGGTGTTACTAAAGGTGCTCGCAGTATGCTAGGGTGGCCCTGCGACCAAACAATTGCACGCAAAGGCGCAAAATAAAGAAGATGCATTGAAGTGTAGATTGTACATGTACACACACCCACACCCACACACACACATATCCACTCACACACACACAACACACATATACCCACACACACACATACACACGCACGCACACATATACACACACACAACACAAGACACACAGATAATACAACACACACAACACAACACACACATGCACGCATGCATAGTTCAAAATGGGCTGTTGCAAAGGATATCTTTGCATCCTTGACTAGATGGAGCAGAACAGTGGTATTCATATTATCTAAATGATGTGCCCATATAAGGGTGTAAGCCAGGATGTAGCACACAAATCATTGTGACCACAAGACCAGACTGAGTAGCAATTAAAGCACATGTTTTGGTTTTGGTGAGGAAGGAGGGGGGGGGGAGGGGGAGGGGGTTAAAGCACTGTACTAACCGATGACACAATGTGAGTGGCTTGCAGAAGTGTTTCCCCTTTAAGTTAGTGAAACTGAAGGCAAGCCAAGATGACTTAACACTACACCTTCACTCAAAATCACCTATAGCAACCATTACGTTGGCACAAATATGCACAAGCAATGTACAAGAGGGTATGATGGACACACCAATGACAACAACAAAAAAAACCCCTTGCCATTGTGCTGGCAACACTTCCTTTCAGTTTTGTTCAAGACTAAAGACAACACAATTGCATCAAACACATACACTAAACATAACATATAACACACACAGACCTTCTCACTCACAGTAATGTCATCCAGGTCCTCTGAGTGTATTCTTGAGCTGAGCCTGAATCTCCTCTCCTGATGTCACAGAGTGGAGGGGAGGGGAGGAGAGGAGAGGGGAGGGGAGGAGAGGGGAGGGAAGTGGAGGAAGACGGGGAGGGAGGGGAGGAGAGGGGAGGTGAGGAGAGGGGAGAAAAGTAGGAGGCGAGGGGAGGGGATGAGAGGAGGAGTAGGGAACCGGATGTGAAGGAAGGGAAGGGCAGGGAGGGAGGAGGGGAGGAGACAGGGGAGGCCCGTGGAGGGTGCCTGGGGACGGCGGAGGGAATGGGAGGGAAAGGGAGGGGAGGGGAGGGGAGGGAGAGGGGAGGGAAGGGACGGGAAGGTGCGAGGGGAGGGAAGGGGAGGGAAGGGGAGGGAGGAAGGGGAGGGAAGGGAAGGGGAGGGAAGGGAGGAAGGGGAGGGAGGGGAGGGGAGGGGAGGGAGGAGAGGGGAGGGAGGGGAGGGAGAGGGAGGGGAGGGGAGGGGAGGGGAGGGAGGGGAGGGAAGGGAAAGGGAGGGAAGGGGAGGAAGGGAGGAGGGATAGATGGTACCAGGATTAGATGGGGAGGAGTAGTAGTAGAGACAAACAGTTTTGTGTCACCATTAGGAACCCATATCTGTGCGTGGCCATGACAACCAGGCACCCAAATCAGCAACAGGACAAGGGAAATGTGATTATTTAGTAAAGCTCCCTCCAATATTCAAAACCTTAGCATTACTGTAGATGTGAAGGGCCACCCCAATCAGTATTATACGACCCTTCCACATAAGCACACCACACACAATTCATAATACATGTGCAGTACACGCATTGAGCCCTCACATCACATCTTCCCAAGTCACACACACATTCTCCCGCACACCTGTAAAATACACACAGAAGTGCATGTGTCGCAAGTGGGATGTGTATGTTGTTGTATGGTCACGTGCGCCACAGTACAAGGTGGAACTCTCTCTCCCTCTCCTCCTCCTCCTCTCTCTCTCTCTCTCTCTCTCTCTCTCTCTCTCTCTCTCTCACCTTCATTTTGGTGCATATCTCGAAACATCCCTCCAGAGTGAGAGACTTACAGGTGCGCGCGTGATGCTCTATCCAACGGAGAACCTTGCAACATTGGTTGCACACTGTCGCTAAAAGGTAAACCACAGAGGAGTGCTCAGTAAAATTTAGGCCTTTTAAACATCTGGGCAGACATCACATGGCATTCCATAGATGCATGACAGAAATTACACGCACACTGTACATGTCATATACCATGCTGCCTTTTCATGTACAGATGTGTGTGTGTGTGTGCGTGTGTGTGCGTGCATGTGTGCACATGCAAAACACATGTATGTGTGCCATACACAAACACATTTGTGTACTGTAAACGAGCACACATGCATGTGTGTGTACTCTGCGTGTGCATGCATGTATGCACACACAGAGTACACTTCTATAAATGATTTCCGCTAATGTACGTGTACATGCAGCTACGGGTCAAATTTTTTTAATTGCAAAAGGTGGCATTGTTTGCCAACAGATAACCATCACACGCAATGCACACACACACACACACACACACACACACACACACACACACACACACACACACCACACACACACACACACACACACACGTCAAGATGACAAATGATGTATTATATTCTCGCATACATGTACACTGCAAGAAGACGCATGCACATGCAGTGTGTTAGTAGTGTGCGCGCATTTATGCGCATGTATGTGTGTCTGTGCGGTTATGTGCGTGTGTCCACGTGCGTGTGTGTACATTATGTGCGTGTGTGTCTGTGTGTGTACACGTACACACATGTGTGTACATTTGTGTGCATGTGTGTACTTATATCTGTGTGTGTGTGTGTGTCGGTGGTGTGTGTATACATGTACATGTATGTAGCCTAAGTGTGCACTTTGTATGGATACAAATAATTGTGTTGTCTGCACATGTGTCTGTGATCATCGGTGCACATTCTAGGGTGCTGGTGGGTTCCTAATCACTTAGGCTATATTTGTGGTTCACAAAGCAACTTTTATGTTCCTATGCCTTCTTCAAATGGGACCAGGAAATGGACTGTGTACAAATGAAAATGCTATTTTGGCAGATCTATGCAAGCCATGCATGTGTTTGTGTTTGTGTGTGTGTTTGTGCGTGTGCGTGTGTGTTTTTGGTATGTGTGTGTGTGTGTGTGTGTGTGCGCGCATGTGTGTTTGTGGTATGTGTGCGTGTGTGCATATCGGACAGTGCAGTACGAGGCCACCACTGTACAAGGGTTGTCCCAATCTGTGTGTCATGCAAAACACGCATATCACACACACCATGCACACACACACATGCACACACACACATGCACACACACATGCACACACACACATGCACACACATGCACACACACACATGCACACACACACATGCACACACACACATGCACACACACACATGCACACACATGTACACACACATGCACACACACACATGCACACACACACATGCACACACACCACATGCACACCACATGTACACACACACTGCACACACACCCATGCACACACACACATGCACACACACATGCACACACACACATGCACGCACACACACATGCACACACACATGTACACACCACATGCACACACACACATGCACACACACATGCCACACACACACATGCACACACACACATGCACACACATGTACACACACATGCACACACACACATGCACACACAACAATGCACACACACAACATGCACACACACAACATGCACACACACACATGCACACACATGTACACACACATGCACACACACATGCACACACACACATGCACACACATGCACACACACACTGCACACACATGCACACACACATGCACACACACACATGCACACACACATGCACACACCACATGCACACACACATGCACACACACATGCACACACATGCACACACACTGCCACACACATGCACAAACATGCACACAACACATGCACACACACATGCACACACACATGCACACACACATGCAACAACACACATGCACCACACACACGCACACACACATGCGCACACACATGTACACACCACATGCACACACACATGCACACACACACATGCACACACACACATGCACACACACACATGCACAACACACACATGCACCACACACATGCACACACACATGCACACACACACATGCACACACACACATGCACAATACTCTTGACGTTGCATCCCTTATAGTGGTTGTAGTAGTAGTAGAAGTAGGCACACAGAGGTCTGTCTCCTGATGACAGAAGGGCAGGGAAGTGTTCACATGCTTGGCACAATGTGTTCTGAGAGCTCCTCTGTCATCTTGGAGATCTTCCATTGGTCAGACTGTGGGGAGGTAGGGAGGGAGGGAGGGAGGGAGGGAGGGAGGGAGGGAGGGAGGAGGGAGGGGGAGGGAGGGAGGGAGGGAGAGAGGATCACATTCCTACTGCAATCTCCTACACTACATCAGTAGTATGCAGAATGTGAACAACTTTAGTACATGTAAACAATAATGAACACCTAAGTGCACAACAGTCCATAATGGAAGCACAGCCATGCATAGTGAGAAGATTGATATGCAACATTTTATCCTCTCGCACTGTAAACTTCCTACTGAAATTCACGCGACCTCCTGTCCCCCCACAACCTGTTGCATGCCATAGCAGGAAACCATGGTAACTCAAGACAGCATGATCAGCTAAAATAATCTCAGAGGTTACGACTTCCTGTCCCATACCACTAGTTGTGCATGAGGCAGCAAGGGGAGGGGCAGTGGAGGACAAAGACCGTTGCCATGCATCCCTATAACATAGAGGTTTGTTTTGCTATTTCTTGTAACTTTCTGTCCAGTGCAAGTGTTGGTACAAGAGAGGTAGCAGAGAGGTGGGTGGGAGGTGGGGAGGTGAGGGTGATGGGTGGGTGGGAGATGGTGGTGGGGGTGGTAATGGGAAGAAGCTAATACCAAAGTTAATAAAGCTAAATTAATAATAATTAATACATAGTCAGTGAAAGAGGAGAGTTCTGGATAAAGCACACTCCAACACCATGTGCTGTACTATTGGGTACTAAAACAACACTTCTTTGTAGCACAGTGGCTGTAAACCATCAACTTTAGTTTTTACTGTTCACCACACAATGCATACTGTCCTGCACATTGAGATTATCTGTCATCTTTCTGTAGGGTCACTGTTGGTGCAAACAGGAATGCAACACATCTCCACACACACAAAACCACACACAACACATACACACAACACACACAAACCGACAGAACACAGAAACAATGACAAAACCACACAGAAAGTAAACGCTGAGGGGTGTACTGTGGAAATGCTTACCAGCTGCCAATAGGAATGGTACACACTTCACCAAGGAAACACATCACCTTAGACATTTGTACATCACACGTACTTTGTCTTGAGAAATGCAAGAAAACACACCCCTAGAAACAGCTAATAAGCTTACAATTGCAACTTCTGTTTTCTTGCATACATTGAATAGAAAATCACCAATGGCAATGATGTATGCAAGCCTTATGGCCATACATCGCAGTGCAATCTTTGAGCAATGAGAGCAGTCGAATACAGCAAGTGATTTAAAAACACATCCAAAAGGGAGTTTAACATTTCTGAATGCCACACATCTTGCTAAAAGGGTCTCATCCACACACCTCTCTCCGAACAACTTCAGGCCACACCTCTTGTGCCAGGCCACACCTCCATCTACTGTCTATGCGCAACTTACAAAATGCCTTACCAAAAAAAAAAAAAAAAAAAAAAAAACTTTTGAAAATGGAACCCATCTCCACCATATCCAGCTGCGGACATGGGTATAGGATGGGATGCCACTCCAGCAGTAAAACTAGAAGGCTGTGCAGATTAAAGCGAATAGAACTGCCGACGCACTGGATCAAACGCAACAAGATGTCCAAGGCATATCGTAGGAAAACGCCAAGGCTGGCTTGGAATCGGGAGATGCAATTGCAGCTGTGTGCAACTCATGAGTGGACGCTTTTCAATCAATCAAAGTGTGGAATAAATAATAATAATAATTAAAAAACTTAGATCAAATACTGACGCAACGTAATCCGATATGCTAGCAACAGAGACACGATGAAAATAAAAAGGGGGGTACCAAAATGGGCTTGCCCATCGTGTCAAATAAACGCATACATTTGTAATAAGCAGTACACACTCTACATCAGTGATCACAGGGGCCACTGAGGACTTACGAGCTGATATCGGAGCACCAGAGGCTCCCTCGGTTCGCTAGTCGAAGACAGCGACATGGCGGAGGGTGCGCATTAGATACAGCTGAGCTTTCCTAGGAAAAAACCTCTTCGCGAACAACCTACAACGTGCCTTCGACGCTCATCAGCACAACTCTGCTGAAAACGAATCCCGCTCAACGACTAAGCTTTCGCTTTGTCAGAGCATTTAAAACCGCGTCTTTCCTTTCTAACGACTTGCGTCACTTCCACCTGAATGCTAAGGCCCAACCTTCTTGTGTGTGCGGCCTAAATATCGTCTCGTGCGCTACCAGTCAATAATGCAATAAAGGTCAATTATGTTTACTATGGGATCACGTCTCACATCATGTTGAAAGTGGGTGGAGCGAGGGCGTGGCGAGAAATGTAATGTACTACCTTCTTGTTAATTAGAACAAGGTTGCAGTTCGAATATCTATTTTTAAAGCATGAATCACATTACACTGAGCAAAGGTGCATGAATATCGATGGATTTTGAGTACATGTACGCTCACCGAGATAGAGAGGTGTGGAATCAGTGACGTAAGCCTGAATTGCATTTGAATGTGGGGAAATTCAATCACGGTAATTCCCCATTATCAAAGCCCTGCAGTAAAAGTATCTGTAAAGGGGGTCCCCCCCATCCCAACAACTTTGGGCGAGTTTATAGTAATAATCTTCCATGCACATGCTTACCTATATGCACGATTTGTTTATTTATTTAGATCATGTAAGTTTTAATTAATAAATGAATACTATACAAAACATACATAATACTACAAACCTACCTACCTAGGACACAAGGAGTCATTATCAGCATCAAAATGACGGCTATCTAGCCAGTAAAGCCCTTGCATTGCCTGACCAGGGCAATGCTTAACCTTCCGTATACCCCAGACACTGCTGAAGACTTGGGACAAGCAGTTCGAGTGGCGATCCGTGTAGCGAGTCTGTCGAGGCACCTGCTGGCTTCTTCTCCCCAACAGCCATATACGTCTCCATGCACGGTTAAGGGGATACAAGCACAGCCCAAGCGGTTGCATTTCTCATCGTCGGTGGCATGTTTGCGGAGTTCGGCAGCCACCGTGCCGCAGCAGATCCGGCCATCACACTCGCTTCGAAAGATTTAGTGGTGATGTAATGGTGAAATCCAATGCTGCCCGGCTTGCCAAACTCTCAATTATGAACCAAGATGTCTGCGGGGCGAGTGCGACTTCCGTCTACATGCATCTATACAAGTCATGCCTGCCTCGATTTGACCCGCAATGCATGCTTGCTTACACGATTCCCAGAAGGTGTCCCTCAAAGAATTGTGTCTGACAATTAAGGCACCTCCATTTATTTTAGGCGTTGAGATCCCCCAAAAAATTTGTGATTACGGCCATGGCATCGGTAAAGTCGTGTAAACAAATAGGTACATGTCACTCCAGTTGTGTGCAATTTGAACAGATTTCGTCATCTTAAGGCATTAACGTATCGTAATGTGACATGGTGATGGGAACGAGGGTGATAAACACAGCGACGTGGAACACTAAAGACAGCCTTGACTGCATGCGGCGTGGTTCCTCCTCTTCTCCACCCCTTCTCCTCCTCCTTAATTCGCCTCCTTCCTCCATTAAGAAAACACTAGAGTCATAGGATGCACTTTAATTGAGGATAGCACTGTATCATTGGATGTTGCATGCGTCTTCCATATATAATTACGTCAGGAATGATGGACTATGCCGAGATATATCATGCATATACAGTGGAGCGGTGGAACACTTTGTTGTGAGTGTCCACATTATGAAGGCACACACACACACACACACACACACACACACACACACACACACACACACACACACACATGCAACACACGCACACGCACACACGCACACACATGTTAATGACATCAATAAAACCTCGTGGGGGGGGTTCATTTACACTAAATATAGACGCACACATTTTGTCAATATGCAGGGATAACATACCTCGCATGTAGTGGTGGGGAAGGTAGAAATTACAAATGCATTCCAGTATCTTAGTATCGTCCACAACCCACATGACGTAACGCGTGTACTGTTGACAGGGGGCTGATTTCTTGACACTCGATTTCGTAATAAAATGCAACGTGGGGGCTACTGCAAGTTTTGCGTTTTGTTTGCAAAGTGTGATTCTAAAGTTAAAGAGCTTGTTAGCAGGCCATTCAGGGAACATTAAAAAGTCAGAACTATTACATGACCACTTTAATGATACAGGCAAGTCAGGAGGGATAAAGTACCATCAATATGTAGTGCAGGATGCAATGTAGTTGTCGTCTGTTGTGGAAGGCCACCGTACTAGCATTGATACCCAGTTGATCTCAGACCAAGAGAAATGGATTAGAGAAAATCGGTTAAAAATTAGGTCTATTGCAGAAACAGTGATTTTCTGTGGAAGGCAAGGAATTGCTATGCGTGGCCACCGTGATGATAAACCAGCTATTCAAGAAAACTTGTGTGCCAACCATGGTAATTTTTTGGCACTACTGAAGTTTAGAATACAAGCCGGGGATACTATGCTCCAGGACCATCTGCTGCATGAACTCTGCTGGGAATGCTTTGTACACTAGCAAGACAATACAGAATGAATTGATAACAATTTGTGGTGATCTACTTCTGAATGCAATACTGAAAAAGGTACGAACAATCTCGCTTTTTTAATACAGCAGATGAGGCAACAGATGCAGCCAATGATCAGCCGTTATCAATCTGTATCCGCTTTGTTAACGGTACTATTCCCTGTGAAAGGTTCATAGCATTTCATGAATGCCTTTCTGGTGTCTCAGATGAGGCTATTGCTGACAATATTCTCACAAAGCTTGAAACCTAGCAGCTACAGCCACACTTTCTTCGAGGTCAGGCATATGATGGTGCAGGAGCTATGGGGCAGGTTCATCAAAAGGAGCGCTGCTCGCATCACTGCATGCAAGGTATCCCAAGGCTCCGTACACACATTGTGCATCACACAGACTCAATCTTTGTGTTGTCAAATGCTGTAAAATTCAAGAGGTGAGCAGCATGATGCAAACTGCTGACAATGTCTGTCGGTTTTTTTAGCAACTCTCCTAAAAGGCAACTTGCTTTGGAAAAGTGGATCAGCCAAATCTATTCTGAAGAAAAACGGAAGTGTCTTAAGGAAATGTGCAGAACTCGTTGGGTTGAGCGACATGAAGCATTTGAGGTATTCTCAGATTTGTTCCTTCCAATAGTAAGTTGTTTAGAGGAGATGGTAAACAGTACACAATCAGATTGGAATAGAGAAAGTAACACGTTCTGATGCCAACTCTTACCTTCTAGCTTTGTCACAGTTTTCCTTTATTGTTGCATTACATGTAACAGAGAGAGTTTTATCCTATGTGAAAGGGCTAAGTGTGAAACTGCAAGGAAGATCTATTGATGTTGCTCATGCCTACCAAGATATTTCAATGGTTAAGGCTGCACTTCAGGAAGCTCGACGTGGTATTGATACGTTTCATGAAATTGTTTATTCGGATGCAGTTGCACTGGCTCACAGTGTTGAAATTGAAGAGTCTTGTCCTAGAATTGCAAGCTACCAACTTCATCGGTCAAATACACCTGCAGTTAATGCTAGCCAGTATTACCGACGAACATTAGCTATTCCTATGCTGGACCATTTCATTACTGAGCTTGACAATCGTTTTGAAGAAGCAGCAGCAGGCGTTGTTGGAGAGTTAGCACAAATTCTGCCTTCTGAATTGGTCAGCTCCTCTGTTCAGCTTAATCCAAGTCATTTCAAAGAGGTTTTACAGCTATATAAGGATGACTTTCCATCAGCTAAGGCATTTCATAGTGAGCTGGATTTATGGCGAACGAAATGGAAAAATGAGACTGTCAGAGCAAAACAGCTTGATACACCTACAAAGGCTCTAAGTTTTGTTGACAAGGATTACTTTCCAAACATTTATCCTTGTCATATCGGCTACTCTGCCAGTAACTAGTTGTGAGTGTGAAAGGTCAATTAGCATGCTAAAGTTGGTGAAGACATCTCTTCGAAGCACTATGATTAAATGGTTTGGCATTGACGCTGATTCATAGAGATGTGGATTTGAATCCAGATGCGGTGGTTGAAGAGTTTTCTCGTCGTTATCCACGCAGGCTTTTGTTAATCAACCCATTTTCAGAGTAAAGGTTATACTTGATGCCGTTGATATTAAGTTGTTTTGGAACAGTATCATTGTGAAAAGTGCTTTAATTTTCATGCCAAATAAATGGAAAACTAAAAAAGCGGCGCCACGGGTGGGGGCACGCCCCCTCCCGTACCCTCCCCCATTCATGAATTTAATCTTAGACCCCCCCCCCCCCCTTCCAGAATTCCTGGATCAGCCCCTGATGTATCAGTTAGCGATAGTACAGTGTATTGATTGTGAATTGTTATCTTTGGGGCACGCCCTTCTTTCTGGAAGAGAGTTGATCTGCCAAAACCAGACCAGCCGGGCTCTGTACGCTGAGTACGTTTACATAAATATATTATCTTGAGCACTGTACTAGGCTGTTTTTCTCACACTAAAATGTGAAAGCTCACCACTAATCTTCTTATTGTGTGCTATGGGGGTATGATGAAGGAAAGAAGGGGAAGAAAGGGGAGAGTGTATGTGCAATGAACAAGTTGTACTATGAGCTATTATAATTAGCGCACGTGTAGACTCCAAGAGCAGTGATGCACTCAGATGTCTGCACATGTATTGGACAACTCTTTTTTTTTTACATTTTTGCGTCATATCTATTATGAGAAATAGTTTTTAGTATGATGAACAAAAGTCATTACAATACTAAGAGTGCAAAAAAAAAAAATACCAGTTCAAATGATAAGGTAGAGAGTAGTTGGGTTGTTATCTAAGTACAGTGACAGGCCTTCAACGTAGGAAACTTTGCATGACACTTTCCCAGCCTCGTACACTCGATACACATGGTAATCGGTGCTGTGTTCCCTCGCAAACTTCAGCTCATTCCAGGAGATTGCTGCCTGGTTAAGACTGCCAGAAGTGCTCTTCACTTCAATGTAGATAACGGTTCCGCTATCATCTTCGACGATCAGGTCATATGGCTTGAATGATTCTCCAATCTCATTATTCCAAGTCAACTGCTTGATCCTCCTGCCATCAGGCAACTGCTTACTTTGATTTAAGTACAGGAACACAAACTTCTCTCCCCACTCACCAACTAATTTATCTGTAGTCAAATCACCGGCAGGTACAGCTAGCTGTATTAGGATATTTTCTATGGCTGCACTGATCTGCAATGGCTTCAATACAATGGCCACATCTTTGCACAAAAGAGGATTGTGCATCTGTTTTGGAGATTCAAAATTGGGTTGAAACGTCTTTGATGATGATACGTGCACATGTGATGTTTGCAGGTCGCCATCATCGCTCCTGTCATTGACTGTACTATACATGGCAGGGTCAGTTGATTGGTCTGAAGGATTGCTTGGATGTTTGGTAAAATGGCTTTGAGTGTATGATGCAGAAGGAGTATGGTATTGATCATCCAAGCCTTGGCTATTCCTGTCTTCGTTGCAAAACTCAGCATTACTGCTATCATCTTTGAGATACTTGTTTCTTGCCCTCTGCACATCCTCTGCACTGACGGCATCTTCCGGTGATGGAGCATAATTTGCGCCAGAGGTTTTGTAGTGTGCACCTTTGCTATGAGAATTTGCATTGAGAATGTTGCCAGCATTTGGAGGCCAGCAGCGCATTGGGATCTCTGCTCTTTCTGAATCATTGTCCTCTTCTGCATCTGCATGGGGATCAGTCCACTCAATTACATCGTCAACCACCATGGGCAGCTGCTTCAGTTGTGCAGTGTATGACACCGACCATGCCTCCTCGGTTGGAACAGGACAAAGGGAGTAGCTGTTTAGGATTTCTTGTTTTTGTTCATCTGTTGATGGATCTCTTAGTAGTAGGTCTTGAATAAATGATTTGAATTCCCTGCGTTCGTCAAATGTGCCACTTTTCAAAAAAAGCTTGCAAAGGGGCTCTACTAGAACTGATTTGTCATTTGATGCTGTCTTAAGAACATATAGAATGCATTCAGACTCATCCAGCTCACATTTGGTTGCTGCTGGTGGAGCATACAGCGTTTCATTTCTTACATTAAGTGTGTGGGTAACATCTAGCTTAGTTGCAGAATAACAGCGTAGCTTGGAAGCAGTTTTTGGAAAATCTTGCATCATTTTGTAGTGCGTGGGAAGCTTAGTTATTAAGTAGCTTTGAACGACTTGCACGCATACGTTTAACTTAGTTTGGAGATCAGTGTTAAATTCTATAAGCTCAGGAACAACTGACGTCTTAATACAGTGACTCACAAATGGTATTTTTAACAGTTCAGTGACATCATGTCGAATGGCTTTGATTTCTTTATCGTGTGCTGGCTCAGCTGGCCATTGCAAAAAATATGCACCCTTGATGCCCTTAAATATCTTGTACAGGTTCTCATCATCATTTTCAATTGGCTGATCCCTCAATGAAACCCAACCATCTTGAACAGGAAGTACTTTTTTGTCTGCTATGCTGGCTTGAACAAATTGTTGCTGAATAAGATTCTGCTTGCATTCCCTTAAGATAACTTCCATGATACTTACAAAATGCTGCAATTCCTTTTTCCCTGGAACTGGTGACAAGGAACTTATAAAACTGAGAATTGAAATGCGTTGAGCTAAGTTGGGCTCAAGTGAAACTCCAAAAAGAGAAAACACTGATTTCATATCATCAGAAAATTTTGTTTGATTAACTGGTATGTAGTACAGTGATAGTGGTCTGGGAATGTCTGATGGTAGGTCATAGTTATTGCATAGAAGATCATTCAGAACAGTTGTACAATCCCTCCAGCATACTTTATGAACAGAATAGAATTTTCCTACAATGAGATCTGAAGGGGAATGGTTTGTTAGCTCTTGTGGTACAAAAATGTATTCATCTTCAGCAATAAAATCCAATGTATCCTGGGATTCTTGATTATGCTGGTTCCTCAGGTAGATATATACTTCTGCCATTTGATATATGCTGGCATGGAAAGAACGCTTGCTCTGTGACATACTTTTCCACTCTTTTAAAAACCTAACTATTTCGTTAAATTGCACATCACCCTTGAGCTTTAGAACTTTCACCAGGTCACTTTTAAGATCAACTGCAATATAAGGGACATGATCAGCAAGTAACCGTCGGATACGTGGGAGATCCTCATATAGTTCATGGGACACATAGTAACGATTTTCAAAACAATAGGATGGATTTTTTGACGGCTTTGCAGGTAACCATTGGCAGCTGGTAAGGGTTTGACAAAATGATGAGGGCACCCGGTAGCCAAGGTTATTTTTGTTTGCACCATCATAAACATCGGCGTACATGCATTTTGCATACTCTGTCCACATGCTGTCAAGCATTTGAAGCAGATTCACCATCTGCTGATGCTCTGCTGATGATTTCGTCACCAACTCTATAAGTTGCTCTACTTCTGGTGAGCAAAAATCTCTAATAGTGTAGGCAGCATCCGGAGAGCGTCGCACCTCTCTTAGGTCATTCCAGCGATCAGAGCCCTGCTGTACACAAGATAAATTGCTTGATTTTAATTCTCATTTACACAAGACCTAAAAAACTATTATGAAGCAATAAATTTCTCTATTGTAATTTATAATTATTTAACTAAATAATAAGTGTCATATTATTGTGGCTTGTTGCAATCTAACAACAAGGCAACATTGTAAGTAACAAATTGATCTTCATTATGCTAGAGATTAATGCTCTACTCTGTCCATTGGGGACCGTTAGCCTACTGTTTGGCCCCCATAATGGGAGTAGTCAGTAGTCACATCTGAGCTTAGAGGAGCACTGGCTCCTTACCACTGAGCTTCCATGGGACCAATGGGTGATGCTGAACACCATTGTATCAACCTGTTACCCAAACCAAGATTCTGGTCCTGAGTGCCGCCAACATTGATCAGTATTGGTATAAAATAATGCTTGTAAAATTAAAAGCATGTAAGAGAGGGAGATGGGAGGGTGATTAGAAGCAACTGCAGGCAGAGGGGTGCCTGGGGTGAGGCTGATAAGTGATGACTTTTTATGTGAGACCTGATGTGGTAACCTGATTTGGGTGTTGATGCTCGAGTATAAAGCTTTTATACTTTTGCATGATGAGCATACATTTCCATACTCTTTGAGGGCTTGGATGACTAACTACCTTAGGCCGAGCATTCTCAGTATTAAACTTTGTTTGCTAACCTAATATGAACTACAGATGTATTTTGCATATGGCATTATCAACTCAATATACAGGATGTAGTCTTTGACTTCAGAAAAATAGATGTATAGAATGAACAAATCTGCATCTGTATGACATATATACAGTGCGTACCTCAGCAATGTGAATTTCAACTTGCTGCACTGCAATTCCAGTATGTATTCCAATTTGTTCAAGGAACTTTCTCCATGCATCAACTCCGTCAGATTTCTCATTTTTGATATACATTGGGTCCAGCAACACCCATTCAACTCCTAATAGCAAGCGTCAATATATAGCATAACCATATGTTTGGAAGAGTTCACTAACCTGGAAATAGCTTTTTAAAGTCGTATTTAGAGTGAAATCCAGAACTGAAATGAACTGGATCTTTGCTGGGCTGCCGTAATCCATGTGAAACAGTTACTACAACCACTGAAGATTTTAGTTGACTCATAACAACATCAGCCTCTGATTTTTCAAGTTGCTTAATACTTTTCTTAATATATGTCAAGTATTGATGAAGTACAGCCTTAGATTTTGTCTAGAAAAAACGAGGCAGTAAATTTCTAAACACATGCTTAATATAAGTACTCACTTTGCAATTGTTGGAACAAAACTGTGGTAGAATATGATGCCTTATGACATCAGATATGCAGAGTTCGTTGACACCAATTTTCTTCAGAATCGCTTTGGTTTTAGAAGCATCATCACTCTCTTTGAATACTGCTGTATTTACAACCATGAGCTCTTTATAGATGGCTGGAAAACCCTCGAAACCTGTATAATATAGATACTAGTGATAATACTCTCATCTGATCCAGCATGCATGAAAAATATCCAACCTGTCTCATCTTGGCTTGGTGGGAAAAAAATACTATCATTTTCTGCACTTACAATGCTGCCATTTGAAAGAGGAATAATAGTTAACTTTTTCAACTTGGACAATGTGGTGGTGTTCAAATCATGATTGGAATACATAATTATCTCTACACAAGCAAACCAGTTGGCAATCCACCGAATAACAATTTCATCAACATTTCCTGATGCAGCCTTGTCGCAATCATCCTCAGGAGAGTTGGTTTGAAGCGATTGATTACTACTGTGACTCAGATATGCTGCAATAACATCTTGAGCTACAGAGATTAGGTGATCAACACCAATGTCATTTATTCTCAATTGATGCTGCAAAGACTGATTAACAGCACTTATCAGCCCTGAATTCATATAGTGTAGATGAAGGCTTGCAGAAACCAAGTCCTGCAAAATGTGATCTCTGATAAACACATCGCGTACGAGCAATAGTTGAGAAGGTTGGAGCCATTGAATCACTCCTTGCAATGGATTGAATGACTGTTCCTCACAGGACACAATGAGTCTAAGAGCATCTGGTGTGGAGTTCTCATTCATTAATATTGGATCTGAAGGCAAACATGGAATGCCTCTAACACAATTTTGAATAGATGTAGAGACTGGTCTAAAGAAATCATGCAGTTCGCCTTCAAGAGGAATGAACTGGAGCAGAAATGCAGTGGCCTGAACTGGAGACATACCGAAAAGACCCTAGAAATTGTATAGTCATAATTGGATTAATGAATGCACTATTTTGGCCGACTACCTTGCTGCAACTCAGCAATGCATCTTTGAAAAGCAAAGGAATTTGTTCTCTGAGCCACTGGTTCCAAGGACTATCACTGTTCACATCTTCACGGGCTGATGGGAGGTCAAAGTCCCCTTGCACAACAAAGCGAAATCCAAATGTCCGCAAGGGTAAGAAGGCAAACACTTGCTGTGGCATAAGATCCTGTAATAGAAAGGCAACAGCATGAATGTGCATGCATTATTGAGATTACTTAATCAAATGCAACCTATCATTTTAAGACTAACTAGAATTAGCATACGTAAGTACAAAATGCAACAAATCAATTCCTGATAAAATGGTCTAAACAAAAATTTAGCAATCATGAAGAAACGATATGTTCACGAACAAAAATGCCTCTGCACAGTCAAAGCATTGCATTGCCATACCTTTGCAAGGATATTGGCAGATCCTAGTTCAGTAGGAAGAGGAAACGCAAGCGCTATTTCGGTGGAAATAACTTCAGGTTTGTACTGTTGCCAAGAATGAAATAGTCTTTTCACATTATACTAATATTATCACAGCATCCCATTTCTACACACAGTATATTCTCACCTTTGTGGTGTTCTGAAGCATTTTGCGTTGAACTAGCCATTGATCTTTCATTTGATCGTGCTCAATGATGATAACTCCATCACCCTTGTCCACTCTTTTCATAACACGAGCTTCTCCCGTAACCTAGAAGAACCGGATACAGGATCTGTAAGGTCATGTAGAAGGTACTTGTTATAGGGTACAAACCTCATTTTCCACTGTAATTTTCCTTAAACGATTAAGAAAAAGCAAAAGGGATGGCTGTATATCTTTGAATTTCCTGAGCATGACTCCTGAATTGTTTGTATCTTTCAAAGGAAGAACAATTTTTGTTGCCCACCTAATTAGTTAATGTTGCATGTAATTACATGTAAATTCCAACAATACATGATATAAATTAATATACCCTTGATTCTGCTCTGAGGCTTTTATCCATTTCAGGGAACCAATGAGGAAGAATATATCCCACAGGACCAGACCTTGTGTCAAACATGAAATGAAAGCCATTTGAGTGTACATGTGGAGTGTCTGAGATGCGAAAGACTGATTTAAACCCAATCCCTTTTTGACCAATGTAACCCTGATCGGTTGGCTTCTTTTGTGCTCTTTCCTACATCGCAGATGGCACGAATGTGTCGCTCTAAAAATCCCACTTCATTGTTCAGTACAGTAATGCTTGTACTGCTTACAATAAACTTGAGTGACGGAACATCATTAGATTCAGGCTGCAGAAGGTCCCTGCTGTACTCATTGTCATCAGCATTTTGGATCAGCTCCAGTACAAAGTGGGTGTCTGTACTGTACAGTTCTTTGGAGAGACGTGCAAGGCTTCTGCCTTCACGAGACCTTTGCTTGTCTGCGATCATCTGCTCCTTGTGGTCTAGTTCTATCCCTACACCAAACTCATCACGTCGAATACTCTCAATAACATCCTGGCAGTAAGCCTCCCTCTCTTCACGAGATGAGCTTTGGGGTGAGTCTGTCACAGTGTCCTGTGTTTGTGTTTGTTGCATTACTCTAGGTATCAAGATTTCTATATTGTCCAGCTCATAGGCAGATGGCACTGCAGGGCTGTTATTAACCTATGGGAATTATGAAATAGAATAATACCTTTGCTATATCCAGAGCATGGAACTTACAATTTTGATGCCTTCGGTTTCCTCTGCTTTTGTTGCCCCTTTATTATGGCCATGCACAGTGTGTGAGCTGTCCTCTATCATGCTCTTGAAATCATCCATCCACGACTTGATGCCTATCAATAGTCCAAGTGACTGAAGAAATATCCTTTCTTTGTGACTTTTACAATGGGACATTAGCCCATCTATTGCTTTCTGATTGAATACTCTTCTCAATGGATCCAAGAATATCTGGAGAAAAAAATTATCAAAAATCCTGCATATAATGCATAATCACGATACAAACCTTAAGGGCTATTCTATCACAAAGATTTAAAGGAATACGTAGCAAGCATTGAAGTATGAACACAGATGCTGCAACCTCTCCCTTGAGCTGATTGATAGCCATCCGTTCTAGAATGGTACGTATCTGATCAGAAAGAAGCTCACTTGAAGCTGCACTTACACCACCACATTTCAGTATGTATGATACTAAATACCCTGCTGTATTTACGTAGTCTTCTGCTTCAACTGCAAGGTTAAAATCTTGACGAGTGCAGGTCATATCAACGCGAAACAACTTTCCTGGAGATGTTTCAATTGCATATATTTTCTTCGAAGATGCTTGTTTTTGGATAAAATCAGAAAGATCGCCATGTATCGCTGCATATATTAAGTCCCAGTGTGTCCATTCCTTCAAGTCTTCGAGCAATGGAGCCGTAGAGAGGCAATGCAGAGCATCATCACAGGACTGGTGGCCCAGTCTGCCAACAGCACATTTTCCTACTTGGACCTCCGTGTCTTCGGTGCAATCCTGAATCAAAAAAGGTGTCAGATAGATTACATTTGGCTCCTCCAGCCTGGATGCTTGACTTTCATCTGCAACAAGTTTCTCTACATTCCCACACCCTAGCGCCTCTGCTGTGGCCCCAAAGTGCTTTAGAATGCAAGTACTGATGATCATAATCTGTAAAGGAAATGTTAATGTAATACAACTGAAATTTAGCTAATGGAGGCATACTTACATTGGTTTTGTCTTTCATTTGAGATATCATCCTGAGAATACGCTGTCGTGTATGATTATCTGGGCTGTACTGTGATCCAATTGTTGACCCACCAAGTACCTGTATGGTGGCTTCATGCATTGCAAGAAATCGGAGAAAGGTGCCATTTCCCAGAGATGCAAAATCAAGTGCCAAAAAGTCCTCAGAGATTTTTTCCTCTACTCTGGATAGCGAGGCTAAGTCAATTGGATATTGTAGTGCACTGAGACTCTCCATCACTTGCTTTAAAACTTTACCTGCAAAGATAACAAATATTAAACTGAGGTACACTGTAAATGTAATATTATCAGATATAAATTGAGACCTTCAATATTATATGGCAAGCCTTTGTTAGAGATGATAATGGTACACACATATTGAAATAGGCATGCTGGTAATTCAGTACAATGCTAGGTATATAGATAAGCGCACACATCTGTATGCAATTACCTTCTGGTTGATATGAGGTTTGATACACAGGAGTATTGGTAGCACTAATAGTGCTGCACTGGAGTGGTGGTGCAGTAAGATCCACACCATAAGCCGCAACATATATAACACACATGAATGCATGCTGAAGACTTCCATCTTGCAGAACTGCATGCAAGAATTTTACGAAATGAGATGAATGTTTTGTCATATGAGTGGAGCAAATGTTGTACATGCACTCCATCAATTCAGGAAATGTCTTTCTTGCTGCTGGAAGCAGTGAAAAGTCTTTATGTATTTGTTGTTTCAATTGGTCTGCCTTGTGTTCCAGCAAAATTTTACATTGCCTTTCCAACTCCTTTTCCATCTTTTGCATCGCAGCCCGTTCAGCTCTCATGAAGCGAGAGTTCGTCTGTGATAATTAGGTTTACATGATCAAATATACCAGTCAAGTATACATGTAGGTGTACAAATATGCATCTTACTGTACATAGGCTGAAGGTTCATACAATGGTCAATTTAGCATTCCAGCATTCAAAACATCAATTAATTGCCCATTTAATATGTTAAAGAAGCATGGCTATCATTGTCACAACTTAGTACACTTAACAAATGCATGCTACAGTCACAAACTCACATATACATGTGCATCTCACAAAATCGGTGTCTGTAATAGTGATGTGTGAAAATCCATTCAATAAACCCATAGAAAAATCCTTCATCTAATGGATTATATACAACTGAATACTGCTTTATTAAACTGATGTAAACATTTTGGGTGCATGAGTCAAAATGTTTAATGCGGATGTGTGCTCAGTATATTGTACTGAAGATGCTATGTTGGAATCATAACATACTCTGGGCCTGCATTAAAAAATTGAATTTGAAAAGTACTGTTTCTGTATATTTTCAAAATGGATGCAATACACAGTAAACTGTAACAATACCTGAATTGCAAGAGGAAAGCTGGAGATTCGAATGCACAGATGTTCCTTAGATGGGACCGAAAATTTCTTCTGCACGAATTCAAGAAATGCATCTAGCTGCAGCATATTACCTTTTCTGTTTTGTTGCATGCACATTCTCAAACTGCTCATGATATCATAATATCTTATTTCAGGGGCTTTCTTAAGATCAGGTGGTGGCTTGAAGTACTGTTGCACAAATGGATGCTTTAAAATGGGTCCCAAACAGAGTTCTTCGAAATTCTGCACTTCTTCAGAAGAAATGATTGCCTGTTCAAGCTCATGAATAGAAGTAAATGGAGACAAATGACAGAACAGTTTTATCAGTTCTTCTATGCGCCCATGACATTTATAGAATTTTTCCCATGATGGAATATCTCTATCAGAGATGCGCTGTCCATCTCCCTTGTTTACACTTCTGAGCTGGTCTTGTAAAATCCCTCTAACTAGTTGGCAAGGTAAATATTTTCCTTGTGATGATAGGTCCTGCATTATGACCTTAAAGTATTCATCAATACCATTAATTACATCCTGTTTCACTAATGCTTTTGATTTAGGAAAGCGAGGACGCAGATTCGTGTTAACGTCTGGCAGCATCATGTCAGGCCTGAATTTAGTATGGCATGGTAACACGGGCAGTTGCGGATCGCACATCAGCGGTTTAGGGTTGACTGCTTTTGGTGTAGACAAGACGGCAGCAGGACTTGCAGGGCTAGCATTTGGTACTGGAAGCACATGCATTGGCACTGAGATTGAATCTTGTGGCATAGTTAAAACTGATGGATTAAGAGCAGTATTTGCTGGAGGGCGCTCTATTGGGTAGGAAGATATATTGTTACTACTATATGCTGGAAAGTACAATTATAATCACAGGGTTGTAGCCAGCATCGTAAGGTGGGAAAGATTGAAACATATACATGTACATACAAACATTAGATTTATTCAAGTCAACATCAAACTTAATGTGTAATAAAATGGCCTGGGTACATGAAAATCAACATGCACGAAAGTACAATATTATACTGTACACACCATTTATAGAGAAAAAAAAACCCATGTTAACATGCATTAGTTTCTATGCACATAGATGCAAGTCAGCAAAAATGTACTTGATCCAATTGTATGTCAGTATCATACATGATACAACCAACAGTCCTACATTTTGCAAATATGCTTCTTTTAAGGCTGTTTAGTTGTAGGATACTATCAAACCCCACTGTACCAGTACTGTTTTTTGTTTCCTTGCTTTTTGCACCCCCAATCCTACATCCAACAAATCACTTTCGTGATAGAGAAGTTTTGTATTTACTTGTTCCCTTAATTTTATTTCTCCTCCCAGGAGTATGGACAAAAACAGATATGCTGAACATTTCGTTGTTCGAGCTTACTACAGCTTGGACTCTGTGTCTTCATTGTAATGTAGCACACTTGGATTCATAGTTTTATATCTTGTTGGTCTCCAGGTGTGTTGAGAAGCCCGTTTGGCCTCTTCGCGCCGTGGTTGATTAGGTGCTTTTTTTTAGATACCTTTGTTGTTCTTCGGCTCTCTTAAACAAAGAGTTCTCCTTGGCTCTTATGCAGTTTCCCCCACTTCAATTATTGATCTTAACTACTTATTGTACATGAAATAGTATTTTACAAAAGATGCATATCTCTAATATGTGCTCCAAAGTCATGAAAACTAGTTATGATATATCACGTTCGTAACTCTATTCATCAGTCAACTATAACCACATAATCGCACAATCAACTTGTTGCAAGCTACAAATCAACAAAAGTTGACCCGTGTATGCCAGCCTTAAGGCTAAGGTCCTATTGTTGCAACTTGAGAAGGTTGGAATTTCCGATCCGGTTGCTTTAATCCTTCTTCGGCTCTGTGGAGCCATATGCAAACCGGTACATCTTAAAGCCTTTACTCTTATTGATGATGACATCCGAATGACCTTCTGTCGATGCATTGGTGTAGACACATCAGATGCAGCATGGCCTAGGTTTCAGTCATTGTTCCGCCAGTCATCGGCAGCATTCATCTCGTCCTTATATGGTCTTCTGGCTTTGGTCTGCATTCATCTCCCTGTCTGTCTCAAGCAGTAGAGACCTTTAACAGCTTGGTCTCACCTGTAGACGTAGTCAGTGTTGAGTCTCTCCTCACTTATCCAGTCTCTCAGAAATCCCTTTCTGCTAAGGTAGATGACCATGTCTTCAACTTACTGCTGAACTCATCTTCAGTAGCAGACAAGGCACGCCTTTTGTCAGCTTCTTCTCCCCATGCGGCATCCTGGCTTTCCGTTGTGCCCTCTGAGAGCTTGGGCCTTCACATGGATCCTCCTGTTTTCCAGGTAGCCATCAAATGGTGGCTTGGCCTTGTCAGTGTTTCAGAGGGCCCCCATGTGCACTGTGCCCAGGAAGTGCACTTGACCACCTTGGCCACCATGCAGTTATGTGCAAGTATGGTGGTGATGTGGTAACTCGGCATAACATGTTTAGGGACATCCTGGTGGAGACCCGTTGTTGGGCGCACATAGGGGTTAAGGTGAAAGTCGGCAACAACTGAAGTAGAGATCACAGTAAGACCCGTCCAGCCAACATCTTACTTCCTAACTGGTTCTTGGGCAGAACTGTAGCATTAGATGCGTCCATCACCTCACTGCTAAACCCTCTTATTTTGTTGGAAGCGGAGTGTTGGCCACAGCTGCTGCCCAGACCACTGAGTCTAGGAGCACCATGCCAATGACCCCAAGTGCTCAGATCTAGGATGAGGATGTGTCCCTATGGTCGTTGAAACTTACGGAGCTTGGGGAAAAGAAGCCATTGCCATTATCTCCTCTGTAGCCTCTAGACTTGCCACATCCATGTGCTGGCCAAAATTCATCTTACTCAATGAGATCTATGGCCGATTTAATCTCCACCTAGTCAGGGCTAATGCTACAGCTATCCTCTCTAGGATAGCTCCTCTACCATAGAGCTGAATGTTGTATTTGTTACTGTCAATTTATACATGTTTAATAAACAATAGCAATAATAATTAACAATATAGTTTCATAACATATTACAAACACGAAACAAAGATAAAACAAAACAGAAACTAGAACCCAAATCTTTTTGGGTCAACCTGCCAATCTAGGACAAGACCCGACCTAACTAGAATGGCTCTTGCATTGTACTGGATCAGAATAAAACTCAGCCTGGCAAAAAGGAATCCTTTTGAATCAAAAGTTACTCCCACGCACTACATTTCCGTTCATTATCTTCATCGACTGATGTTGCACATGCTATTTTTATGAAAAGGAGCGTTTGAATGTAAAATGCTACAATTTGGTCTTCGTACGATGTTCCTACTGCTAGTTACACGTGATGAAGTGAAAGAGAATAAAGAGAACCAATAAAACGGCGGATTTGAATTGTCACTCCACAAAAACGACACCGTGCAATGATGTATGTACAGCCTGCGGGTTAAAGTAAACCACGCCCACGGAGCCAATCCTACATAGTACCCACTAGCGTGGGTCCTGATTATTATTGTTGACTTTAAACGTGCATAGCAGGATGTTGCCGGTGGTATTAAGAAGTGCACACACTTTAGAGAACCCAGCTGCACTGCATATACACATGCAGCCACGCGGTAACGTATAGAGTTGTATTGGAACACAATGAGTAGGTAGGAGAAAATAAGGAATATACTAGCTGACTATCGAGTTCGGAGTACTGGTAGTGTTCATAGCGTGACCATACTGCTATCATATCTCCCTACATTGACCTGGATCCAGCCTTCTGCACCAAATGAATTCTTAATTATTGATGAAAGCGAGTAAGATACCACCAATAGTATTCGAGTAATTCGAACTGCTCAAAGTCAACTAGCAAAATATTGCGGTCTTTTATGACTACGATTACCGCTTTCCCCTGTCACCACAGGCCAGCAGCTGTGAGCATGACAGCTGCACTACATGCACCGGGAATTTCCAGGTAACAGGGGTAGGGGGTGGGAGGTCGGGGGGGGGGGGGGGGGGGGGGGGGGTTGGGGGGGGGGGGAGGTGAACCGGTCTGCCCAGTCACTGTACTGTAGTAGTACGAATGGACTACGTCACAAAGTCCAGCTGATTCAGGCACGGCAAAGTCCAGCTGATTCAGGCACAGCCATAGTCTGGGAACGCCAGTCATATGGTTCTTAGACTACATGCAGTAGATAAAAGACCTAGCTCGTCTCGCCACGCATGGACGATAATCGTTCCGAATGGCGGTAGGGTCAGTTAGAGAGTAAGTGGGAGAATAGGGAATCGAAGTGAACAGTACGCTACATTGTAACGTGTTTCGATAGTTCCGTATGTCCCGTATTATGCGCGTACAGTGTACGTACATGTACAACTCCCGTATAGGCCTATTCGCCAGCGTGTGGCCCGTAAACGAGACGGACTCTCTCGCTCCTACTACTGGAGCGCATGACATGAAAGAAGAGGTAATAAATCATGCACTGATCAAGATGGCACGTAGTAGGCGCAATATAGGCCTATCCAAAACCCAAACAACACAATCTAATAACGATCTAATAAGTATTCTAAGCTTAGTTTGCAGAATAGACTGAACACTACAAACTTTTAATTTAGCTTACTAGTCTTTTTCGCCGTACGGCTAGCCATGTGATTTGTTGCTGCGAATAATCTTTGGAGACTGATTGTATAAAGAAACCACTCCCTCTCTTCCGGCCACGAAATCGATTGCCAAGTGCGTATGATTAGAATGAGAGAGTGTTCCGAGACATGCAGAGATACCGTACGACAGCGCATCATATGTGCCGTAATATAACATGTGCGTAACATAATATTACTGCCGTAGGGTTGAAACAGGTTGTTGTTGTTTTTTTTTCTCACACTAAGACCGTCAGACCATAATCAGGGCGTGGGAACATAAACCTGTTTAGGCTAATTACTCTTATCAGTGGTTTTGTTTGGAGTGCCGGAGTGATTTGAAGCACCAGATGACGTAATGTCTCGTGGCTGGGGTCCAGGGAGCCAGCTGAAGCACCAGATGACGTAATGTCTCGTGGCTGGGGTCCAGGGAGCCAGCTGAAGGACACTTAGTGCATGTTTTTTTCCTTAATCTCAACTTTTCCAGCATTGACGTTGTGTTACCGGCAAAGAGGAATCGTACTGAAACTAGTGACAGCTGGAAAACCACAGTGCCCTTAGCTAAAAGGCACGGGTCACGGGTTGAAGATTCATAGCAAATTGCGTGACGTATATGCACAATTTCACCCAGCGTATCATTTACGTCACAGTTTATGATTTAAAAAGAAAAATAAATTGAGTCACGTTTCTGTTGGTTGAGCAAAGCTCTCTCTATCTATAGATCTCTCTCGATCTCTCTATATATCGATATCTATAGAGCTCTATCTATATGATATAGCGCATTGCGCTCTAGACTCTATCTCTCTAATCGCTCTATCTCTCCTCTATCTATCTCTCTCTATATCTCTCTCTCTCTCTCTCTCTATCTTCTCTCTCTCTCTCTCTTCTCTCCTCTCTCTCTCTCTCTCTCCTCCTCTTGCCCTCAATCCGCATGCGCATGATGGCTATGTGATGTGGTCACTTGCTTGGGGTGCAGGGAAGGGGGTGCCAGTTTAAGTGATTGGCTGCCAACTTTTGCCAATGCGGTCAGTCCATCATGAATCATCACACAGAAAAGGGGCTTGATGTAATACTCGAGTTTGTTACATGTACTTGTACCGCTTTGCCAGATATACAAACTCATAGTTATTCAGCAGCTTGAGGGTCGGCATATCTATTCCTGCAACCGATCATCGAGGTTGGAATTGGTGGCTGAAGAGCTCGAGCTGAAGTAAACCTATGTACGTCGTGCGCGACTGTTGTGTGTGCTTTGCGTGCACGTGGTTCCTCTGAGGGCACTGTAGGTTTTTCCAGGAGCCCCCCCCCTCCCCCCTAAATACATGCTGCTCTGCCTTTGTGGGCTGTGTTTTTATGTGGTTGTGTGTGTAGACCATGTGGTTGTGTGTGTGGTTGTATGGTGCGGGAGCTTGAACAATGGACTTCTGTCTGCGTACAATGGACTTGAACCATGTGACAGGGGCGTTAGATGCTACACAATCAGCAGCATAGACGGGTTGCGGTCAAATATTAAAAGAATTAATACAACATCCATTCTTTCAGACTAGTGGTATCAATATAGCTGTGAGAAAAACATTGCCATCGTCATCAGCTTCAGGCAGTTGACCCCGTTCTTTAAAAATTAAGGAATGAGGCTGTTATCTTATTTTTTGTTTACAGTCATAGAAATAAACAAGTGCATAGATTATGCATACAATTACTGAAAAAACATACAATCAATACTGCTGTTATTTCGCATACAATCAACTAGAGACAATATCATAATCCATCTGAATCAACATAGAGAAACAGACGAAAAATTTACTCCATGAATGAGCACCACCACTTCATTTATGCGTGACCCTCTCAGACAGAGGCTCATTGCTCGAATGCTGGCAAAAGCAAAGCCGAGATCTGATATAACTGCTGGTACTGGAGTAGGCTTTGTCCCACTTGAAGGACAGAGCAGTGGCCATGTGCTTTAGGAAATGACTAGCCTCTTTGTGTAGCAGTCCATCCACTGAAAGGGCAAATGTGTGAAGGTGCCTCTTCTGTCTTCCTCTTCTGTCTTCTACCGGAGCCTTTTATGCATAATATATCTTTCTCTCTTTTTCTCTAGCGATCTAGACTTTCCTGAATTACATCATACGTGCTGACTCGGAATTACAACTCGTATATGTCGCATACCGCCCACGTGTGATCGTGCATCTCTGCACGGCATTAAGCACGGACGAAAGCAACGCAAAGGAACATCAGGACAGGCTGAAATGACGCAAAGGAACATCAGGACAGGCTGAAATGTTGAAGACAAGCACAAATCGCATATTGAAATGCATGCACTACTGTACTCGACTGCAAATAGTAACCTATTGAGGACGTTGAATACGTCATCCCTCGTCTCCAGTCTCAGAAGTGCTTCTGCAGAGCTGGCGCACAGAGGTTACATACGTCCAGGTTGGGTTTGGCGGACAAAATCAGGGTGGTTTCAAAATAAAACCCACTGAGTTCAAGGCTTTCCCACCTGGAATTGAGTATCCAGTGTGGAAAAGCCTCATAGCTATCCTGGATTCATCAAACAAAATCCAGGCTGCTGGCTGGGAATTCATCGATTTCCACCCCGGACTCATTCCAGAAATTCCAATACATCGAGAGGACATCTAAAATATTTTTTGATTGCATCAATGGATAGAGAAAAATCGGAAAGTCATAACTATATATATTTTATGGCATTTGCACTGAAAGGAAAAGTGCAAAAAAATTGTCAAAGAAAAAGTAATTAGTATTTGCGGGTCGTGGTCATACGTAATGCTGTAAGTCGTGCTTTACGTCATGAACTAGTTACGCTTGTGCACGAGATCTCAGATCGGTCCTCAACACATAACCATTTGCGAAATGCTTCAAAGTCGAAGGTAGCAACTGAGGTTTATAGACGCGCCTCAGTCTGTCTTTGATCAGCAACACACGTTGAACGGGACTATGAACTGTACTTGTATAAATATGTGTACTTGTAAGTAATCTGGCGTAGCATACCCTCCGCAAATAAACGTGGCTGTGCTACGCCAGACTAGCGTCTCATTTTTGCTGCACCATGTCAAATGTTGAAACTGGTTGATATTTCTGTTAACTGCAAGATTCAGGCTGGCTGGCATCTGCATATCTATTACCGGATTCCGGCCACACGACTCACTTGGACAAACTTTGGCTTCATCAGCAGTTGGAGCTTGCCATGGCCAGATGCACGGAGGACCTTATACACAATATGCACGTGATCGGTCTTTAGAATAGACTCATTCCTGCATGCAACACTCCGACACCATAGTCTCGTACCCAGACCCTTATTCCCGCAGCTGCGGATGGATTACGTGATGTAATCCTTCCGCAGCTGCGGGAATAAGGGTCTGGGTACGAGACAACGACACCATACTATATAGACCTACTTCATTACCTATAAGTAGAGAGCACTGTTTTCAGTCCTGTGTTGCGTGTGAATCGGTGAATTACACCCCAAACATAGTAACTGTCTATGATTACACGCTCGCTGGACTTTTTTACTCTTTCAGTGATCGACAGTCCACAGAAAGGTTAAATTGTCTTTGATATGGGCTCAGGTTGCGTTGCGTAAACTTACCACGGGCGCAGACCTTACAGTTGTGGCTAGAAAAGAACTCTATCTGCAGTTTAGGTATAAAACAAATACGAAGGTATACGGTTGGCAGGAAATGGCACAATTTTCGCATGGATATTTTATAAATACATGTTTTTGAACAGCAGTTTTGACTTTGTGCACAGATGGAACGCTCAATCGGCAGAATTAACAGCACAGCACACCTGGCTGGATTTGCACAAATCATCCACAACCAACCGTTTTACAGTTTTCAGGCTCTCATGCAAGCGAAAAGTTCTGCATACATCCTTATCTAACAGAAATTGTAAGGTCTGCACCCGTGGTAAAGTTTACGTAACACCTTGAGCACTGCTGATGTAATCTGCATGGAGTTCTACCAACAACCTTGCGATCCACCGAACGACTTCTCTTTGGCGATTTTTTACACCTCTCGCGGGATCGGTTCTCAAACAGCCCCTCCCCCTACTAGGCTTATAGTCACTTCTCCAAGGTGTCTTCTCAATGGCCTCTCTCCTCTCCTAACCACAGTAGTCAAACACAAATGCACATCACTTGTGAACACCCCATATCCACTCTTAAAACTATAAAGCCTCAGACAGTACTCTTCGTCAGACCTTCAAACGATGATCCCCTTCCCTCGTGTGCTCCCCGGGTCCCATCTTGTCAGAGTTCGATGGTTATTTTTTTAAATGATCCACTTCGTCCTCTGAGGCAACCTACGAGACTGTTTCCCTGAACCCATTATGTAAACTTACCACGGGTGCAGACCTTACAGTTGTGGCTAGATAAGAACTCACCACCTGATCACAACAGCAAATAAAAAGGTGAGACAGTCGCTCCTTCATGACAGAAATTCTTGGCGATGTAAATGTACACTTCATATACATGTTTTGAACACCAGTTTTGACTTAGTGCATAGATGGAGCGCTCAATTGACAGCGACCCGGCTGGATTAGCGTCTCGACACGCAGCTTAATCACAAGAAGCAACTCAATGCATTTTTTTCAGGCTTCAAGTGATATGTTTTTGTCTTTTTTTAATTATTTTTTAATTATAAAGTTGAGCTTTCTTGCCTTTTGGAATACATGTATGGGAGATCTGCCAGACTATATCCTTATCTAACAGAAATCGTAAGGTCTGCACTCGTGGTAAAGCTTATATGTAGTACAAAACCACCAATCTGACCCTTGATGTAATCTGGAGGTCTATCCGCACTCCTTCAATTTTCCACTTCCCATACCATTGTCTGCTCTCAAACAGCACCCCCCCCCCCCCCCCCCCCCAAGATCAAACAAGACCAGCACATAAAGTATACTACAGTACCCATGCAGCTTCAATCCAGCCGTGCTATATGGTGTGTGTGTGTGTGTGTGTGTGTGTGTGTGTGTGTGTGTGTGTGTGTGTGTGTGTGTGTGTGTGTGTGTGTTGTGTGTGGTGTGTGTTATGGAGAGGTTGCTGCCTCAATTTCAAGTTTGACTAAATGGTACTTGGTGCTCTGTATATACATAATGTACAAATGTACATATAAAGATAGTTGGGTATGCTGCATACACCCAGCCCAACTCGAAACACTTTGGGTCATTGATTTATGTTTTCTGGTCTCAGCCTCCTCTGTGCAGCCCCTTCAGACAGGATTGCTGCTGTTAGGATTGAAGGAATTAAGGGAGAGGTCACCGTGATGTCAAAGGCAGCATGTTTCCCTCTCCCCCAATTGAGGACAAGTACATCGGCTGGCTAGGTATGGCTTAGGTCAGGTGTAAGACCGCTGCCCGACTCTACCCTCACTCCAAGGTGGGCATGATGGCAGAACTCAACAAACACGTTACACAGATGATTGTGGCGAGTGATGACACCTGTTTTACAGGACAAGGGGGAAGAGATTAACTAACCACTTGTACTTTGTACTCAAGCTCACAATGATTATTTTTTTCATCAAACAGTAGACAGCCTGCATAATGACCACAGTGCTGTAAGAACCACATTTCATAATTGCATTGATCTTAAACCCCAGTGGTTGGAAAGCAACTGATGGTATGTATAAATGTAACCAGCCAGCAAAGGTCGCGGCATGCAGTCACTTTTAGAAAAAGCCTACAAGTATAAGATTTGCATATCTCTAACACACACACACATGCACATGGCTCTATGTATGCATACATGTAACTGCATGCCTACAACTTTGTCTCCCTCCCCCGGCCCCTCCCCCCTCGCACACTCTAATCGTATGATGTATGCTTATTGCCAGGTTTGGCCTAATACATAATACCATGCCTTCCCATATCCGAACGCCCTTCTCCAAAAGCCTTGTCAATGTGTGGGTGCGTGGTATGGCATGCGTGTGTATGTGCGTGTCACAAAGGGCGGATTGAAAGCTTGCGTTTGTCAACTCGGTGTCAACGCACGCATATAATGGTGGGTAGTATGCCTTCTTATAGGCATTCATGCATAAACGCAAGCGTATCGGTACACACACAGTGTATGTAATACGTACTAAAGTAACTGACCTTGTATATGAAAAAAAAGTGACGAGTTATTGCAGAAATTCTATTATTGATATTTGCGTCAAAGTTTGTTAATGGATACTTATTAACTTTTCCAAATGAGGCCGGGAACGAGCGAGGGTAGGCATTGGCCGCCATTTTTAATAGTAATCATTGAATCATGAGCACCAATGACCATTATGATATAAATCCTCCAGGAACCGACAGATTTAAGATAAAAAATGTTTATACCACAGTAAAACACACTGGTGTATAGTGGACCAGAATCTGTTGCCGCAAGTGAAAAATCCAACACGAATCAAGATTTATAGCTGGCGGAATACTGTAATTAGGTCAGAAAACTGCATTTTATGTACTTGTCTACAGAAAGCACTATTTTGCCTCCAGGAACGAAAACTTTCAATATAAAAGTGGTATTTTCTTTTTAGATTCTAAGACAGAGGATACTGAGCAACAAGAATCCGTTGCCGCAAGTGAAGTATCATCTTGAATAGTTAGTAATTATCAAGTACAGGTTTTTGCTGTACATTATAATAGCCCGTATTCTTGAATATTGTATAAAAACGAATCACGGATAATTCACAAAAAAAAATCATATTATGTCTTTCTAAACAGAAATCATGTGATGGAATCTCAGAAACAAAAAATCTGTAACTTATAGAACTTTGGTGACCGCTCATTTCTCGATGTTTTTTTTCCTGTGTCGTGTGGCATGTTCAGGGGCGGGGCTCGGAGTGGGCGTGTTTGACAATTGAAGTCCAGAAATGGCCATACCATCCAATTGATTAGCGGCTATTTTTGCAGCGATTGGTATATATGAATCAGTTAGCATCAACACATTCATGTCATTGACAGGGGCGTGCGGCGTGGTACAAAGTAGGAAAGTCTGTAGGCGTTGTGGGACAGTAAATCATAGCATTTACGGGATTGTTTAAATATGGCGTCACATTCTTCTCCCCCCCCCCCCCCCCAAGCCTTCTGCGTTGTCCTTTACATGCAGATATAAAATGCACAGATGGTGTGCTCAAGATTGAGGTATAATCAACAGTGGAGGATGCACAATATTTTTGGTTGCATTTGTTTGCCAATTTTGGACAATCACTGAACCTCTTCAGTGCCTTCTGATATTGAAATCTCCTTCATCAGTTCACTGTACTCCCTCAGCACAGACGTCAATCCTGTGACTCAAACAAAGCTTGATTTGATACACGATACATTTTACCATCCACAGCAACATCATAATTATATAATACATATTTCAAGTATTCAATACGAAACAAAACATAGAAGGTTGACAAAAATAACTTTATTAAAATGATACAATACAAATAGATATTTAATAACAAATTCAGTTCAATCTGGAGCAGATATTTTGACGTCAAATAAGCTTGCCAATGAACATTTACAACTTAATTTTTTTTCTGCTTTTGCGCTTTCATTCCAGACCTGAACAGCAACTGATAATAAATGGCTGCCCCCAACATGCACGCAGCAACGATGATGCACTTATACTCTGCGGAGTTAGGAAACGAAGTGCCGCAGATTGTGTAGTAGGAGGCTCCATTGGTGGCAGGATGTGCGGCATTGGCACACAGCAGAGAGAATGGTTCATCGTAGCTGGAAGCACACAGATACGCCTGTTTCGGCAGCTTCTGCAGGAGAAGTACATGGTTATGGCCCCAATATCTGCAGTAGAGAGGCCCACAATACAAGACTTTTGCAAGCTCATGTTAGGAGAGAATGAGGAATATTCATTGTGGAGTTGGGAAACGGGTTGTGTTCATGATTCTACTGCTTCCACAATAGTGAAGGCTAGTCTAGGTGGATTGTTTATCAATATATGAAAGCAGAAAGGTCACACTATGAACAGCACCTGTACTCTGAACTCCATAATGAATATTCCTTAAAGCGACCTGTCAATAGACCTTTATTGCAAGCCGCTACTGTATGAGATGGGGGAAAATGCAACCACCACAGTGCATATGTTGATATGATTATTTGACATGTACTGTAGCAATTGATGAGAGAAAATAAACTATACAATGGTCAGTTAAGCTGCTGTCAACACTGAAGTGCTCACTTTAAGCTGAATCTTTTCTGTGCACATATTATATCATACATGTACACCACAAAAGTTATTTATTTCTGATGGCAGTTCAAAGAAAAAAAGAAATAATAAGTTGATATCAAGGGTCTTGATTACTTCGACATCTAGCAAATTAGGCATAAAACAACATACAGCACGTTCTACTACTATCTGACCCTTGTGGTTTTATGTTTATAACATAAAATTGAAATTGCTATAACTTACTGTACAAATGGTTAACGCTGTTGACTTCCTATTTTCAACACTTCATCCTACACCATTCTCCATGTGTGAATGTATTTTGGGCCTCGCACAATCATAGTGCTGACGTTACGAGGTTTGATACCCCATCTGGTTCAAAACCTCTACATGTTTAGGTAGGAACGCTTCAAATTCAGTGTGCGCGTAGAGTGGTCCTGTCGCAATGATTCACTCTGTTCATTAATCCATTGCTGAGACATACATGTTGATGCACATTTACCCGGTCATTTCGGGCCAATCATTTTGGCAAACCACGTCCGATTTAATTGTATAGGGGAGAATTGCGCGAGAAAATGTACATTAACTTCGCACAGCGGTATCCCTGTAACAGACACGATAAAAATTAACGAACAGAACAAATTGATTGTGACACGACCCCTTTACGTACACACATGAATCTGAAGTGATTTGTACATTCCTACCTAAAGATGGGGGGTTTGAAACATGATGGGGTATTGGACCTCGTAACGTCAGCACTATGATTGTGCAAGGCACCAAACTACATTTCCACATAGTGAAATGGTGTAGGACAAAGTGTTGAAAATAGGAAGACAACAGCGTTAACTGTTCGTAAGTTATAGCAATTGCAGTTACATAGGGGTCAAAATCTCCCATATGTATTGCAATGCTTGAATCTACATGTATGTTGGGTAGAAGAGAAAGTTGCTTTTTATGCACATCTAACCACCTTCCACTCTACTATTGCCAAGCATCTTGGCGGCTCCGCCATCATAGACTAACAGTGTTTCCCACAACCTGTTTCTTATACTCCATTTTTATTTTGACTACAGGAAATGGGTGAGATGCACGGAATGCAGTAAACAGGATGCATACATGTATGCAGTGGAACCCCTAAATGCGAGTGGACTGTGTTTAAGTGTCCTGTTTATCGAGGTGTCCTTATTTCTGGAAGTCCACATTTAGGGGTTCCACATGGTACCACAGTGTCTACCATCTATGTTACGCATGTGTTTACCATCTACGTTACACACATGTCTACCATCAACGTTGCACATGTGTTCATATGAATAGATCCATCAAGCAGGTAAAGCTCATACCAGCTCTGTGACTGTTGCGGCCTAACACTAATCATGTGACGAGTTTAGTGATTGGTATTCAAGCTAACACTAATCATGTGACGAGTTTAGTGATTGGTATTGAAGTTTCCTGCCAAAACTGGTCAACTCCAAATCCATTCTTTTCATCCTGTATAGACCGATTGCACAGTGCCATTAATAACCTCACATCCGCCATTTTGTCTGTCTGCTGAGCACTGGACTGCTGTACACTGATACGGAGCTAAAATCGAGTCACATTCAGTTGAGCATGTCTCCGGCATTACTAGTGGATATGAAGGAGACCCTTGGAACAAATAAACTGCATTTCAAAGAAACGATATGATCGCTGGCCTTGACCAACAGTATGGTAACCGACGAACACCGATGACATCGTGCGTCATTGGTCTACACTGGCACAGAGGCATCTGTACATCAGTAACGCATGACAATAAATGGAACTCACTTGACCAAGGACATTGGTGGTGTGAGCAATGACACTGCAGTTCCCTATGGTCTGGTGCAGGCCGGTGGACGAGTAGGTCTCAGGCCGTGCCCCCACCATGAGCACCGCCCCAATGCAGGTGTAGTACACCACCAGGGCCACACACACTTCAGTGCTCCTATGACGACGGGAGGAAGCTGTTTGGGTGCCACGGCATGCAGCTATAAATCAGAGGCAGCTGCGCACACTGTTACAAGTACATGTATGTTGCATCAGTACGCTAGTGATTATTAAATAGGGTTAATTAACGATAAGTGACGGGGCAGTGGTGTACATATAGTTTGTAGTATAAGCCAAGGGCTGTTTTTTAATTGCAGAACACAAATAAATTTATTGGCACACCAGCGCTGCGCTTGAGAAGCTTAAAGAATTTTGGCTTTGCAAATACACTTACTGTAGTTCAGAGGCCTTTAATAAAATCAGTTTATATGTGACGAAGCCACAGTGCTGGTGTGGCAATAGATATTTGTGTTGTGCAATTAAAAAAAAACCTTTGGCTTATACTACAAACTACATGTACACCACTGCCCCGTCACTTATCATTGATTAACCCTATTTAATAATTACTAGCTATACATAGTGCATTCACAAACTCTCATGGCAGTACACTATTTAACTTTATGATGTTGGAAAGACCACAGATATCACAGGTGTGTTCCCGGCATGCATGTTCATATGTACCTTGTCTCTTCTTTTTAAATTGAGACATTTATATTTTTTGATAAGCCATTGATCAACTTTAACTAAAATCGTTGTCTTCGTTCAAAATATTTGAAATGCAATGCATTTTTTTCTTCATATATTTTGACACCATCCTGTATGAATGATTGATCCAGTACGCTCACACACTCATGGTACACATCCAATACACTCATGGCACACAAGTGATCCAAAACACTCACGGTACACCAGTGATCCAAAACACTCACGGTACACCAGTGATCCAATACACTCATGGCACACAAGTGATCCAATACACTCATGGTACACAAGTGATCCAATACACTCACGGTACACAAGTGATCCAATACACTCATGGTACACAAGTGATCCAATACACTCATGGTGCACAAGTGATCCAATACACTCACGGTACACAAGTGATCCAATACACTCATGGTACTCCAGTGATCCAATACACTCACAGTACACCAGTGATCCAATACACTCATGGTACACAAGTGATCCAAAACACTCATGGTACACAAGTGATCCAATACACTCACGGTACACAAGTGATCCAATACACTCATGGTACACCAGTGATCCAAAACACTCATGGTACACCAGTGATCCAATACACTCATGGTACACAAGTGATCCAATACACTCACGGCACACAAGTGATCCAATACACTCATGGTACACAAGTGATCCAATACACTCATGGTACACAAGTGATCCAATACACTCACGGCACACAAGTGATCCAATACACTCATGGTACACAAGTGATCCAATACACTCATGGTACACAAGTGATCCAATACACTCATGGTACACAAGTGATCCAATACACTCACAGTACACCAGTGATCCAATACACTCATGGTGCACAAGTGATCCAATACACTCACGGTACACCAGTGATCCAATACACTCATGGTACACAAGTGATCCAATACACTCATGGTACACAAGTGATCCAATACACTCATGGTGCACAAGTGATCCAATACACTCACGGTACACAAGTGATCCAATACACTCACAGTACACCAGTGATCCAATACACTCATGGTGCACAAGTGATCCAATACACTCACGGTACACCAGTGATCCAATACACTCATGGTACACAAGTGATCCAATACACTCATGGTACACAAGTGATCCAATACACTCATGGTGCACAAGTGATCCAATACACTCACGGTACACAAGTGATCCAATACACTCATGGTACACAAGTGACTCATGGTACACACGACTTCCCACACCCTTGCACCCACCTGACTCCCTCCCCTCGCTGCCTTGTGTCCCGATCCACACCAACACAACGTACGTCCCCAGCAGCGTCCAGAGCAGAACCTCAGTGTGGATCCCGTACACGTCGTGGGGAAAGTTGTATGCGGGGAGCATCTGGCCCAGCACGGCCAGGGGCATGGAGAGGCATCCCGCGAGGACCACGCCCACAAAACTCGCACACCCGCCTCCAGAAGTGCCCCCTTCTCCCTTCTCCCCACTGCTGTCTCCGCACGAGAGCAGCACTCGGGAGGTGTTGAGGATGAGGAGGAAAGTGGAGGCAAAGGTGAGGTGGAACATGTAGCTGTGTGTTGAAAGGAGTAGGGGATGCGAAGTTTGGGAGCATGAGAACTGTTAACATGACCACCACTCCACTACCTCTGTACATAACCACTCCACTACCCCTGTACATAACCACTCCACTACCCCTGTACATAACCACTCCACTACCTCTGTACATAACACTCCACTACCCCTATACATAACCACTCCACTACCTCTGTACATAACCACTCCACTACCCCTGTACATAACCACTCCACTCCCCCTGTACCACCCCTGTACATAACCCCTCCACTACCCCTGTACATAATGGCTCCAATACCCCTGTACATAACCACTCCCCTACCTCTGTACATAACCACTCCACTACCTCTGTACATAACCACTCCACTACCCCTGTACATAACCACTCCACTACCTCTGTACATAACCACTCCACTCCCCCTGTACATAACCACCCCTGTACATTCAGTCTACTCTTTTTGGATGATGAAGGAAGGCCACAAGCCACGACCAAATGTATTGATGTGTGTGTGAAAGGTTTGGATCTTCTAGTAGTTACTTTGACAACAACAAAATACGCTCACTTGTACATTAAACTGCTGCATTCACCAAATGCAGTTGGATACAGCACACATGTATCTTTGATACCGATACCATGCAATTGCCTATCACCAGGAGATTGCAAACTAACTAATCAAAACCAATAGTTTCATGTACGCAGAGCAAATTTGCCAATTCAACACATGAAAGCATGGCTATGGGTCTGGGTCTACCATAAAATATTTTGTTGGAAACACCATATTCTTGATGCTGGACACCAGACCCACAGCCAGTTGTTAATGAGTGCAAATACTAGTAAATTGTCTCATGTTAGTTAGAAAGTATTTGTATCGCAAACAATACATCACAAATGTATACATACCAATAAGACACATCAAAGGCAGAACAATTTTGATTGGGCAAAATGGCACTGATTATAACTAGAAGGTAATAAACCAAATTATCAGATAATCGGTCAAATAGTATACATGTAAGTATGACCACACCCTTCTCAGCTGGAGGTGTGAAATTTGAAGGTCAAACGAATCGTAAGAATTTTTTTAATCATTCTTTCTAATCTTACTGGAGCAGCGGTAGATTGCTTTCAGTTTGTGTTGTGCAAGACAACATCTTGCTCACATACACACACACACAACACACACACACACACACATACACACATACACACACACACACACACACACACACACACACACACACACACACACACACACACACACACACACACACACACACACACACACACACACACACACACACACACACACACACACACACACACACACACACACACACACACACACACACACACCATACCTGGTCCAAGGAACGTAGTAGGTTCTATCGTACAGGTTGGGATCAGTGTCATGCCATGTCCACCAGAGTAGCTTGACCCCTAGGATGTCGTAGGGAACATCCAGGAGGACAACGCAGATGGCCAAGGCAAAAGGCTCAAGAAGCACACTGAGCTTGAGCCTCGAAACAGCCACGTAAGCAGTGTAGTAGAAGCAAGGGTCTGCGGGTGTGTGTGGAGGAGGAGGTGATGAAGTGAGTTTACAAACTAGAGCCAAACTCACAGAATGCACATGCAATTACGACAATTTAACAAAGATATCTGGAGAAGTTGCACACATATGGACAGTGTGTGTTTTGTAAGATGCAAAAGTATGGTAACAACAGATACTGTAAAGCGAATGTGTGAGAAATGCAAGCTACAGTACAAACATGTAGGATGTTGCAAAACTGTCAATGGTACAAACAGGACTAAAAAATTAGACTGGACAAAAAGATACGTCATCCAACTGGGAACGCATCTGTAGCAATGTACACACATACACACACAAGTGCCACTACTGCTGAGGCAGTGTACATCGTTGTGACCATACAAATTTTTATTTTGGTATTAGAAGCTCTCACATAAGAAGGTGATGTAGAGAGGAAGCCTTGTGTTGAACAGCACGGCTGTGCCCTGGAAGTGCCAGAAGTTGTCCACATCGGGTAAGGTATAGGACAGCAGCTCTATCACCAGGCCATGGAGCAATGCAGCACACCAGAGCTGAGAGAAACGTCCTCCACTCCTGAGAGCTGTGTGTGTGTGTGTGTGCATGTGAGTGTGTGCATGTGCGTGCGTGGGTACGAGTGGTGTGTGTGGGTGTATGTGTGTACATGTGTGTATGTATATGCATGTTATGTGTGTGTGTGCATGTCCGTGCATGCACATGTATGTGTGTTGTGTGTGCACACGGCAGGGCCATGTTGAGGAAATGTGTCAGTATTGTGTACATGAGGTGTACATATGTCTTCTTTCCAGAAACAAAACAGTTCTTTTCCTTCTTTTAATACACACATATACACACATGGGGATGGCTGTGTGCTACGATAACTCGCATGCTTCCAGAGTTGACCCCTATGAACTATAATTCTTGTGCATCATTTGGGTGCCTAGGTGTATACAAGTTGTCACAAACCCACTCCCTGAACAACCATGTACACACACACACAACATACATACATAATCACACACGCACACATTAACACACACACACAAACACATACACACAAACACATACACACACACACACACACACACACGCTACACACATACACACACAAGCTACACACATACACACACTTACACGAGAGGTATCGCGGTGGACTAAATTGTACAATATGCCTACATCATCAGTACATGTACAATGAAAATTGAAACAGCTGCCTATTCATGTATGAGATATCATCTCTGATACAGAAGCTCTGCTAGAGCGCTGACATGTCAAAGGCGTCGTCGTCTGCACGTGATGACCTAAACCCAATATTACCGCGTCACTCACCGTGCTTCATAGTCAAAGTCACCCACACAAGGAACGTCACTTCGACCAATAGGAAGGTGGGATTCTCCGCCCATATTTCCAGCGGACTCCTGAAAGATATGATGCTCTTTCTCGAGTCGCTTGCCCAATATATTCGGGCTCGATCCAACACGGCGTGAATGGTTTCGGCCATCTTCCTAGTATATATCGCGCGATTAATTAGTTATTAATTTGATTAATTGTATTTTTATTTTTATTTTATTTATATTTACTAGACTATACAACAACAATAATTACACGACAATAGAACAACAACAACAACAAAAAGCCATCCATGTCATCCATGCCGGCAAGGGACCCCCAAATGCTGCCTAATATGGCTACCGGGATTTGGTACTTTGAATAGTCTTTGCAGTAGGAACCGAGTTGTCATGCCTAATTTATTCATGGTGCATATATATTTATGATTTAATATAGATCGACCTATCGTATTAATTGATTAAAAATTTAATTAAAATTTATAGTCCACCGGTAGGTGTGGAGGTACTGATGACGTTGCCTGGACATTCCGATACGTCATCTAGTGCAGCTGTTGCTGACTCTGTATTTGACTCCAGTGTGGGTAATTGCATTGTGTCTTGCTATGTTCACGTCACGTAGGCAATATAAACAATATCGATACCGCAGTTCTTTTCGGCAACCCATCTAACTGGTTTCTGTTGACTTGGTATAGTGTCCCTCAGCAAGAATTTCAAGCGCACAATCTGGTGTGCGATGTACGTTCATAATGATGGGTAGTCTGGGGACAAGGATAGAGCCTTATGGACCTGATGCAATACAGTTCTCAGTGACAGATCTGTAGGAGGAACACGACCATTTACTTAAACACTCTTCACACATGGAAGAAGGTACACACGTGTATCTATGGTTACTAGCCCTGCAGTGACCAATTTGACGGCTTCGACACTTGATCATTCGAAACAATGTTGTTTGATGTGTGCGGCCCTGGCCTCATGTCCCTTCTCCATCCAACTGTCACCATCACCTCCCCACCCATCACTGGTTCATACTATGCCGATAGACCTCTCAACCAGACTAACAAAGCTCGCCTCCTAGCTGTTTCTGCTCTCCTCATGCTGCTTCCTTGATAGCTGTGGTCAGAGGAGTGCCCCTTCCACTTTTGTACTGAAAATGAAAGTGCCCCTTTACCCAGGTTTTTTTATAATGTGCATCATGCTACATGGTTGCAATGGTTGATTAATTAAGCCACACTACTTTATAACTTATGACATGTGTGGACAATATAGTGACTGGACATGAGATAGAGCATTAATCTCGATACCAATTCCAGAGGGGCAGCAATCTCTAGATGGAGACAAATTTCCACGCACCAATTGTTCTACACCTTTTGAAATCCATGTTTATTTAACGTTCACGGTTGCTATCCTCTCCTTGCGAGAACACTGGCCAGACCTCAACAGAGTGGCTCTGGATTGTCACTTATGCTCAGCTCACAAGTACTTAGTGGTGTAAAGTGGGATGAGGCATGAGATCTGAGTGGAGTAATTAATTTGAATTGTGAGAACTGCATAATTTTTTTAAATTTTTAGACCTCGCACACCCAAACAGCTGGGGCTCCTCCCCAGACCATGATGGGAGAGCTTTAATATAGTGCTCTCCATACAGCCGTTCCCACAGGCTGAGAGGAAGGGTATCCTACTTCCTTCCACCTCCTGTACCCTTCCGTTCTATTAGGTGCCCCTTGTCCTTGATGCCCTTGCGCTCTCCCTCCCCCACTTGTATTGGTTTGGGCCTAGCTACACCGGGATTGAAGTGAATTCCATGTTGCCATTAAGTGGTGGCTCGGTATGGACACCTCCCTGAAGTCGCTCTTCACCCCTGTGCAGTATGGCGGAGATGCAGTGACTTACTGAAGGATGTTATGATATCGTGCTCATTAGCCAGTCAGGATTGAGATGGGGAGTGGACTCACTCCTGACCACAGCCACTCTAGTCCAACTGATGTGCTTGTAGCAGGGTGCTAAAGAGGAAAGCCAGTGGCATTTGACATCTTTGTGACCTCTCCACTCTGCCAAGCGCCTTTCTAGGTGAGGCCAGTCAAGTGGATGGGGCAGCAGCTCTGGTGGCAGAATCCCGCAAGCACATGGCAGCTGACTAAATAGGGTTGCATGTGTTTCTGTTGCTGTGGAGACCTAACTGTATATGACAACTGGCGTCGAGAGCCCAAAGGACACTTGTGCTCATTTGGCGTCTACTGAAGTCTTAAAGTTATTTGCACTGCAGTCCATTGCTAGAGCCATCTTAGCCAGAACTTTCTGGCCAAATGGATTCTGTTTTATTGGGGGAATGTTTCTATTCATCATCATACGTTTTGAGTGAATAGAGATAAAAATCTGAGAAATCTAATAAAAATAAATTTAAGCCAATAGCTTTAACAACAAACATATTCCCAGAGGCTGTGAGGGCCTTTTCACAAGTACACTAGCTATCTGTGGGAATACTGGCAAATCCAAGATGGCGACCTCAACGGTGGCCTCAGCCTCACGCTAGTTAGGGCTAACGCTCATGCCATCCTAACACGCTCATGCCATCCTAACACGCTCATGCCATCCTAACACGCTCATGCCATCCTAACACGCTCATGCACTTACACTTATGCAGCTGGTGAATGCACTCTACATGTAGTTACCTGGAGTGTCGTGTTGGTTCGTGCTCCATTATGTAATGTGTTCATCAACATTATTAGTATTATTAATACATAATGAGCACTACAACACACAGCACTACAACACACAGCACTACAACACACAGCACTACAACACACAGCACTACAACACACAGCACTACAACACACAGCACTACAACACACAGCACTACAACACACAGCACTACAACACACAGCACAACACACAGCACTAACAACACACAGCACTAACAACACACAGCACTATAACACACAGCACTACAACACACAGCACTACAACACATAGCACTAACAACACATAGCACTAACAACACACATCACTAACAACTTACAGTCCAACCAAACAATGCACAACACCTGAAAACAGCCTACAGTCCGACTACATTAAACTAACAACTACATGTATGCCAATAATTCCCATTACAGCTGCAGCATTGCTCCGTTGGATAGCTACTGATATGAAGAATTATGATAAAGGCTAAATATAGAAATTGCAAAAAAAAAGAAATGATTTTTTAATATTTCAATCACTTCTCTGCTTAAATCAAGTATTTTGTCTGAAGTGGGTGTGGTTGCAGGTGCTGCAGCTAGGCGGACAGAGGAGAGAAATGCATACATAATGATACCATCTGCTCAGAACGGTAGTGGTGGAGACATTTGGTACAGGGGGAAGAACAGCAGACCAGTTTTTCTCAACTAGCAATACTTGCCAGCCATGTTAGCCCAACAATAGCTGACCTCAGTCCCAATTAGTTCACCTGTTCGACCAACATCTGGAGATAACTACTTCACTCTGTCTGTTTTAATGACATTTATGGTCCTCCTTGTTGGAGGCTGGCTGTCTCTAATATACCATTTCTGCTGTATTCGTATCATACAATGTAAGTTAGTAGATGGCTGCATTTCTGTATCACTATTTCTTCTTGATCAGGCAAAGGAAGATGAAAAACGTGGTAACATTGCAGCTGCCAGGGCATATCATTGGGCCTCAACATTGCTGCTGTTGTGTTCGTTGTGGTGGTACGGAGTGTTGTGGCCATTCCAGTAGCTGTGACCGTTACTGCCCAAACATCAGTGACAGGTCCATAGTGCAATTCAGCTGCTTCCAGTCTGTACTATTGCTACCAGCCAAGTTGTTACATTATTTTTTTCATGGTCTTTATTCTACCTGCTACTACTCCAGCCACTACTCTTTCACTGCCACATTGAACTATTCCTCAGATGGATATTCCTCCACCATTATCAATGTTATTCAAGCTACCCAACTGATCTGCATGTAAGCTGAGCCAGGATGCGACAAGCCAGTGTACAGACTATTTATATATATAATTATGGGTCAGTTTCCGAGAAAATGAAAAGTGGCTATATATATAAAAAGTTATAAACATGCTTCACGATTGATTCGCTAAAACTCCGTAAAGGTTTAAGCTATCAACTTCCTATTTCGAATACTTCTTGCCACACCACTTCTCTCTACGATAATCGATTTTGGTGTCTTACCCTTGCTCCCTGCCGACGTTACAAGGCACAGTACCCCGAGGGGTTCAAAATCCAGGTAGCTCCCTGCAGGAATGTCCAAATCACTTCAAAATCGATATGCACGTAAAGGAGTTCTGTCACTGTTTATTTCTGCAGATCGTTGATTCTTACCTTATCCGTTATGGAGATACAGCAATGCAAAGTAAAGTCCACGTTTCCCGCTCGAATCGCGCCTTTCTCAGTCCCACTCGGGAGAATAGAAGCGGTTCAGAAAGGCGCGATTCGAGCGGGAAACGTGGACTTACTTTGCATTGCTGTATCTCCATAACGGATAAGGTAAAAATCAACGATCTGCAGAAATCAATAGTGACAGGACTCCTTTACGTGCATATCGATTTTGAAGTGATTTGGACATTCCTGCAGGGAGCTACCTGGATTTTGAACCCCTCGGGGTACTGTGCCTTGTAACGTCGGCAAGGAGCAAGGGTAAGACACCAAAATATATTTTCATAGAGAGAAGTGGTGTGGCACGACGTGTTCGAAATAGGAAGTTGATTGCTTAAACCGTTATGGAGTTTTAGCGATTCAAACGTGAAGCATTTTCATAACTTTTTACATAATATTATATAGCCACTTGGAACAGTTTCCGCGAAATGTGCCCCACGGTCAAAAATGCATCGCGTTTGAATCGCTATAACTTCCCGATGGATAACGCTATCGACTTCCTATTTTCAATACATCATACTACACCATTTCACTATGAAGTGTTGAAAATAGGAAGTCGATAGCGTTATCCGTTGGGAAGTTATAGCGATTCAAACGCGATGCATATTTATAACATTTAAACCGTGGGGCAATTTTCGCGGAAACTGTCCCACTTTTCATTTTCTCGGAAACTGACCCATATATTGCATGTCATGCAAATTTAGGCAGATATGTGAAACAGTAGTTACATGTACATAGTCCCAGTGTGTAGTGTGGCTCCTACCCTCATTGCTTGGGTCCTACTGCCATGTTGTACTCGTGCAGGAGTCAGAGATACAGTAGTGTTCAGAAATTATTAATGATAGTTAGATCCCTGGAAAAGAATAATTGACGCCATTATTCAAGGAAGAGTCTATTATTAGGTGGGATATGGTAGTTCCTTTTAAATTGACAAAAGTCGTACTTGTTTATTCTGGTCACAGATAAACAGGGGAAGCTTTTGAACACAGAAATGGCTTTTCCAATTTCCTTTTGGTCGCAAAGGTATGGGAAAGAACACTTTCCTTGACTACATTGTGAAGACAGCCCCATGATTCTTACGAAAACTTGATTGTGCTTCACTCCATGGTTTAATTAAGAAGGTCAAGTTTTGTCCACTATGATAGCACACAAGCTGTCAAGACATATGCCAGTGTGATGAAGGTTAGGAGTTCAGGACAAGTACTTGATCGATATGAACAAGTTAGTGTAGTTTGTCGCCGACAAAGTGAAACATTGCCAGGCCACTCTTCAAAATGCAGTGAGAAGATTGCCATCATCGGTGACTCAAGGAAAGAATTCACTACGTCATTAGTGGCTCTAGCCGTTGTCTATGGCAACCGTGCTTTTGAAATTGTGATCTCAACATTCTCTGCTCATTGGATATAACTTTTTCCAAGAAATGAGCTGCAAAATATTGATACTAAACCTGACGAGTCCACAATGGTCACTATCTATGCTCAGACAAGTGAAAATGCCAGATATATGTAACAAATGGTTCTCACCTACGGTAGACTCTTATAGCCTATATACTGTCCATGAAGACCCCAGTTTCATCAGATGATCTGTCCCTCTTTAAAGGTGCATTCACTTGTGTGACAATCGTTATGCCTCATTGTGACAATGACCTTGAAAGACCAATTCACTGGACTCTGAGCTGTGTGTCGTATTTACTACCTGTCATAATCTTGCTGATCTAGGCCTACAAGAGGTTTCACCTGGCACTCAGGCCGAGGGCTTATTTAATAGCAGTAACAATTTGGCCTCTATGTTAAAGAGGCTGCTACGTATGGCGCTATTGGCCTCTATGTTAAAGAGGCTGCTACGTATGGCGCTATTGGCCTCTATGTTAAAGAGGCTGCTACGTATGGCGCTATTGGCCTCTATGTTAAAGAGGCTGCTACGTATGGCGCTATTGGCCTCTATGTTAAAGAGGCTGCTACGTATGGCGCTATTGGCCTCTATGTTAAAGAGGCTGCTACGTATGGCGCTATTGGCCTCTATGTTAAAGAGGCTGCTACGTATGGCGCTATTGGCCTCTATGTTAAAGAGGCTGCTACGTATGGCGCTATTGGCCTCTATGTTAAAGAGGCTGCTACGTATGGCGCTATTGGCCTCTATGTTAAAGAGGCTGCTACGTATGGCGCTATTGGCCTCTATGTTAAAGAGGCTGCTACGTATGGCGCTATTGGCCTCTATGTTAAAGAGAAGAGGCTGCTACGTATGGCGCTATTGGCCTCTATGTTAAAGAGGCTGCTACGTATGGCGCTATTGGCCTCTATGTTAAAGAGGCTGCTACGTATGGCGCTATTGGCCTCTATGTTAAAGAGGCTGCTACGTATGGCGCTATTGGCCTCTATGTTAAAGAGGCTGCTACGTATGGCGCTATTGGCCTCTATGTTAAAGAGGCTGCTACGTATGGCGCTATTGGCCTCTATGTTAAAGAGGCTGCTACGTATGGCGCTATTGGCCTCTATGTTAAAGAGGCTGCTACGTATGGCGCTATTGGCCAGTGTGCAGAGGAAGCAGCAATGATATTTCTAATACAGAAAGAAGCAGATTGGATTGGTTCAGTCCTGTCCATTTGAAGCAGAAAGGTCTAGACCATTGGCCGTCAAGCACTGCAATGAAACAGGTGCAAAGATGATTTAATCAACTGCTTTTGGAAGGTATTTCCTGTCTCATTTGGAGCAGATGCTGTTTCCGTCAGCAAAAGACCATGGCAAAGTGATTGCTCATTACATACACCTAAACGTGGAAAAAAGAGAATAGACAGAAAGAATGCAGTGGCGAAAGTTAAAAAAAAAAAAAAACTTCTTACTTATGCATAAACAATTGTGACCAAGTATGCAGAGTCTGGAGTAGCGATGTCACAACAGTAACGCTATCTTGTAACTATACACGACAATTTACGGAATGCAGGACACCCACCTCTGCAGCCCATTCTTGACACAGCTATGCTATTGACACACCTATGCTGACAGACAAGATTTGGCCTGATTTTGTGAATTGGAATTTTGGCTAACATCCAGGAAGGACTGCAGTATTAATGTGTGTGCCCCGACTCACGAGATGTAAAGCTAGGGACCGAAGAAACACATGTAATAGTACTGCCACAGTTGGTTTGAATGTTACTCTTTATGTGGTTAGAACAACTGAGGCTATTACATTTGTTGTTGTAATTCATTTTAGCCATACTGTGTTGAAATCATATCCCTGGCTTGATGCTTAATGTGATGCTGCTTGCAATGAACATTGCCAGTAAGTAGTCTGCATTAGTGGCCTGGCTTGATGCTTAATGTGATGCTGCTTGCAATGAACATTGCCAGTAAGTAGTCTGCATTAGTGGCCTGGCTTGATGCTTAATGTGATGCTGCTTGCAATGAACATTGCCAGTAAGTAGTCTGCATTAGTGTTAGGTAACTTGTAATTATATTAATGTTGATCCTTTTCAGTTATCCCTGAAGATGGCTGCCATTATGGTCAGGTTGTGTTGACAATACAGTTTATTGCCTAATGTGTCCTAGTCAAACTAAATGCCCCTGTGGAAAATGTGCTTTCAAGTACCCTGAATGTATATTTTATTACCACATCTTACAGCGGTGTGATAATTGGAACAAAGTGTGTGGAAACCTGCATGGAAATTCTTCATCGCTTTGTGATGGAGTCGTTAAGAGGGCTGACAAAATCACATTAAAAATTCTACTGACTTAGACATAGAGAGGTCAGAGGAGAAAACTCTACACTTAGAATCGGATAAGGGGAAATGTATATTTATATTTGAATCAGACTATGAAATCCCTTTTCTGACTAATCCTGCAACTTATATGCATGTCTGCAGCTCGTATATATGTACAAGAGTATCGATCAAAATAAAACCCGCAACAATAATAATACAGACTTTATCCAATGTAACAACCGCACGCGTAATGACGGTTATTGCAATGCGCCAGACTAGGCGTACTTCATAGCAGGCTGCGGATCATGGTATATGTGACCTAGGATCAATTAGATTGTAAATGCTATAAACCGTTTTAATAACTTACAGTGTATACTGGTACCCGGGGTTAAAAATTGCCCAAGCGCACACGTCTTTGCCAACCTTCTTAGCTCCGCCATGTGCTTTGCCATCTCATCTCCCTGCTGTCGATAGCGGTGAAAACCGAAATGCTCTGCAACTACCGGTCATGCTGGTCTGTAGTGCCTTTTTAAATATGGTCATTACCGATAGTTCACTCAGACAATTTCGAGCCGGGAGCGTGAGGAGCGTGGAGGTCGCTTAAACCCTTGTAGGCTGATGACCCCACCATTTTTAAGAAATGAGGATAACCTTTTCCGTTCGTCTTTACCGTTGTTTGGCTAATCGCTCTGCATCATGACTCGAAATATTCACCCTCTGTGCGTAGAACAGCTCCGAAGTCCTTTCCGAAAGGAAATTAAAGACACCATTGCCACCCTTGTACAATTGCCTTCACCATTTGATGTACAGGTAGAGGTAGCACTATTTTAATACTGCCAAATCGCACTCTCCCACTGCGCATGCGCACACAACACATCAAAAATACAACTGGAAGGTCCCCTGTGGAGTGAATGATGAGAAGATTTGATTTGGAAAGCTAGAATGAACGTCGCATTTATTTGAGCACGCCGTCGTGACGGCATGCTGATCATTCTACAGCGAGGTCGATTGCTTCGCGCACTCTTCGTATAGAACGCCATGCATGGCACTACAGTGACCAGTGTTCCCTGTTAACTGCCTTGCTGATTGCCGAGGGAAGACCCGCCACAAATTGCTGCAGCAGTAGTTCTATCATATCACATGCTCTATATATAGCCACACCGATTGCTACATGCAGGGTATCTTTTTTAAAGGTTATATAGGTTTTGTTTTTTTGCCGGAATTGAATGCAGTAATATTGTGTATCAAAACTCTCCTTCTACGTCCAATAGTTGTATGGATATGAGTGTGCCATTAATATTTGATATATATAATGATACAAAACACATGAAGTACTACCAATATGGAATATTATATATTTCAATGTGGAGGCGGTGTCTTTTATTGATTAACCTTTGCTTTGTTTTATTATAATTCCTTTCTTTAAATTCCTGAGTCGGAATTGGACCGCGTGCTAAGACAACACATGCAGGGCTCTAGCAGCCACACTAATCTTCCTATTTGCATTCAGTATTTAATAACGGATCATGTTGAAATCTGATATTATTTGCTGCTTCACGTTTCTTGCATGGTACAGTTAGTGTACACACGTGCAGGCTTACCGAGCAATAGTGAGGAGGTAATACATGTCAGTACAATTTAAAATTTAATCTTAATTGGCCCGGTTAGGAGGAGGTGGGAGGAGGAGAGAGGAGGAAGGAGAAGGAAGGAAGGAGGAGGGGGAAAGGGTGCGTACACCGTATGCAAAGGAAATAAATCGGAGATGTATGGATAATACATGCCAGTACAATTAAAAATTTAACCTTCATTGGCCCTAGAATTGGATGTCGTGCCAATGGCCTCCTGCAGACTCAATACATGTATATAATACAGCAGCTGTTTTGTACGGCTTTGTGTGGTATATTTGCACGCATGGGTGCGAAACATGGCTTTTTATACACTTTTAATCCCACTATCGTCTAATACTTAATTTGACAGTGATAGTTAATCACGCAACCGCGCGGTGATACATGCACAGTGGAGATCATGGTTAGATGGTAACCTTCACCGCGGCTGGCAACCTGCATGCTGCGACTGCCGTTTTAAAAAATTGCATGAGATCAAGTGAAGAGAACTGCACCAGAATAATTACTTAGATCATTGTTGTCATGTTATCATACAGTGCCATTGACGTCAATGAGCGATTTTATGGGATCGTTTCCGCGAAAAGGGACCAAGCGCATACATTATAAAATTTCTATAACAATATAGAAATGTGCGTTGAAATGTATACGAATTCAGTGCCTTACAACTCAAACGACAGATAGTCCGATTCTCAGTGCGTAAGAAACGATGTGTAGAGAACATTTCAGACTGCTAGAATATCAACAAAATACTTGAACTCTTGAAACAAAAAAAACATGCTCTACGTCCTTTTGCATGGTGTATATCTTCATGGGTGCAAATGTTCCAGTATTAGTTAGTAAATTGCTTCAAAGGCTTACATTTTGTACCGGTGTCCGTAGAAAAGGTCGCCTTTAAATGTGACCGACCGGGCTGCATCGTGTGAATGCAGTGCGTGTGTAACGATAGAAACCGGACAATTCAAGGTGAATGAATATGCACGAGACGTATTTAATAAATGACACGCATAATTCTTAATTAACGTGACCTTCCAACGAAGCATGTATATACATATCGTTAGCCACCGCAAGCAAATGAATCTAATATGTCTCTTTTCCGAATAGGGTAGTATAGACTTTATACTCTAAAACTGCTAACACTGGAGTAGCCGAACCATGCACGCTTTGTGTACCGTCAACAACACGTACTGCATAAACATATACATAAATACAAATGCAACTAACAATTAAATAGGTGCGATGCGGGCGCGTTTATACCAATAAGTCACGAGACAAAAGCTTAATCAAAATTTATTGGCTGCCAGAATTGCATATTTTACAAACAAATCACCATGGCTCTCGAGCTGTCCGCTGGCGAGCTGCTGCACCATTTTAGGGACTACCTGAGGCATTGTGGGGCGTTGATGGCCACCGCAGTGCTCGTGTTGCTGTCCTGCGCGTTGAAAGGTGAGGGACCGGAAGAGGTCGTGACCTTTGCACGGCCTGAAATTGTGGCCGCCGTGTACAATACTTTTAACGGGGGCGTCGCCACAGTCCCTGAGGGGCTCTCCTTTTCATCGACGAAGGTCTATATAGGCAAAGCAACCGAAGTAAGATGGAGACGCCTGACTGTATAGGACGCGCAGATGGTAGCACAAATGCGTGTGATTCATTCTTCTAGATCTGAAATACAGGAGGGAGAAAGCGGTTAATGTGGAACGATGTGTTCTTGAGGGCGACAAATAACTATACGCAAGGCCAGCAAAAAAAAAGGGGGGGGGGGGGGGGGGGGGGGGACTGTCAATTCAAAGACTAGATGCACGGTAACTGAGCTAAGTGGGATTAGCGAGGCGCATTGAACACCGATATAGTAGTACAAATTTTAGAGTATCCGATATATTCTAGCCGTGCAACCAATGCATGATGCAAGCGATATGATTGACCTTTTGACCCACACCCGCCCCTCCCCCACTGCTTACAGCCAACGTGGAAAGGAAAAGGAACCCTGTAATTTTGCTCAACCCTCATCTAGTGAGCACAACTGATACAAAAATAGCTTTCATACGTCATTAAATCCTTCAGGGCCTTTAAGTGCATGTAAAATATCCATGGCTGCTCTATATAAGGTTTCTGGGCCCCTTACATTGGACTCTACTTCCACAACATGTACCCAAATACATCACTATACCAATACCTGTGTTTGAGACTAGTAGGTGGGGGGAGGTGAGGAGGGGGAGGAGGAAAATGAATTAATAAATCCAGAGATGCAATATCTAAATAGAAAGAGATGGTCTATCCCCTTAGCTGATCAACCCTCTATTGAGTACAAAGCTGAAACATTTGCAGTTGTAACATTATGTAACAGCATACAACACCGCCATACATTCATGCCCATGAGCATCAGACCATGGAGTTTCCATGACGACCTCTTAAACACACATTTAATAGAAGCGTGTGCAGACATATGCAATATATGCTATATATGTACACACACTACCCCATATCTAACCTCTTTCCTAAACCCACCATTCACAAAACACACACATCGTGATTCACATAACTTGACACGTACATACACACACATTTACAAACACATGCACACACACACACACACACACACACACACACACACACACACACACACACACACACACACACACACCACACAAACACCTACACACAAATGCCAGGTGATGTCGCTCTCATAGGAGCATTATCGTATAAAGTCCTCACAGCCAAAAACGATCCATCCCAAGACCTCGCCTCCACCTTTGCCCCCATGCCACGCCCACACCTGGAGCCCCTCCTCCCTGACTACCTCCAGCTGCCCAATGAGTACGGCCTCACGGACCTCCTGTTCTACGTGGGAGTGGGTGTGGCATCGTCCCAGCTGATCTACCAGCTGCTGTGCGGAGCCATCCAGCTCTACTACTACACCTTGCAGAGGGGAAACCCCGAGACCTGGAAGTGCCAACCCAACAGGTTCCTCACGCGATCCAACGAGTGGCACGAGATTGTAGTGGGAACGCTCAACATGACGCTGGCCGGCTCTATGTCTGGTTTTCTGAGCTGCTGGATCCTCAATGGAAACTACACCTCCGTGTACTTTGTCGTCGGTGACTATGGTCATGCCTACTACTTCCTGTCCTTCGTCTGGCTCTTCCTGTGGTTCGAAGCCTCCGCTTACTACTCCCACCGTCTCCTCCACACTCCCTGGCTGTACAAGGCCATACACAAGCACCACCACCGCTACCACAGCCCCACCCCTTACTCGGTGATAGCCATGAGTCCCTTCGAGATGGTCTTCTACCAGATGTTCTTTGTGGCCCCTCTTTTCACTGTGCCCATCCACGCCAGCGTCTACATAGCCATAGAGCTGTACATCTTCTACTTTGGACTCATAGATCACTCGGGAGTTAAGATGACGTCATGGCTACCATGGCAACCGGACAGCATGTTTCATGACGACCACCACAAGTAAGAGGATGTTTTTTTAATTTGAATACTAGCTCCGTTTTGATTCCCAGACCCATTGGTACTATGCTTACTGCAAGTCAAGCATGCCATGCCTAATGGAGTAGGCTAAAGAACTGTTAATTCACCACCCCACATGTACATTGGACTAGATAACGTACTATATTAATGGTACTGCGGAATAACCGCACAACACCATACCACGTGTGTGTGTGTGTGTGCACTTGTGTGTGTGCTTTTATGCCCCCACACAAGCACACACAAATGCAAACACACACACACACACACACACACACACACACACACACACACACATACACACACAATGCAAAAATACACACACACACCTACACAGCATGTAAGTCTGAATATGGTACCTTAAGTACTAGGGAAATGTCTTCATGTAACTTATCTCTCAGAGTTGTTAATCAGTTCGTGACCCCAATAACAATACACACGCACATATACACACGCACACAGACACACACACGCACACATGCACACACACACGCAAGCACAGACACACACATATTCAGCAACTTACGCGTTTCTTTCAAAAACAATAGGTACTTCCATTGCAATTTCGGATTCAACGCTCGCCTCTTCGACTGGCTGCACGGAACATACCACAAACCGAATCGCGCATACGGAGAAGACGTTTTTGGAGGGCACGGAAAGCCTAAAGAATGAGAACGAAGTTTGAGTTCTCATCTCCACAGCATAGCGCATAATGATATAAACTTTATAGCACTTCTATACCTTTGTGTCCATTTTGACCGAATAGTACAGATCTTGTTTCCCCTCAACAGTTCAAGTGTCAGCCGATGGTCTGATTTTCCAATTTAGGATCGCGCGGATCGGATGATTCGTATGAACTTCCGGTCGTTGCTACAACCACGCCTACGTAACGCCCACTAGCTTAGCTAAGCAAAACGAGCACAACGTTCAAAGCAAATTCAAGACACGCTGTGAATGTGCGTTGAAACTTAACGTTGTAGTATTGTTCCTTATCATTTCCTCGTGCCCCTTCTATAGTTCCAGATCTCCGGCCTTTGAATCTCTCGCCAATTGGAGCGCCCTGGAGCCATGAATAATTCGACGTGCGTAGTCTTTATAGGCCGGCTCTGATGGTTCTCAGCACCACCAATGGTGCCACTTTGGCTATTTGCGTCTTAGTGCTCGTTATGGTATGGTGGTTGGATTTGTATAGGAAAACTGTGTATCGCTTGGCTCTCTACCAAGTTTTGGCAGCGTTGGAAGTTGCGGCGGTACTTGTAGCTCAGATCCAATTCTTGAACTACGACAGCGGGAGCTCTTTCGATCGCTTGATGTGCGTCACTACGGCGTACTTCTTCCTTCAGTCGCAGTGGACCAAACTCCTCCTCGTCGTGTGTGTCACCATCCATGCACCTCTTCTGCTTTGCCGTCTTCCACAGGAACCTGAAGAGATTTGAGCTTCTCTACCTGCTCAGCTCTTTGCTGCTTCCATTCATAATCGCCGCTATACCTCTGACGACCAAAACCTATGGATTGGCTGGATCCTGGTGTTGGATACAAAACTGGAACAATGATTGCCCTGCTGCTGATGGAAGGACAGGATTGATACAGCAGTTTGTATTGTGGACTGTGCCATCAAGTCTTATTCTACTTATGATGTCAGTGGTCATGGTTGCCATGGTATTCATAGTGGCTAAACGTTCCTGCCCACACAGAGGAGGATCGGAGAGCAACTCGATCACTGGGAGGCACCAGAATCGTAAAGCGCTGAAGCAGCTCCTTCCGCTAGCGGCATACCCAATCCTTTTTTGCGTCTTCAATGTGCTTCCATTTGCTAACAGAGTATTCGAAGCTAAGGACGACGACCAGATGGAGAGAGTGTTTGAGATTGGGGCAGCGCTCAGCAACGGAGGGTGGGGTCTCACAACTGCACTGGCACTTGTGGCTCACATAGCCGTAGTTAAGTGCCCCAGGCGGGGCAAGGTCAAAGAGAGTGTAGCAGAATACAGGTACAGTGCTCTCACTGCTCGAGTCTGAACGTGAAACAGCTGTTTGCTACATATGTATGCATGAATCGCTTCTGTGCAAGAATGCCGAGCGATGGCGGAATATAACATGAGAAACAAAAACTTAAAATTGCTCAAGACCTGAATCACTGATGAGGCAAATGCCTTGTTATTCGTACATGCAACTTTGACATTAAAATAATATAAATATAATACTCCAATGATTCTGTTCATTGATTGCTATAACTTAATTAAGATCAATCACAATCACTCGTCTAGTTCTGGGGACCAGAACCCTTGCGACGAAGAAAATGGAGACACAAAACGTACAGCACACTCGCGTAGCCGTGATCGGAGCAGGGATAACCGGCCTTTCCGTTGGCCTGTGCCTTTCGCAACTGTACAGAGGTCGCGTGGCGATCACCGTCATGGCGGAGAGGTTCTCCCCCCACACCACGAGCGACAGCTCCGGCGGCCTGGTCATACCGAGCTTCTCCTCGTACGGTACCCGCGAGCGCGGGAAGCAGGCGGGAGAGGTCGCAAACGATCGCCTCCAGCAGTGGGCCTACGTCACGTACGACCACCTGCGCCGCCTCTGCGAGGAGGAAGGGTTGCGCCCCGAAGATGGTCTGATGCTCGTCCCGACCTTCAAGTACTTCGAAGAGTCGTATCCCGTCCCGGAATGGGCCAGTCACGTGATCGATTTCAGATCGCTGGAGGCTACCGAGGCGACCGCTCTGGGCCTGAGGGCGGATCTCTTCAAGACCGTCTGGCGCTTCAAGACGTTCGTCATAGACGGGAAGCGATTCCTCCCCTGGATGACGAGGCGTGTCGCGGAGATGGGCGGAAAATTCGAAACTCGAAAGGTGACGTCGTTAAAGGACCTCTGCGGAGGCGGCGACTACGACGTCGTCATCAACTGCACGGGTCTCGGTTCCCGGGATCTGGCGGGAGACGACGAGCTCTACCCAGTGAAAGGTCAGGTGGTGGCGATCGAGGCCCCAGGCTTCATGGAGGTCCACTACCACCACGAGGCTGACCTGCACCCAGAGTATGTCATTCCGAGAACGGACTGCGTCTTGCTCGGCAGCACAACTGAAGGAGACACCTGGTCCACAGATACGGAGCCTGACGCGGTGGAGGGCATCTATAAGAAATGCGTGGGATTGGTGCCCCGGCTGGCGGGATCCAGGATCGTGGGTAGCTGGGGCTGCCTGAGGCCCGTGAGGCACCCTGAAGTGAGGGTGGAGGTGGAGGAGGTGGGAGGAGGTGCTGCACCTGTCGTCCACTGCTATGGGCACGGGGGACAGGGGTACATATTGCATTGGGGTACGGCCATGGAGGTGGCAGGGATGGTTGGAAGGTACTTGGAGAGGGGAGGAGTAAAATCGTCCAAGCTATAAACCAGTTATAGCGAGTCTGCAGTATATATTTGTAGTGTGTATTGTGGTATTGTAATGTTGCCAGTCACTGTGATTATATTTAACTTTGAAACTAGTGTACATGCATGGGACTTGCTCGAAGAAGTGGGTTGATTGGTCTGGGCCTTCACTACAGTATTCATCTGACTCTCAGCTTAGATCACTCCTCAATAGAAACCTACCAACCTCTCCATATTTGCATTGTGGCTACCTTCATGGAGCATTTAAGTACTTTATGGGCATTGTGGTTCTTTTTTTTTTTTTTTGAAAAAAATATACATGTAAATGCAGAGGATCACAACCACAAATAATGGACATCATTTATATCAGCTTGAGTCTGATGGGAATTTGACTGGATGTTACAGGCACATCAATGTGTTGATTTCCCGGGCCACTACTGCATTGGATTGTGGATGGATGAGTTCTGCATATAAGTGGGTAGGTTGATAGTTGACCTGCTTTTTAAAACACCATTTGTCCTGACATGAATGTAGTATTAATCATCCAGGACTCAGCCATCAGGTGACCTCAAGATTGCATAACACTGGTACACATTGCTCTGCTGTGCTACACACCCAGAAACAGAACAGCAAAATCACACGCGACTTTTCTTGCCTAATTGCTTTGCATCAGCAGACATAGTTTCACATAGAGGCTCATATTTTTGAACAGACTTCAAAATGGTAAGAAAGTCTCAAAGTTCTTGTCATGTATAACGATTGCCCTATCCACTGCCATCAATAAAATTGTATTTTTCATATAACTGTTTTGTGGAGTATCGATTGTGCTCATATCAGCGACCGTTATTAATGCACTTGAGTACAGTTTATGAGTAAGATCATCAGGGTTGATTGCTTCTATCAATGTTGCAAAATGACTTCTAAATACATCCCGAACAGCTGCATCAGCAGAAAAATACAATGCACACATCAACAGTAACAAATTGGTGGGATATGATGTACAGTTTACTTAGACACAATTTTATAAGAGTAAATTGTATCTGCAGGTATGCCTCTCACACATAGCTGTCATACAGAAGGGTATGCAACAACATAGTTAGATGAGTATACATTTTTCCACACCTGAATATGAATTTTTATCAAAACCTGCTAAAATCAAATGATATCTTGACCAAAAATGTGCCTGGGTTGCGATACTGAATAATTGTGTGTCACAAAAATAAATTAATCATGCCTATATAACAACACTGTTTTGAGGTATGTTGCCAAATCTTAAGCAGGTTCCACGTAACCTCAACCAATCCCCTGCTGCCCCCCATGACACAAACTCACTTTTTTCCTGAGGTTCCTGATGGATACAAATAGTCTTTGGTGGCTGCTCCTACAACAAGTACCATATAAGAACACATAACCAAAGTTGCATGCAGTTTGGGGGGAGAGGGCAGTTGTCCAATGCATGGCCCACTGACCCTGAACCTGCCCCTCGCATCTTCTGGACTCTATATTCAGTAATAGCAGTTACTTTATGCTTTATTCTTCCCTCACTCCCTCCCAAACCAATGTAGATATACATGTATTGCTATGGTCCTGAGATTCCTAGGCAACAGACTAACCTGTTGTGCCTCTACCATCTTTGCCTTTTCATAATGCTCCACAATGGCTTTTAGCTTCAGTCTCTCACCTTCAATGACTTCAATGTGCTACATGTGTATGGTGAAGAGGAGTACTTTCAACACTGAGAACTCACACACAACTAAGTACTGTACCATAATGCAGTCCTATCCCTTACATGTCTATCTGTTGTCAGGGTTGCATTGAGATCATTTAACTTGCTTTCCTTATCGCTCAATGCTGCCTCCAGTTCACACTTTCTCTTTCTTGATGCCTCTTGCATTTCTTCCTCCTTTTTCTTCAATGCTGCCTCCAGTTCACGCTCTCTATTTCTTGATGCCTCTAGCATTTCTTCCTCCTTCTTCAATGCTGTCTCCAGTACACTCTCTCTCTTTGATGCCTCTTGCATTTCTTCCTCCTTCTTCTTCAATGCTGCCTCCAGTTCATGCTTTCTATTTCTTGATGCCTCTTGCATTTCTTCCTCCTTTTTCTTCAATGCTGCCTCCAGTACACGCTCTCTATTTCTTGATGCCTCTAGCATTTCTTCCTCCTTCTTCTTCAATGCTGCCACCAGTACACTCTCTCTCTTTGATGCCTCTTGCATTTCTTCCTCCTTCTTCTTCAATGCTGCCTCCAGTTTACAGCAAGTCTGCTTCAGTGTGTCCACCTCCTACACAAAGAGTGAACATTTTACTAATGCCCAGATTTTGTGAACTAAACAATCAATTTTTGAATTCTCGTAGTCACAATGATATGCATTGTAACGTTTTTTAATTCCTATTTTCGTAATTCTTACTCAAAAGACAAACCTGCTCTGTGATTGCCTTATTCATATGCTGATGGAAGGGGTACAGTTGTGCTTAACTCTTTGAACGCTTTGAACTCCAAGTGCATATATACATACATGCTCACAAAACGAGAATTATCTGCCTCACCATTCATGCAGCGCTATGTGTTTTATTGTTGATCAAAATCACTTTGAATATGCATGCAAGTGCAATACTGACATGCATGTAACCCCATAGTCATACAAATGTACATGAGATCCCTGTTGTAAGCACATTGTGTGTGTCCATTATAACCCGCTGGGCCTTTTGTTGCAACAACCCATAATGCAAACTTGCAAAAGGGAGGAGTGAACAGACATGATATACTACACTGATCTGGGCTACGCATTCCTGTTTTTGGAGTATTGAAGTGAAGTAATGGGGTTTTTTAGCCAGTGTGGGAAGAACTTTGTACATGTACTTATAAGGTTATACATGTAAGTGCAGCAAGCATACGCATGCATCCTAGAATTGTGCTTATTCAACACATTTTGCATGCAATATCTAACTCATGCATGCGTGGTGTGATGATTGTGTGTGCATGCGTGCATATACGTACAAAGAGTTAACTAATGTAATAACATAATGTTTTGCTTTTCATACAATTGAATAAAAAAGTTCCAGATTCACAATAAGAATTATTCTAGCTCAAACATTTAAACTGTACCTAGATAAGCTCACACATCATGCGTGCAGATACATATGTTTACAAGTTGTGTATGCACACAGAAGAATACCAGAGTTATTATATTTTGTATATGTGATGTATGCATGAATTGATACTACAATTTATAGATTATAAAGAGGGTGATTCGACTGTATCCTAGGCTGTGTCTGTTCAGTATGTGCAGACATCTTCCCCCCCAAGCAACCTACAGCAAAGTACTGACCTTTATCAGTTCACCCAACTTCACTTGCTCTCTGTGGAACAAAACACCCACACATTTATACGCCATTGTGTGTATAGTGTATGTGAGGGTGGGTGGGCGTATATACAGTAAGGTGGAAAGGGGGTGGGGCACAACATCTTTCCCCTAATACACCCTCAAACCATCCTCATTGGTGTCCCCTACACCCTCCTGGATCCATTCCTGATGTGTGCATGGGGATATGTGTGGATAAGTGGGGATCTGCATGTTTGCTCTTACAGCGACTTGAGTCTTTCATGTACAGGTTCTGATAAAGAAGAGGAAACAAAATATAATCAGCGATCTAGCCAATAACCCTAACCCTAACCCTAACCCTAAGCCAATACAAAGGTAGGCTAACCTAGCCTAGGACAATTGCACGTGAAAAAAACATGCAATAAGACACACACACATCCCTTGGGGATTGCGCAGGCCTATGCTAACAATGATCTACAATGCACAGATATTGTAAATGTAGCGGTGTCAGTGGACCCCATACACATACATGCAAACATATATAGGCCAGTTCAGCACACACACTAGGGATGCTTACACATTTGCCCTGGGCATGTGCCTATACTTTTATCACAGGCAACTCACACACTTTACTATTAGCACATGTACAGGCAACTCACACATGGCACCATGGACACTCACCATTCAATTTTCCTAGCACAGCTCTGCCACTCGCTCCATCTACCACCACCAGATCTCCTCCACAGACCAAGCTATCCACCAAGGAATACTGAGACGGCAGGTCTCCAACATGCAGCCAAGTTCGAAATCTCTCAGAGAAAGCGTAGATGGCAGAGGTCTTCTTTGATGCCAGGCTCTGGTCTTGTCCTCCAATGGCTAACAGCACACCACCAACCATACAGACCGAGGACCAGCAGTATGGGACATCGGGGAGAGGCTTCCAAATGGAGCCACCCTCTTGACCTCCAGTCTATGTTGGTAAAGAGTGCAAGCAGCTAAATGGAGTGCTTTTCCCCCCAAGTGTGTGAAGTGTGACATGTGTGGTGTGTGAGTGGATGAGCGAGTGGAAAGATATGAATATAGATGGGCAGACTACAATGGATCGCTTTTCCAATGCACCCATGTACATGGTATATACTGTATGCATGCATGAATACCATACTACAGTGTACCATCATACATGTACAGGAAATTTTGGACTTCGGTCCATCCATCGTTGAAAATTAAACACAGAACAGTCTCAGCAACATTTGGGGATTGTTTCCGCAATAAGGGACCTAACGCTTTTTTTTTTTTCCAAGAATTTCCTCCAGCCTGGCCCTTGCATCTACACAACTGCCAGACAGGTATGAATATACCAAGGTATGGCAATTTCACACATTTGTTTGGTATAACTCATAACTCTGTTCTTCGTGGTACTTGCAAAACCAAATTGTAGCAGTTATTGAAAGATACCGAAGTGTGCTTATTCCAATTGCCATGACTTTGTATAGCCATATCTGGCCTCCAGCACTCACACACACACACACACACACACACACACACACACACACACACACACACACACACACACACACACACACACACACACACACACACACACACACACACACACACACACACACACACACACACACACACACACACACACACACACACACACACACACACACACACACCATTGGATTCCATACACATGTACTACACACTGGCCACCAAAATGCCACGGCAAGAAGACAGAGGAAATCGTACTAAAAAATGTCAGCATAATACCATGGATATCCAGTGATAAAACACACACACACTGACACCTATCATACACACCTTCCGTGCACACCTATCCCTCTGCTCACCCATACACACTCTCAACCTCGCACATACATACTTTCAACCCACACATACACACCATAAATACATATTCAATTCACCCTCACTCCACGTCTCCTCAAATTGCACACATAATCTAAATATGCTAGCCAAGACTTCAGACAGGTGGAACAGTGGAGGGATCAAACTAAAATGGCTCACCAGTAGGTCACTGATCTTTGCATGCCACACTGAGGTACCCATGTGGTTGCCTCCTAGCAAGATGACGGAGCACTGGTGCAACATGGCTGACCCGCCGGCACAGGGTGTGGGCAGCGCCCTGCCCAAAGACCACACCTCAGTCTCATGACTGTACACCTGCACCACATCCAGCACGCCACTGGCACCACATCCTCCCATCACCACCAGGTAATCTCCATCACTGATGCAACAGGACTGGCCACACCCAATTAGCATGTCTGGTATCTCTGATTTACAGAGACGTATCTTTTTCATTTCTATTTTCAATTTCCGCACTTTGGTAGAGTACCCTCCTCCTCCTCCCCCCTGTCCTCCAACAGCCAACATGTTGCCTCTGTGGACCAACAGGCAAGCCCCTCCCACACCCTCACCATCAGCACACCTCTCCCATCTACTCCCTGACACCTTGAACATCTCCGTCGCGCCGTTCGGACCTCTCCAGACCACACCTTCCCCCCATTCCGCCAATCCGATGCAGCCATACTTGCCACCACGCCCACCAGGCTGCGAGACTCCCAGAGAGCAGTCTGGCCAATGGAAGAGGGACATGACCAGCTTGGATGTCGTGTGCTGCTGGTAGTGGAGAAGAAGAAGAAGAAAGCGATCGAAAATGAAATGGTTTTCGTTTCTCATACGGCCATGGCGTGAGCCCGGGCCTCGAATAGGCCCTATACTGGGCCACCGCCCACTGACTACTACAACTCACCGCGAGGTCTCCATTGGCCATCAGAAGAAGATGCGTTTAAAGAGCGTTGAGATGTATGTTATCTCTCCGTATCTACCTAACCGCCACGCTATGATTTCTGACTCATTATGCAATTCTGCTGTAATTAATAGTAAACACTGACATTACGTAAAGGGGAAGGACAAAGGAATTCCCCTAAATATGCAATGCACATTACGTCATTGTAGTAGGATATAATCCGTCGACGCCGAATACTATGAAGCCCTCTTATAGGGACTATGCCAGGTTGCCGCCGTCCCATTACTATGGCCCCCGGGTAGCATCGGATATGCTTCACGACATGGTGGTAGTATAAAGATTATGGGATTTCACGCGAGCATGTCTACAGGTACTATTCGGAGTGCTAGTGCATCGGAACTGGAAGATGAGCTATACACTCCATGACTGAAGCGGGCTAAAGATATTAAAACGTCTTGGTATTGTTCGGACGGACCAACAAGAAAGTCTTTCGGCTATACGTTATAAAATGAAACCCTTAATGCCTAAATGGGCATTTGGGATCGTTTCCGCGAAAAGGGACCTTTATATAACGCGTGTTTTTTGTTGTTTTTGTTGATATTCTAGAAGTCTGAAATGCTTCTACACATTGCTTCTTAACTTATGCGCTGAGATTCAGGGTATCATGGGATTCATGGCTATATTTTCATGAAATTTTATAGTATAATTTTAAAAGTTTGAACTGAAAAAGAGTAACGCATACATTTAAAAAATCTCCAGTACGTGCAATAGAAATGTAACGCCTGCGTTGAAATGTATGGCTAATTAAATATTCAGAGCCTTACAACTCAATGACAGATAGGTCCCTTTTCTCGAAAACGATGCCATTTATTGAGCAATATAAGCAGATCACCAAGTTATGGCCAAAGAAATCTACTGCACTGTGCAGCGTAAGAATTTGGACATGACCAAAGAAGTCTAATATGATCATGCATTTATACTCTCTCTCTCTCTTTCTCTCTCTCTCTCTCTCTCTCTCTCTCTCTCTCTCTCTCTCTCTCTCTCTCTCTCTCTCTCTCTCTCTCTCTCTCTCGATCCCAAATGGATACCTGTAAAATACAATCCTTCTAATGTTTCTTTACTTATGCATAACTTCTGTTTTTCTTTAGGAGTCATATTGGCTTCACTATTCGCTCTTGCCTCTCAATCATTCAGGTAGTCTAAGAAGTCTGTCTTGTCATTAGTAACAATTAATACATAATACATCATGAAATACACAATACATTGTGGATTACGTACATAAGCGTGTCTCTGTCTCTGGATCATTGTTGTAAGGAGCAAGATTTGGCTTACTTTATCCAAGGCTTCAGAATGCGCAGCTTGCATTCAGTATGTCGAAAAACGTTTTCAAATGTTCTAACAAATCGTTCCGTTTCCTTCAGATGAAGCTATTTTTTATAAGCAAATACCTTTGCTATCGAAGCACTAAATACCTAAAACCGACATGCAAACGCCAGTTTAATTACATTGCGCATGCATTATTTTACATTCCTGCGCAGCCAAGAAGGGTACAAACAGATGCAAACTTACTACATTCATGCACACATACAAACACACACTGCACATACACAAAGATACATGCACCCACACACACACATGGCATTTGCGTACAATATAATGACCAGTTGTAAGTGTTGAATGGTTCCTTCTTTCCCAATGCTGTCCCAGATCCATTGCTGACCTGAGGTCATTGCCCTTGCCACTCTTCTTGGCTGCATATTGTAATTCAAAAGCCATGGTCACAATCAGACTATAGGGACTTTGAATAAAATCATTCACAGACATCAACTTTGCACATGTAAAAATGCAAAGAAATATGCTTTGCAGATGACTTGTTATACTGTAATTGTAACAGCCTTTCCTGATCGAGGTTTCGTCCCAGCTTATAAGTCTTTGTGACTGATACTTGCCACCGCACTTCTCATCTTTGGTCAGTTTTGGTACATTTTGGAAATCAGCATAGATTTTTTCGGCAAGAGATTCAACTTGAATGACAACAGTGCCATTAAATGGCCACTGAAGTATGTCATCAAACTGACCTGCCAAGTTGGTCATACGCATATTAATCTCAGGCAACAGAAAATAGCCTTCCGATTTTCCGTAGAGTTGAATTTGGATTTTATAGCCTCCAATTTTGGAATAGAAATCACAACTGACTACCTGAATCTCCCCACGTGGTGGAATGATTAAACTTTTTGTAACTTCAAACTTGACATGGAAGGATGGCAAGCTGACCATGATTTGCAACATAATTTTCCACAGTTTTCTCTAACCTATCCAGTTCATCTAACTGTCTCTTCTGATTTGATAACTTGTCTGTCAGCTTAGCTACTTTGTCTGCCATTTTGCTCTCTAATTCTTGTTTCTCAGCTGCCAATTTCTCCACCTCTGTTTTCTGATCTGCTACCCTGACATCAAGTTCTGATAGTCTTTTTGATAAAATAGCATTATCACTGACTAGCTTTCGATTCACCATCGTGAGGTGTAGAAGTTGGTTAGCAGTTATGTGACCTTGAAGATCCATACGAGGAAAACGTGCCTTGCAGCCTACAGAGCTGAACTCACAGTCCACCATTGTAAGCAGACAATCCTCCTCTACGTGGTGTGGGAGATGCTGACGTTCTACAGTTGCATTGCACTGAAGACAGGAAACCGGATACTGTGGACACCATGGCCAGTGGTGATGTGTGACATCATCATACCAAGTGTCATATATTTGGCACCATTTACAGCAAAATGGACGAAAGCCACAACTCTCTTCGTGAGATGACATGTCCTTACGTTTCGTTTCATGGTGGCAGTTAGCGTATCAAGCATTTGTATTCCTATAGATATCCGACAACATTGTCCTGTTAATCGGCATCTACTTCGTCCGAATCTGTAAAGTTTTCTTCCTGAAACTCATCAGAATCCACATCTTCTCTATCCGACGCTAGCACTGTTGCCTCTCCACTGTCATTTGTATCAAATGTCTCATCTCCTGGTGCAGTGTCGTTAGATTGATGCCATTGCTGCAGCTGATGGTAGAGAGGATTGGCTGCTCCAGTTTGTTTGGCGCAATGTATATATGATGGGTCACTTGTTGTGATGCCACATGCCTCAAATGACTTGTGTATTATTACTGGCCTGATTGAGTCCCAGGCTTCCAGAACCCATTGAACCCAAAGTGCTTTTGAAGGTGCACGTAAGTTGCCACCACGTGTCCGCTCCATGCTGTCACTGGCCAGCCAGGTGTCATATAATTTGCGATATGCAGCCTTGAAGGGGGCATTCCAGCTCACATCGGCTGGTTGGACCAGTTTTGTGCAGCCCCCAGGAACTACAGCCATAACCGTATTTGTATTTTGCACTGCTTTCTTCATAGATGCAGAAATGTGGCATTTATAACTATCCCAAACCAGCATTCGCTTATTGGTTTGTGGTGCATGGTCCCCATATCTGCTTAACCCATTCAGCAGTCAAGGTTTCGTTCATCCAACCATTTGGAGAGAGCATAATGATGGCACCTTGGATATTATTAAGCTCATTGGGAAATCTTTTCCCCTTGAAAACAATGAATGGCTTAAGGCCGGCATACACGGGGCGACTTCCTGCCGATTTGTCGCATGCAACTCAAATGAATATGGACAAATGTTCCGCAAACCATCAGTAAACCAAACAATTACGGAACTTTTACCCATATTCATTCGAGTTGCATGCGACAAGTCGGCAGGAAGTCGCCCCGTGTATGCCGACCTTTAAGTTTTGCCCCATGCACTGGCTAATAATGCACTTAAGCAGACCGTGATGCGTTCTTTTTCATGACCTGTAGTCAGTAAAGGAACACTTGTTGCTCCAATTTTTTCCACAGTTGTGTTTCCAGGCATGTCTGCCCAAATTGCAGTTTCATCCATGTTGGCTATTGCAGCAGGGGGAGTATGTTTAACCTGCCTTGCTCTGCACAATACCCGTACAAAGTCAAACACTTTACTGCAGACATCCGGGGGCAAATGTTGTCCAACAGTTGTTTTCATGCGTATGGTAAAACCCCAATCACGCATGAAACGATCGATCCAACCTCTACTGGCTTTAAAATCTGGATCCTGTATCATCTGTTATCCCAATGACGCTATTGCCGTGTGACCCGTAGATGTTTCTCTCTCTGTGAAATGACCCAATCAGCAAGGCTACTTTCTACATCGTAATGCGCAGCCTTTTGACCTCCTCCACGTAACCTTTTCATGTCCAGCAATCCCGGACATGAATAATTGAATACCCGCGTCACGCGTATAAAATTTATTGAACGGGAAGTGTATGGAGAAATGTCTACTAACAGGCATGGTTCATTGTACGGAAGCTAAATCTTAAGTCTACCAGGCAGATTATGGTAGTAATAATAATAGACTATCTTTTTCACATTCTGATCTCCGTTAAAATGTGTTCAGTACAAATTAGAAACGCAGTTTTGTGTTTATTACATACTTTGTACATGGAACATGCCATTCTTTTGCTTGTTCTATTTATTTCCAATTACTCTGACAGAAACTTCAAGTCTACCGGATGGAATATGAAGGCTGAAAGTGAGATAACCTTCAGATCAAGTCGTATATTTTTCAGACCTACACACAAGATTAGAATGTCACTTTAGTGTACCCTACTTCAAAATCTGGGACAATATATGATGAATTATTCATGAATAATACGTCACGTTTTCAATGTACAATGTATTATGAGTAGCTGCCATAGAGCTAGAGCTGCCTGGCTTTGGACTTATTTAACATTGTAAACTGCAAGGCCGTACGCACACATTATCAAAAATAGCAGGACGTACCACTGCGTGACAACGTGCCGTATTCTACGCAGAGGGGTGGGGTGGATCCCCTCCCAAAAGCGAGGTCACAATCACCATTGAGTAAGTAAGTATACCGTACAGGGGTGGATAAAGGGTCCCCCCCCCTCCGCTTTTCGTATCGCGGGTCTGACCTGTAAACCCCTCTCCTGTGTCCGCCCTTGCCGTATTATGCATGTAAACTAAATTCGACCCTCTTGCTGAAGCTGCGTATGCCCATGGGTATACAGAGCTATGCCATACCTGCATACGTACATAGCTGTATGCGGACACATATGCAGGTATTCGCGTACGCAGACCAGTATGCCACGCAAACGCGTCTCATGAAAATAACCCGCAAACCAGTTCTTTTTTTACAAATGATATCTGGATAGCGTCCTAACTCTGCATGGTCGTGGTGGTGGTGGTGTGACAATGCAGCATTGATTTAACTTTTATCGGTATACACGCATACACTGCCGTTGCGGCATTGATATATTAGTGCTTCAAATGGAATCAACGAATCACGGAGAAGGACCAGTTGCCGCCAGCAATTGAAGGATCCGTCGACCCTGATGGTGTCTGCTGTCTGTCCATACCCAATCGTGTATTGGGCGACTGGGCAAATAATCGAGAGAAGAATACAAGCTTCGTAGCACTAGCAAGCGAGTACATCGTGGACGAAGCAATTACGCTGAATCCAGAAGCAGCGCGCTTAAAGGATTTACTTTACCGTAAATCACTTGGCGTGGTTTCAGAAGTAAGAGCTGCAAGAGGCGTGAATAGAAAGAATGCACTACTTCGTTCTACCCCGATAACTATCCTAAATGGTGATGAAACGATTTCCGCGCGTGCTGCGGAATTACTAGTAAGCGAGCTAAACGAAGTTACCTATATGAATGAAGAAGCGCGGATGCTCATTGAAGTCTTACAAGAAGAAGTGCATGCAGGACCTATATAAAAGATGCGTTGAGTGAAGCCCAGGACTCACAGAACAACCCAGGAGGTAAGATTGATGCAGTCAGCAACCGGCATGCACGAAGAAAAATCCAAGAGGTGTCTGAACATGCAAACAAGGCGTTGGAGTTTTTGTCTACTTATGGGCTTGTTGCAGAGTCGCTGAAAGTCCCACCACTTCTGGCAAGACCTTTCTCAGATGATGCGGCCTCCAAGAACGAGGACACAGTGGATTTGCGAGTTCTATACTTTTTGATAGGTATGGAGTAAGTGATACCTTCTACCACGATCTTGCAATGCTTTTTAACGAGTTACCATATCATGCAGTTAAAAAAGCTCGTACGTACACCTCCACTAAATGCTGCAGATGAAATACATTTGAAGGTACACATCAACACACAAACACACGCACACACACACACACACACACACACACACACACACACACACACACACACACACTCTTGTGACCAATTCTGGCTGGCTCAAAGTTGGATTCAACTCTTTTTGCGGATAAAGAGTGATTGTCACCAAAAGAAAGTTGTAACTCCTTACTTTCATGTCATGGTGTACCACGTTCCGATGCCATACGATAGTTTGGAAACATTAAACAAATTCTCTTGCCAAGGTAAATTTGTTAAGTTTTTAACATAATCTATATCGGTAACTTCATGTATATAGGTGTTGAGAAGCACAATGATGACTCCAAACGCAACTATTTTCAAGTAATCGTTGGGATGCTCCTGCAGAAATTATGTTGGCTGAGCACAGGCTGGAGTTACTACAACAGTATGCCAGAGAGAAGAGGCACTACACCAAACATGCTGCAGCATATTGGCATGAAGGAGGAATGCAGAAAACCAGATCTCAGATGCGAGAAACTAACTTTGCAGCCATTGATGTATGACGGGGAAAATAAGTGTATAAAGTACAATCAATGCACAAGTGAAGTGATGGGGGGTAAACAAAATCAGGTTGTCAATAGGACTGAATGGTTGCTTTCCCAAGAATTAACAGTAGTACAATATCTGGAACCAGACAAAGGGATAATCTAGTTTGGGGATAAGTTGTATATAGAGGGGAGAGTTGCAGACAGGAGGCAGGCTTAACCTAATAACCTTAGACAAAGCTCCCTTTCAACATACTGTATGTTTCCCGATGCCCAATCTAAGCAGGGGAGGTATGCATTTACCTCCTAAATTAAAACACTCAACATCCAGAGTCAGGCAGCTGCAGCACTGTATACATGTTTACAGAAAGGTGAAATAACTGCTCTACATGAGTAATTTCAGAGGTTGGTATACTTATTGCAATGTCTTTAAGTATAGTCGTCTTTTTTAGTACAGTGTACACATCAACACAGTGTTTTGGACTACTGATATCATATTTATAAGAAATGACGATATGATTCAGGCAATGATAAGAGATAATTGCATTTCCATGGAAACAAGTGCTTGTCATTGTCTTCTTAATAACGCCATCTGCATAATAAAGATATAGATCAAGAAGTGGCGTTTATCTAAAGAACTTGATGAAACTTAAGACTGAACTTTCTTGTACCTGTGTTTAGAATTGGTCATGTATGTTTTATAGTATGATATACTTCACAAGATGCACGTACACTCAAAGTCTTAACTTTAGAGTACCATCTTCCTCTCTATTGATAAGTTTCTTGGACCATCTTATTGCACTTTTCATTTCCACTGGAAAATGGATGCGACAAGCGTCCCCAAGATGATCAAAAAAGTGTCCCAACCAAGTGTAAAAAGATCGGATTGAATGAAGCCTTCCGAATTAAAGGATTTGTAACCCCCTTTTTGTCTCTCTTCTAAAACATGAAAACATGTACATGTATATACTGCAATGTTTTTTACAATTAGCTGCAATGTTTAGAATGAGCTCTGCATGCATGATGTTGCCGCAGGAGTTCATGATGCTTGCCTTCAAACATACACGGGCCTATGAACTTTAAATGGGTGTGATAGTATGTTCCAACAGATAATCATGTAGTGGGCACATGCATGTATCCACCTCATCCTGACTTAATTCAGCTGATCAATGTGAAAGCAGTTCAGGAATAGATTCTCTGGCCGCAGCTAGACCATGCTGTGAATAAGGTCTATAAGTTGTCTGCACTTATGACCTATATATTGTCTCTCTTGCTACTCTTGTACTATACATGTAGCTGTTCATATGTGACGCTTTCCTAAATTTGATTTTAGAAATCATAAATGTACATCTCCTTGTAATCACACATGTTACACAACTGCTATGGACTTCCTATTTTCAACGCATCATATACTACACATTTGCTGTATGGTAAAATGTATATTGTGGGATCTTGCTTTAACTTCATGTTTTTATCCCCGAATCCAACAATTATTAAGACCCACTATTGATTTTTGCTGATATGACCAAATTGCACCAGCACATTACAAACGATACAGATGGGGAAATAATTGTGAGCTACATGTAGACAACAGCCCATGTGCTGTTTGATGGCTTCGAACGCTTTGGCTTAAAACGTACTCGAAACGTAACCTTAATCAAGTCAGCAGAGAATATTAGTATTTTCAGCAGAACTGAAATAATGTAGGATTGATTCAGATGATACAGCGTGTATGTACATGCACATCTACTACAAATGTAAAGTCCTGCAGTTTCACCATTTGAAATATATCCACCCTGAACAGCAGCCCCACCACAGAGTGGAATTCAGAGCACCCAAGAGCTCCAGGCATCAACATCAGTGATCAACAGAGATCCCAATGTGCAGCAATCTGTTGCTTCACAGCAGCCTACACAGTTTCAGAACATTGCAGGACCAGTGCAGCCTATCTATGGAAACCCAGCTGGCCAACCACTTTACTATGTACCAGGATATCCCTATCCACGCCAGGAAAATGTACAGGATCCTGTCAAAATGGCATATGCAAACCTTCCCACACAGCCACATCCAACATCTTTCACCCCACAGCTTTATGGTGGAAACGTTTTATCCACACCTCAGCAAGTACGTGCAATCTCTGTTGTACTAGCATGTATGAATTATTCATTGCATTTGCAATTCTTACATGCTGCTGATGTCACTCATATCAGCCAGTCATATTAGTCCAGCCGACCCCAGTCCCAATTAGTTCAGCTGTTCGACCAACATCTGGAGATAACTACCTCACTCTGTCTGTTCTAATGACATTTTTGGTCCTCCTTGTTGGAGACTGGCTGTCGCTTTTATGCACCGTTTCTGCGTTATTCGTCTCATTCAATGTAAGTTAGTATAGATTGTCGCTGCATTTCTGTATCACTATTTCTTCGTGATCAGGCAAAAGAAGAGGAAAAACGAGGGTAACATCGCGGCTGCCAGGGCAAAGGCTAACATATCATTGGGCCTCAACATTGCTGCAGTTGTGTTCGTTGGGTGGTATGGAGTGTTGTGGCCATTCCAGTAGCTGTGACCGTTAGTGCCCAAACATCATTGTCAACAGTGACAACAGTGACAACAATGCCAACAGTGACAACAATGCCAACAGTCACAAGCCCATACTGCTATTCAGCTGCTTCCAGTCTGTACTATTGCCACCAGTCAAGTTGTACCTTGTATTTTCATGGTCTGTACTTCTATTACTGCTACTACTCCAGCTCCTACTCTTACTCTGCTGCATCGAACTACTACTCAAATGGATATTACTCCACCTATTACCAATGTGGTTTAAGCTACCAACTGTTCTGTGTTTAAGCCTGAGCCAGATGCCAGCCAGTGTGAAATGCACGTGATTATTAATACATTACATGACATGCAAGTGTAGGCAGATATACGTGAAACAGTAGCACATATAATCGCAAGTAGTAATTCCTTGTTTGGTATTCTAGTGACAGTGTCTGTGGCTCTTTATAGTGACCAACTTTACAAGAACATGTTATATACGTCATGTACATTTTTTTTGAAAAATAAAAACGGTATAAGGCCGAGAAATTTGCATCACGGAAATGTTATAAAACGTTATGAAAAAATGCATTGCGTTTGAATCGCACTATAACTTTCGAACGGTTAACGCTGTCGGCTTCCTATTTTCAACATGTCATACTACCTCCATTTCTGTATATATATGCATTATTTGGTGTCTTGCACAAGCACAGTGCCGACGTTACGATGTCCGATATCCCATGAGGTTCAAAACCTGCAACTTCAAGGGTAGGAGCTTTCAAATCGCATAATTGCTTGTTGTTTAAATCGAACGAGAATACAGAAATGAGCAGTTTCATGTTGTTATATGTTGCAAAACGGCGCTGTTGTAGACAACAAAAGGGTACTGCCTGTCCTCGTACCCAGTCCCAGAATTATCCTCTGGCCACTCATGGGATTTAAAGAATGACAATTGCGCCAAGAGCTTCGCTTTTGTGATCAAATAATCTCGAGCTATGTAATGGCAGTGTACTACCAAATACTTGGGTTCTGACAGGACTCCTGCACTAGGTTAGTTTAGAGTTGTGTCCTTACCAAATACGATACTACATGTACCGTAAAGTACCGCGTACAAGGCCCCCCCCCCCCCCCCCCCCCCCCCCCCAACGTGAGAGCCTGAAAAAATTGGCTAGTTATTTTAACGATCGTATCTCCTGAATCATGCATAAACGTTGCGACGTACCTTTTTCAAAGTCATGTTGTACTACCATTCCTTTCCTGAAATCATATCCTGTTTTGAATCAGATTGACATGCCTCACAATAAACAAGGTCTGAAAACATACCTGGATCAGAACAGCCATATCGTTAGAACCGCTCATCTCCAAACATCGGTGTATATATCGTACAAACAGTGTTCAACACATGAGGCATGTTTTTGTTCCATTTACCTTGTAATTTCTCGCAGTAAACATTAACAACATATAGTCAGTTCACATCGCACCGCCATTTCTTATTTCCATTGACCAACCTGGGCCCCATTCCGAACCATGTCTGCACGACATTATACCTCACTAATGAGAGATGTAAATGAAGAGGCAGTTACATTCAGAGTGCAGACAGGAGTGTACACAGATGCGAGCTATGATTATGAATAGGAAATTCAGTTTAGCAGGGCTATGAATACAATGGTCCGTGTACTTTTCCACATTTCAATTTCTCGTATTTCTATTTATACAAAAAGGGCTCGATTGGCAATGTTTCACGTGATGGAATTCTATTTGTGGCTTAATCTAGCTCGTCGCAACATATTGAAAAATGAAAAATGAAATATAATGAACAGGGCTCAATCAGAAGCAGAATAATGGTCTGGAAGCAGTGCCGACCTGCCTCGAACCACCGGAATCGACCCTTCGCACGGAACGCGCGCGTATACCATGTAGGCGTATGTGTGCGTATGCATGTATGTTCTATATAACGGTAAAATTGCATCCTTACTGTATTCATACTATGGTAGTATACTCGAATCTGCCAATATAGTCTCATACCCAGACCCACATCGCAGCTGCGGATGAATTACATCACCGCCACTACTCGCGTAGCGGTGATGTGCAGCTGCGATGTAATCCATCCACAGCTGCGATGTGGGTCTGGGTACGAGACTACTGCCAACAGTATATTTGCTGTGGTGTGTTCGTGCGTGTGCGTACATGTGTGTTTGTGCGTGTGTACGTGTCAGCGTGTGTACTTAATAGTGTTTTTACCATAATCCCCCTCCTCACCCCCCTCCTCCCCTCTAAATAATATTACATTGTTAACAGTCTGTTAAATGGCATACATACACATGTGCATATGAGATGCAAAACTACATGGCTACAACCATGAATGGACAAAATAATGTGACAGCATGGTAAACACCAGTACTAAGTTGGTTGCATAAGATCAGAGTACTTGTTGCCAATGAGTGTGAGAAGCTGCATGTGAGACAGTACTTATCTTTTCATGGGGTCGGCGAAAGTACATCCCACTGCACTTTACTAGTACGTGGTGCTAACGTGGCTTCCAATGGATTTTTGCAATTGGGGCTGTTCATAAATTATGTCACACTGAAGGGGGGAGGGGGTATCAGCCAGTGTGACGACGCATACATCAGTATGGGACATCGTATGACGAGGGGGGGGGGGGGGGGGGGGGGAGGGGCGTTCATAATGGTCAAAAATAACGTGACGTAATTTATGAACGGCCTCTTTGTGGCACCATCAAAGACTGACCTGAATCGTTTGATATATAGTGCATAAAATATGCTATTGGTGCATGGTCTCTTTCCATGACTCAGTTCAGTGGCTAAACAACACTTTGTTCGGCATTCTATCAGCAGTCATAAGCCACAAGTGCTCAAGTCATCATAGATGGCATAGTTTCAAGTTAAAGAGATAACAATATGTAACAACCTTCTTTGGCACAAAGAGTAACTGTTGTGATGTTTTCCAGTTTTAAAACTCATGGCCTGCAGAAGTGAGTCCATATAGAACCATTCCTAGCAGTTTAGGGGCACGTAGTAGTTGTTCCCCATGACATCATTAATAGACTTACCCACACTGTTGCAAACTTTATGAACTAAGGAAGTAGGCTAGCATGTTCAATGTTCCAAGTAAAAGTATATTGCCATCCATTACCATCAACCACAACCAGCTTAATGTAGTTTCTTACTTTCCATACCTCTGTAGTGCCTGTCCCATAGGACAAGGAGACATATCTAAAGCACTATTGTATGGAGCAGAGACAAGGACAACAACTACTTGCTACCTAAACTATATGTATTTAAGTTGTGCTTTTAATTTCCGATGCTGGTATACCAGTGACAACCCGAGCTCTTTACAGATGAGTTCCTTGGAGACAACGATTACTGTATTGAAACGCGGCAAAAGGCCTCGCGCTCTTACTGAGGAACAAAAGCTATAGATATTCTCATAGCATACCACTCCCTGCAAGTTGAAGACGCCACAGAACTATTGAATAACCAGTGGATGATTTAGGGGGGGGGGGGGGGGGAAGGGGGGAAGGGGGGGGGGGAGGGGGGAAGGGGGAGGGGGGAAGGGGGGAGGGGGGAAGGGGGGGAGGGGGGAAGGGGGAGGGGGGGAAGGGGGGAGGGGGGAAGGGGGGAGGGGGGAAGGGGGGAGGAGGGCGTGGAGGGTGCACGCCCCCCAAACATATGGATGACAAAAAAATTATAATAAGTTAACCTTTGCCGGCATGTATTTTAAGATCATTCGCGCGCGCGTGTGAAGTATACCTAGGTAGTACGTAGGTAGGTGCATGTAGATATTTCTGTGTGCCAAATAAAGGATCGGACCTGAAGCGGACTAGCCCCCCCCCCCCCACCCCCACCCCCCACTTTTAGTATCGGACCTGAAGCGAATTGCCCCCCCCCCCCCCCCCCCCCCCCCCTCCACTTTTCGTATATCGGAACTGAAGTGGACTGCACCCACCCCCCCCCCCCCCCACTTTTCGTATGGGCCTGACCTTAAGCAACCCCCCGCCCGCGGAAATCCGGATACGCAAAAAAAAACAAAAAACTAAAAAAACAAAAAAAAGGCCCCCCCCCCCCCCCCCCCCCCACCCCCCCCCCCCCCCCCCCCCCCCCCCCCCCCCCCCCTAACTCTATATCAGCGCTAGGCCACAATAATATTGTTATTGTATTGGTTGTACTGATATTCAGCAATAAATATATGCAATATTCCATTACAACAATACAATATATTGCAATACTCCATTATAACAATACAATATATTGCAATATTCCATTACAACAATACAATATATTGGCAATACCCATTATAACAATACATATATTGCAATATTCCATTAAACAATACATATATTGCAATACTCCATTATAACAATACAATATATTGCAATATTCCATTGTAACAATACAATATATTGCAATATTTCATTATAACAAAACAATATATTGCAATATTCCATTGTAACAATACAATATATTGCAATATTCCATTATAACAATACAATATATTGCAATACAATATTGCAATGTTTTAAACCACCATGCAGGTCCCATCATTCTATGCATTTCACTAGCATCTTACACATTGTGCTTACACTACGCCCGTTTTTGTCTGGAACTCTTTTCCGTGCGTATTGGTCCATTTTCGAGTATCGTATGGCCGGCCTCACGTATCTTAGCGGTGGCTATGTTCACTTTCTCGACGTCCTGACTTCTCTTTAGTTTGGTAAGCGCTCTCAGTGTCACTATGAATGGTTAGTAATATTTATTTTTGCTTTTTTCCAGCCGTTTCATGTCTACCAGCTGCTTGAAAAGTGGGCGGTGTTGTGGTGCGCGTCGTTTGAAACATTTTGAAATTTATTTACCACAGCCCTACTGCACAATACAAGATTGATGTGGTTTGACACGTATATATATGAGACTAAGTTCAGTCTGATTAAACACCTTTTTGTCAACCAATACAATACAATATATTGTTATTGCTAACTACTACAATACAATATATTGGTATTGTTAACTACTACAATACAATATATTGGTATTGTTAACTACTACAATACAATATATTGGTATTGTTAACTACTACAATACAATATATTGTAGACAATATATTGCAATATATTGTATGAACAATATATTTTTGCGTAGGGCTGCTCTATATCCTGTACTGAAACCTAAGGGACACTACCAACGACGTGTATACCTAAACTGCAGATGGAGTTCTTATCTAGTCATAACTCTGCACCGTGGTAAGTTTACACAACGCAACCTGAGCCCATATCAAAGACAATTCAACCTTTCTGCTAGCTCCTGCGTGTAATCATAGACAGTAAAGTCTACTTTATACTATCTAGTTTACTATGTTTGGTGTAATTCACCGATTCACACTCAACACAGGACTGCAAACAGTGCTCTCTACTTACATGTATGAAGTAGGCCTATAGCACACGCATGCATGCAGGAATGAGTCTATTCTAAAGACCAATCACGTGCATATTGTGTAAGGTCCTCGTGCATCTGGCCATGGCAAGCACAGTGGGGAAGCTCAAACTTCTGAGGAAGCCAAAGTTTGTCCAAGTGAGTCGTGTGACCGGAAGCCCATAATAGATCAGCAGATGCCAGCCAGCCAACCTTTGATGCGTGGCCATGGTGCAGCAAAAATGAGACACACTTACACGCTAGTCTGGCGTAACACAGCCACGTTTATTTGCGGAGGGTGTGCTACGCCAGATTACTTACAAAAGTACACGTATTTATACGAGTACAGTTCATAGTCCCGTTCATAGTACCGGTACTAAGTAGAAGTGGGCCAAGATTGAACGTGTGTTGGCTGATAAAAGACAGAATGAGGTGCGGCTATAATTTCAGTTGCTACCTTCGACTTAGAAGCATTTCCGCAAATGGTTATGTGTTGAGGACCGATTTGAGATCTCGTGCACAAGCGTGCTTACATTAGTTAACTAGTTCATGACGTAAAGCTGCATTAAAAGAAACAAAGGAGTGCTCCAAGGGGAACCCCCGAAGCTACAGTTTGCAAGCACTAATTACATTTTCTTTGACAAATTTTAGCACTTTTCCTTTCAGTGCAAATGCCATGAAATATATATTATGATTTTCTCTATCCACTGAATCTGATGCAATCGGAAAATATTTTCGACTTAAAATGCATAGATGTCCTCTCGATGTATTGGAAATTCTGGATATGGCCACATTATTATATCGATGCTGTCCCCCACTTTAACGATTGTCGCTTCAAACCTGCAGCTTCGGGGTTTCCCCTTGGAGCACTCCTTTGTTTCAAACCTTGGCAGTACCTCTTTGCTAGCCCTTCGTGGTAGCCCGCGTGATACTGGATCCTCCATTGTTCTTCGTGGGATACATGCAACATGCATTGCTCTCAAACCTGATCATTATATGCTTGCGTTTGTTGATTTCTTTATATTGCCTAAAACATAATTATTGTTGACATTATATTGGCGTGCCCAATCAATAATTATTAATTTAACTGATGTCATTGGTGGCTAAACAGCGAAATACCAAATAAGGTAGTTCTGTGTTTTACTATTAACTGTCCCAAAAAGCACCCTGTGGGTATATTCTGAACTGATTGGTACTATTGCCGTTCTTCAAACCGTTCCTAGCTCGAGTTATACGTTCCTAATGCGATAAAGCACATTTTTATAACCCAGCCAGAGTTGTGTGATATGCATTTGACGTAGTAGAGTCATGGCGAACATCAAACATAACCATGCAGAGTATAGAGTAGCACAGAGTAATTTGTACCTCACCTTATACAGAGGCGGCGGAACACCTTTAATAGAGGGGGCGGAAAGTCATATTATTCATCCATTTTCACCATACATGGTGATTATTGAGTGACAACTTTTCCATGTATGGTGAAAATGAATGAATAATATGACTTTCCGCTCCCCCCTCTTCTTTTAGTTGTATGATCAGGCAGAGCAGAGTTCATTAACGATATGGCATACCGTAATATCTTATTACAGATTCTGTGACTTTTGAATGCAAAATGGCGTCGGAAGCTGCCGGATATGATTGCGAATTCGTAAGCCCACCTCCTAAGGTGCTGCAAACGGAGTGCTCCATCTGTCTTCTCATTCTACGTGAGCCTCACCTTACCAGCTGTTGCGGACACTGCTTCTGTCGAGTCTGCGTCGAGATGATCCAAACGATGGCAAGCCGTGTCCACTGTGCAAGGAAAATAAATTTACTACACTTCGAAATAAAGGTCTGGAGAGAGCTCTGAAGGAATTAGCAGTTCGATGTGAACACAAAGGATCGGGGTGTAGTTGGAATGGGGAGCTTGGGGGGTTAGATAAACATTTATCAGGGGCCTGTCCATTCGTGGCGGTTGAATGTCGATACGATAACTGCCATCATGAAACGAAACGTAAGGACATGTCATCACACGAAGAGAGTTGTGGCTTTCGTCCATTTTGCTGTAAATGGTGCCAAAAATATGACACTTGGTATGATGATGTCACACATCACCACTGGCCAGTGTGTCCAAAGTATCCAGTTTCCTGTCTTCAGTGCAATGCAACTGTAGAACGTCAGCATCTCCCACACCACGTAGAGCAAGATTGTCTGCTTACAATGGTGGACTGTGAGTTCAGCTCTGTAGGCTGCAAGGCACATTTTCCTCGTATGGATCTTCAAGGTCACATAACTACAGACCAACTTTTACACCTTACGATGGTGAATCGAAAGCTAGTCAATGAAAATGCTATTTTATCAAAAAGCTTATCAGATCTTGATGTCAGAGTAGCAGATCAGAAAAGAGAGGTGGAGAAATTGGCGGCTGAGAAAAAAGAGTTAGAGAGCAAAATGGCTGATGAAGTAGCTCAGCTGACTATCAAGTTATCAAATCAGAAGAGACAGTTAGATGAACTGGATAGGTTAGAGAAAGCTGTGGAATATTATGTTGCAAAACATGGTCAGCTTACCGTCCTTCCAGTCAAGCTTGAAGTTACAAAAAGGTTAATCATTCCCCCACCTGGGGAGATTCAGTTAGTCAGTTGTGATTTCTATTCCAAATTTGGAGGCTATAAAATCCAAATTCAACTCTATGGAAAATCGGAAGGCTATTTTCTGTTGCCTGATATTTATATGCGTATGACCAACTTGGCCGGTCAGTTTGATGACATACTTCAGTGGCCATTTAATGGCACTGTTGTCATTCAAGTTGAATCTCTTCCCGAAAAAATCTATGTTGATTTCCAAAATGTACCAAAACTGACCAAAGGTGAGAAGTGTGGCAAGTATCAGTCACAAAGACTTATAAGCTGGGACTCAGGAAAGGCTGTTACAATTACAGTAGAACAAGTCATCATAGATACTGAGTGAAGATACCATGCAAGGTGTATGATGTATGTATAACCGGCTGAATATAATGTCAAATCCAAATTCATTATCAGTTGTCTATTCGCGGAAGCGACCCCAAATGCCCTTATAGGCATTAAGGCTTTCATTTTGTAACGTAGCCGAAAGACTTTTCTTGTTGGTCCGTCCGAACAATACCAAGAAGTTTTTGGGTTATATCTTTAGCCAACTTCAGTCAGGAGTGTATAGAGACGGAACCCTAGCTCATTTTCCAGTTCCAAGGCAATAGCAGTACCACCCTGTAGACAGGCTCGCGTGATATACAGGGTGATCCAAAAGTCGCGCAAAATCTTTGAATTGGTATAACTCCAGAACTAACACTGTAAAATTATTCTGTTTAGACAACTAATCATGACTTGATGTTATTGATCAGTAGTTATTAAAAGTTATTGTTCAGTTTATTTACAACATGCCAATGGATTGATCAACACGCAACACCATCCAGAAAAGTGTGTAAAAAATAACTATGATATCACGTGATCTATCTTATTTATGGTTTTGGTGGGGAACCCCCACTAAAAGTCAAGCTATTGCAAATAAATCACCAATATCACGGTAAATTCATGCAAAGGAGCATCCGATAATCGTGCCAATAAACAGCTTACCATCTTGCCTGGGTGCATAACAAAGCCAAACGTTTAAAACGGAGTTTATTAATTTCTGTTTATTGACTTGTTAAAAGAAAAGTTAGAATTATTAGACCAGTAGAGGACCTAGTTGTGGAACTAGCATTTGTATTGATTCGTCTATTGGAAGCAAACTTACAAACTGTTGAAGTTTGGCAGCGCGGTATAGGATACGAGAGCTCCTTACGTGAACATAATTGAATAATTATCGCATTCACGTGGTACATTGCCGCTGTGCACAACACAGCCCACACTCCTAAACTTTGCTTCTCTGCACCATCATTGCAGGCACTTTTCACTCGCCTGTGCATGCAAATAATCATCATGACCCATGCAGATGCAGAAGCAAATATTGTAAAATCCTGAGTTTTTATCATCAATGCCCCCAAGCCGTAAATAAATGGTTACCCGACCAGCGCTTCAGTGCTTTAAAAACACAGCATTTTGATGGAACGTCATACAGCGCCGTTTGTAACAGCAGTACCGGTTTTAATAACAAACCATACTTGGTGTGAATCACTTCAAATGGATTGCCATTCCAGGCGGTGTCATGAACGCATAAGCAACAAGACAGCTTATCACAGCACTGTAGCTACATTGGTGCATGTACCCGCGTAGTGCAGAACGTGAGTCATCAAAGACGCCATATCATGGTATACGCGAAAAGGTAAGCATCGGTTCAGAATGTAGACCTATACTGTACGTATGCATGTGGCGCATATTCCTTCTTGTTACAGACATGCACAGTATTCGGAGAAAAAAGCGTCGCTTCGAGTAGAACACTTGTAACAATACACAATTCGCTGAAACAGCTCGCACTGTAATGTCCTAGCACACTATTGTATAAGGTATACGTGTGCCTTTGCAGGGCCCGCCTCAGACTAAGGATAGACTCGGGACCGGGGGTTATAGATTTTATAGCAAGGTTTAGTCAGTGTGGATGACCAGCGTGGTACGTTTGTGTGTGGTTACGCTAGCAATAGGGTGTTTCTAAGGGGCGTTTCTCTATACCTCACTGGTCACTCTCTGCCTCACTGGTATAGAGGTCACTCTCTGCCTCACTGGTAGAGTGGGGTCTCTCTCTGCCTCACTGGTAGAGAGGGGTCTCTCTCTGCCTCACTGGTGGATGTCACTCTCTGCCTCACTGGTAGAGGATCTCTCTCTGCCTCACTGGTAGAGGGGTCTCTCTCTGCCTCACTGGTAGAGGGGTCACTCTCTGCCTCACTGGTAGGGTCACTCTCTGGTCACTCTCTGCCTCACTGGTAGAGGGGTCACTTTCTGCCTCACTGGTAGAGAGGGGTCTCTCTCTCCCACACTGGTAGAGAGGTCTCTTTCTGCCTCACTGGTAGAGGGGTCTCTCTCTGCCTCACTGGTAGAGGGGTCACTCTCTGCCTCACTGGTAGAGGGGTCTCTCTCTGCCACACTGGTAGAGGGGTCCCTTTCCGCCTCATTGGTAGAGAGGGGTCTCTCTCTGCCTCACTGGTAGAGGGCTCTCTCTCTGCCACACTGGTAGAGGGGTCACTCTCTGCCTCATTGGCTTTACCAGTAAAGCAGTGAGACAGGATCCATCACTGGAGCCTAGGAAACCCATGTCTTTGGGCAGAAGGAACTTGCTATGGTAAAGGGGTCTCTCTCTGCCACACTGGTAGAGAGGTATCACATTTGGCAATGGAAAAAAGTGAATGGTGGGTATCGAGGCAGAGAAGGAGAACACATAGGAGAGACGTGTGGGTGATGTGTGTGAATGAATGCATCAATGCATGATAATATTCCTTCCTGTATATAACACATGTGTGGTTAGTGTGTGGGTTAGGGGTTCTTGAGTTGTGTCCTTTCTTTCTAGTGTCTTCAGGGTGGATGTGCGGTGCATGTGCAGGCACAGTTGTTACTTGCAGGACATTGGAGGAGGTAAAGGAAACAAGGCTTCTGGTTGAGGTGTATCTCTTAACGTACAGTAGTATGTTTGTGTATACATGTCTTTATGTTCTCCACACTAGGACTATGCTCCTTTGGATGAAGTAAGATCTGGAGATACCAATCCTTTCCTATTACGTGATGGAAAGTTGACTAAGTGACATGACTATCTCATTTTTGTGTTGTTTTATGTAGGGTATTTACTTCTAATATATCAATTTCCAGAAGCTGCACATGGCAGTCATGGTGGTAGTATGTATCATGTACAAGGAAGCATAGGAATATGTGTAGGTACTTTACTACTAATCAACTAAACTCATGGTCCAGGAAACAGGGCTGCCACCTCTGTGTTGGAAGCAGAGATACCTCTTTTCAACTGTCTAAAAAATGATTTCTTTTCTCTCTATTACTGAGGCAGATGGACTGTCAGCTTGTGAGACAGGGAAACCTCTATGTAACTGAGACTTCTGTGTGACAGAGGAAATACTCCCCTCTGCATGTGAGATCATAGGACCTTAATCCATGCATGCTGGACAGAGAGGCTATTCTCTCTGCTTCGATGAATGTGGGCGATAGGATGGGATAGAAGGATTAGAGGGGGAGTTGCAGACAGGCTGGCAGGCTAGACCTACTTCAAACTTAGACAAAGTCCCCTTTCAATGCCCTATATGCTTTCCCATGCCACATCTAACTATAAGCAGGGGGTAGGTGCACAACCATATGCACTTCATCAAAACATTAAACATTATTCACTCCCTAAACAAAAACACTGTAATGTCCTCCATCAGCTTGCACACTTTTTGATATAGTACTAGCAAGCAATAAACTTCAATCTCATGTGCCTGTGAGAAAGTACAGGAAATAAGTAGTAAGGCAAAAAGAGACCCTCTACCAGTACCAGTAAGTCAGAGAGAAACCCCTCTCTACCAGTGAGGCAGAGAGAGACCAATCTACCAGTGAGGCAGAGAGAGACCCCTCTACCAGTAAGACAGAGAGAGACCCCTCTACCAGTAAGGCAGAGAGAGACCCCTCTACCAGTGAGGCAGAGAGAGACCCCTCTACCAGTGAGGCAGAGAGAGACCCCTCTGCCAGTGAGACAGAGAGAGACCCCTCTGCCAGTGAGGCAGAGAGGGACCCCTCTGCCAGTGAGGCAGAGAGGGACCCCTCTATCTGTGAGGCACCTGTCTACTAGTGAGGCAGAAAGAGACCCTCCTACCAGGGAGGCAGAGAGAGATACCAGTGAGGCCGAGAGAGAGACCCTGCACCAGTGAGGCAGACAGTGACCCCTTTACCAGTAAGTCAGAGAGTGACCCTTCTGCCAGTGAGGCAGAGAGAGACCCCTCTACCAGTAAAGCAGAAAGACCCCTCTACCAGTGAGGCAAGGAAAGACCCCTCTGTACTAGTGAGGCAGAGAGTGACCCCCTACCAGTGAGGCAGAGAGAGACCCCTCTACCAGTAAGACAGAGAGACCCCTCTACCAGTAAGGCAGAGAGAGACCCTACTACCAGTGAGGCAGAGAGAGACCCCTCTACCAGTGAGGCTCTGCCAGTGAGGCAGAGAGAGACCCCTCTGCCAGTGAGGCAGAGAGGGACCCCTCTATCTGTGAGGCACCTGTCTACTAGTGAGGCAGAAAGAGACCCTCCTACCAGGGAGGCAGAGAGAGATACCAGTGAGGCCGAGAGAGAGACCCTGCACCAGTGAGGCAGACAGTGACCCCTTTACCAGTAAGCCAGAGAGAGACCCCTCTGCCAGTGAGGCAGAGAGAGACCCCTCTACCAGTAAAGCAGAAAGACCCCTCTACCAGTGAGGCAAGGAAAGACCCCTCTGTACTAGTGAGGCAGAGAGTGACCCCCTACCAGTGAGGCAGAGAGAGACCCTCCTACCAGTGAGGTAGAGAGAGAGACCCCTGCACCAGTGAGGCAGAGGGAGACCCCTCTACTACAGTGAGGCAGAGGGTGACTCCTCTACGAATGAGGCACAGAGAGACCCCTCTACCAGTGAAAGAAACCCCTCTACCAGTGAGGCAGAGCAACACCCTACTACCAGTGAGGCAGAAAGAGACCCCTCTACCAGTGAGGCAGAGAGAGACTCCTCTACCTGTGAGGCATGGAGAGACCCCTCTACCAGTGTGGGAAAGAGAGACCCCTCTACCAGTAAGGCAGAGAGAGACCCCTCTATCAGTGATGCAGAGAGTGATACCTCTACCACTGAGGCAGAGATAGACCCCTCTCTACATGTACCAGTGAGGCAGAGTAAGACCCCTCTCTACCAGTGAGGCAGAGAGTGACCCCTCTACCTGTGCGGCATGCAGAGTGATCCCTCTACTAGTAAGGCAGAGAGAGACCCCTCTCTACCAGCGAGGAGTAAGAGACCCCTTTACCAGTGAAGCAGAGAGTGACCCCTCTACCATTGAGGCAGACATAGACCTCCCCCAACAGTAAAGCAGAGAGACCCCTCTACCAGTGAGGCAGACCCCTCTACCAGTGAGGCAGAGAGTGACCCCTCTACCATTGAGGCAGAGAGTGACCCCTCTACCAGTGAGGCAGAACCAGTGAGATATAGAGAAACTCTCCTCTCAAGAGAGTCCCGAGTCTATTCTTAGTCTAAGGCGGGCCCTGCAGAGGCACACGTACAGTACCTTACAATTAGTGTGCTAGAACATTACAGTGCGAGCTGTTTCAGCGAGTTGCGTATTGTCACAAGTGTTCTACTCGAAGCGACGCTGTTTTCTCCGAATACTGTACATGTCTGTAACAAGAAGGAATATGCATTAGTATATGTCAACATTCTGAACCGGATGCATAACTTTTCGCGTTTCCATGGCGTCTTTGATGAATCACGTTCTGCACTACGCGGGTACATGCACCAATGTAGCTGCAGTGCTGTGATAAGCTGTCTTGTTAATTGACGTTCATGACTCACCGCCTGGAATGGCGATCCAATTGAACTGATGCAAACCAAGTATGGTTTGTTATAAAAACCGGTACTGCTGAAATAAACGGCGCTGTATGGCGTTTCATCAAGATGCTGTGTTTTTAAAGCACTAAAGCGCTGGCTGGGTAACCATTTATTTAACGGCTTGGGGGCATTGATGATAAAAACTCAGGATTTTACAATATTTGCTTCTGCATCTGCATGGGTCACGATGATAGTGGAGGTGCAAAGCAAGAATATACATTTTGATACATTTTAGTGTTTTTTAATGCTATTTGCATAGTCGTTGTTACATACTTGTCAGTTCGATTGAATTATAAACATAATAACTTCAGGTACTGTCACCCTGGCTCATGCTCATATGACAGGAACACAATAAACAACCATATCAGGGTTGTGGTACGGGGCGTGGTCCAATGGGTAAGCTTGTTTACGATGCCATCGTAGCAGAGATTATATATAGAGGGATGGGAAACAGGTCACGTGCGCCATACAGTAGCGCGTGCAATGCTGGCTAGTATGAGTCACACCTTTGTTAGAGGCTTGAAGGGGGACTTTTTCAGCAAAAAATGGTAATGTGGTCACTTTTTGCGCGGCAACTGTACTTTTTTAGTAGTCAAAATCATAGTTTGGACAGTTAAGAGCATTGCTTTGCTAATTACTTGGTGTAGTGATGCGCGATAAATCATTTTGTACGCCATTTTGGCATCTTCGTGTACCTCCATCGCCTTCCCTGAGTGACCAATATCGCTTCTTTTGTACAAACTGAGTGATCTCGCAGTGTTGTATTGTATGGAAGAGGAATTATATAGCGTTGCGTCGTTCCAAAGCTTCGTTGTGCGAGTTTGGATAGGTCTAGTTTTGTGTACCTTTGCCGCCTTTTTAAAGCAAATTAAGTAGTGGATTTCTTATGTAGATAGGTTGACGTATTGCATGCGTGCCGTTTTATTGAGATTGACCATTTGGTGTGTCCTGTGTGCCTTTTCAAAGGAAGGTGACCATCCGCGATGGGCAGACGATTTAGATTAAGTGACCCTCGCAAAAATGAGGAGCGGAAGAAAAAAACGGGCCCTTCTTGTATCATTTCCACGTGCATCGCTAGTGGTGAATGTGCCACATGGCATTTTACTGTCATCGCCCCCTAACCAACTCATTCACATGACACCCTCATTTTTGATATCCTTACCAGCATCTTCCTTTCTAAGTGGACCAGTTCTGTCAGTTGTTCAGCTGGGCATGAGGCTATCATAAATACCATTGCCTCCACCTTGGGTCTTAACTTCCTCGTCTCCCCTTGTTGTGCAATGTTACGTCTCAAAGTACCCATGCAGCTACATGTATAGCAATGAGGGTTCAGTCTAGCAAGTGCCTGGATGGAAATTTATAAGAAGCAGGAAAAGAAACTGACCCAAAAATCAAAAGGACTAAGCGGAAAACAATTTTGTATAACATTTACATGTACAAGTAGAATCCTCTGGTAGAATGTGTGTGTGGCTGGCAGCATCACCGTTCATTCCTGCTCTGCCCGCGCGTTAATTGGTGTGATAAGCCTTGTTTCCAATCCCTCTGTATATTATCTCTGGTCGTAGTATGCAGTTGATCTGACGTCATTGTAACTCTTATAAACAGTTACCGTCGTTTCTCCAGCAACTCGAGATGGGCCGTAGTAGTAGTTGCTCTATAGCAACTCGCGTCTACGTCATCACGCGTGTCTTACATCACTATGTTTGTTGCTATTTATATATGTGCAGGAAATAAGATGCTATGAATTACATAACGCGCGTGATGACGTAGGACATGAGTTGCAGAGCGATATTAATGTATTACGTAATGCCACACTTCATTTCATTCGTCAATGAATAAACTATTCGCGATCGAAATCAAAAATTTGTCTTGAATTTAGCTTCATGCAAGTGTCATGACAAACACATATTATAATTAGACAGATTTTTAGTATGTAACACATTTGTTTATAATTCAATTTGAAAAAAAAAAAAAGCAATTTTTCCGTCTATGTATGGGACCATTTCTGGATATGAATGGCTAACATTTATACCGTAGGGGTTAACAGTACTCAAACAATGCTAACAGCCCAAATGGCTAATGATTGACAGCTCTGCTATAGGCTTAAAGCTTTTCGTTACGAACCTTCGGCATATCCAGAAATGAGCGGTCAAAAGGCAAAATAATTTACTCACGGTTTGCGAATCACCGAATATTCCCGTATACCTTCCCATACCAATGTATGGGTTAGTTGTATACCAAGGACGCCAGATTTTTCCCAGGATTTGAAATTTGAAAATGTTAGTACACTACATTTGTTATGATTTTTAGTGGTGTCGCCGTATTTTTCCTATTTAAGCTGGGGCTTCCCTAGGATTGTCATAACATTGTCCCCAAATGTACAGGTAGTCAATGAGAAGGGTTTCTCATTACAATATTCCACGGTCATTTGTGTCAATACCTTTACGATTTACGATTTTGATATTTGAAAATAATATAGCTAGTACATCGAAGAACTATAAAATGTACTAAAAACTAGGCCTTCCTATTGAAAAATCGGCTTCCATACCCGGGAGAAGCATTTCATGTTGAATGTACGTTCCTCCATCTCGTGCCCTCAAAATTGACTCACGTGCGGATAGTACCATACAGATAATGCTGTGTAGTTGAAGGGTGGCCCTCCTTCAGTTTTTTGATGCCATGAAATCGGTCCCAGACCTCTCATCGCGCTGCTCAAAAAGGTTTTCTACCAGTTGAGTTACTATGCGATCTTACCCGATGAGATCGGGATCGTTTGTATAAATAGCGCATACAGTACCATCCAGACGTAGCTTCTTGACACACGCGTGCGCGCGTCACGAGTGATACCCGTGCGTGACTCGAGCATACTTGTGTTTCACACGCATCAGGTTAGTCGTGGCGCGAAGCGACATTTTCGAGACACGAACTCGCGTGATGGCACCCACTCCCTCAGTTGTAAAATACTACGGACAAAATTTCTACAATTCAGGAGCCCTTTGCTTGAATGCAAAACTAAGTTGTTTGTGAAGCCAGAACAGAGTAAGAATATGAGCTGTGTGTGTTGCATGTTAGTGTGTGTGTGTTTGTACTGTGTGTGCGTGCATGTGTGTGCGTGTGCGTGCGTGTGTTGGTGTGTGTGTGTGTGTGTGTGTGTGTGTGTGTGTGTGTGTGTGTGTGTGTGTGTGTGTGTGTGTGTGTGTGTGTGTGTGTGTGTGTTGCTTACAAGTGTAGACCTATTATTATGTGCTTGACCTTACAATTGTGTGCTATGTAAACTGTGATTAGCCTAATCTGATGTTAGACTGCCTGGGGTACAAGTACATGTAGCAGTTTTTCTCTGAGAACAGTAGGTCCAGGGTAGGCCTACATTGTACGTAGGTACCTAGGTCCAGGGTAAGGCCTATGTAGGTACATGTAGGTCCAGGGTAGGCCTATGTAGGTACATGTAGGTCCAGGGTAGGTCTATGTAGGTACATGTACATGTAGGTCCAGGATAGGCCTACATAGGTCCAGGGTACTAGTATAGGCCTATGTACAGTTAGGTACATTGTAGGTCCAGGGTGGTACAGGTGGTACAGGTGGTGATGAACACGTAGGCAAAGATGAGGAGAGTGAAGATGAGGATAACTATTCAGATGGAATTGAAGTTGACTAAAACCTACAAACACCTGGACCCTTGCACAAGTACAAGCATGTAGTGAATTACAATTGTATGGCCCTTGAAGATAATGTGGTAGGTCCATTGTATGCTATGTAAACTGTGGTTAGCTAATCTGATGTTAGGCTGCCTGGTAACTTCCAGTTCTAAGAGAACAAACTGTGTACCTATGTCTTAAAAGCACACACTTTATATGTGTAGCACCTATATACAAACCACACATTGTGTGCAGCGATGGTGATGGCATGCATGGGAGCATTAGTCCTGATGCCATAAACTTCACAATCAAGTACATGATGGGATGGGGGTTGAGTGGCCTGATGCAAAGCCTTTGGCCTAGTGATAGAGGCATTGCATAATGTCCTGGTACTTTGTTGTTCTAGGGTTCAATAAGAGAGCTCTGTTTTAAAAGTCTGTTTGGGACTGTTTCTATGGAGATGACAATCCTGTATCTATTTTTTTTGTACTGGTGAAGAACAGCAGGGTCCAGGAACCCAATGTTGAGACTGACCATCTGGAGTCATCCACCTCAGGCTCAGTGAATTTACTCAATCAGAGTTTTGACACTAGGTTCCAACCTACCAGGCAAGATGTCTGCTGGTCCGGAGGGCATGCACTTCTTCATCAAGTGGTCCAAAACCAACCAGATGGCAGGTGTGTTCAGCGTACCAAAGGCAGGCACATGTGTCCAGTTCCAGCAATGGAGGCCTACAGAGAATGTTGTCACTGTTCCACTCACTCCTCACCCCTCTTCCACTTCAAAGATGGGAGAACACTCACATCTAAGAGCTTCCGCTCCACCTTTCTACCCCTGGTATGGTGGAGCGATGTGGCTACAATCCAGCCAAATATAACACCCACATTGGTGCAGCCATGTACAGTAGCTGCCAGAACAGGCCTTCCCACTGACACTATTTGGAACCTCGGAAGAGGTGAAGCAAAGCATACCAGACATACGTATTGGTGCAGCCACAGTACATGTAAACTCTAATTGCTAACTAGCAATAGCACAAATTGTGCATGTTTTAACTGCACATTACATGTATCTATGTTCACACAAACCACACACTGTGTGCAGAGACTGATGCCATAACATGGGAGGGGGGGGGGGGGTGCTTTGACCCTGATGCAGGGCTTTGGCCTAGTGGTAGACTGAGCAGCGCCCCGATGTGTAGACAAAGCTTTCCTTAATATAAGTATATAGCGCTCTTCCATTGGCGAAGTCCCAAAGAGTGCTTCGCAGTTAAGCACTTTACTTGTATTTATCGACGCACACATGCAGACAAATATTGAAAATGCGGCACATTCAGACTTGATGTTAATCGATCTAGGTAAGACTGAGAAGCCTACGTAGGTCGTAGCTGTACTGGAAAGTGCTAACGAATCATTTCTTTCCCCTGCGTGTAAGCGTATCAGTGCACGTGCCTAGCCTACGCGCTCCATTCATCGAGCTGCATGCAGGCTAAACGAACACTGTTTACAATAAACTTCAAGTGAAAACAACCCACTATATAGGTCAAAAGTGTCCATGACGACGTCTTGTATACAATAAATATAATAGCTTCACCATAATGCATTAGCAGTGAGCTAGGGTGGGTGGGTGTCCCTCTAGCTTGGCAGTCTAGACCTATGGGAATTGGGGGGAGGAGGCTAGGGAAAAGGTTTCCACTAGAGCTACCTGGCTTGCTATTGGCTCAGATCATCACCAGCAGCCTTGTTAATCTTCAGCTGAATTAACTTATTGTGCACATTTTTCACCATTTGACAATTATTGCCAATATTTATTGAATAATTTTGGCAGATGACGCAATGGCATACTTATATGATGCGCAGTAGAAATTAATTTTTTGTCTTGATTTTAGTAAATAATTTTTCGAAGTACATACATCATAATCAGACCGATTTATAGTACATTATAAACTTGTTTAAAATTCAATTTGAAATAAAAAGCAAGATGACCGCCTATGTATGGGCCATTTCTGGATATGGATAGCGCTCTTCCGTTGGCGAATACATGTACTGACGCTCTATCCACACCCATGCGGCACAGACTGATATTAATCGAAGGCTGTTTAGCTAGGTGAAGCCCACGTACAGTAGCTACTGGAAATTGCAGCCTGTAAAGGCTAACGAATGAACTTTTTCCTGCGTATAAGCATCCGTGCGTACTCTCTTCATTCATCGAGCTTCAGGTATCCTAAACGAAGACTATTTAAAGAACAACTCACCAAGGTAGGAGGGGGAGGAGGGAATCCCTCCCACTACAAGTGTCGATGACGATGTCGTATATAACAACAAATTAATAGCCCTCACAGTGAGCTAGGGTGGGTGTGTGTCCCTCTGCAGCTGGAAGTCGGGATGGGGGAAAGGCTAGGGACACATTTGCCCGCCTAGTTACCCGGCTTGCCATTGGCTCATCAAAATCGAAGAGCAGCCCTTGCTTCAGCAGACTCTCGTAGCTAAACTATTTTAACTGCATTTATTCACCATTATTATCGATTCTTATTAATCATACACATAAACACCAGTATTTATTAATAATTCTGGCAAGGTATTGCGCAATGTATGAATAAATATTAATTTTATGTCTTGATTTAAGTTAAAGGATGGATCATGGAATAATTTTACGGAGTACACATATCATAATCAGACCGATTTATTGAACATAGTAAACGTGTTTAATAAATCGCAAGATGACTGCCGATGTATGGGCGATTTCTTAGAACTTTGCTCGAATTATCTCATTGATGATACCTTGCAATACCATCAGCCTACCCATGCTATCAAACAGTTCATTTTGTGTCTGTGACGATATGTACGCTGCATTTTTCATCTGTGGGGTATTTAAGTGCTTCCTTAATGTGTCATTATGTTTAGACATAAGTTTCAAAATGCTTAAAAAATTCCCAGGATTTGCATCAGTGCAGATATGTTCATTATCACCTCGAAGAGCGATGCACTGTTTTGCACAGAAGAGAATAGCATCAATAATGAACTTCAAAATCTGTCTGTTTCTACCAATGTCTTCAATGCGTGCTTTATTAACAAGGCTAATTACACATCTCTCAGGTGATTCAACTGTATGGATAAAGCCCTAAGCTATTTTGACTGATAACTGGTGGTAACTGCTATGCTCATGGTCTTTTGCCTTTTCCTTCATTTTATTCCATGCCTGAAATGGTTCATTGACAAACTGTCCTTTTGTATTACGGTTGTCACAGAATATAGCACAGAACTTGCAGAAAACACCGCCAACTCATATGCTATACATCATCCATGAGTACTGGAGTAACCATTTAGGTTGAAATGTACGTTTATACTGTCCAAAGGATGTGACTGGGAAAACATAATCATGCAGTGGTAGCGTTGTATCACATTTTAGCAGGGAAAACTTCTCTGCAGTGGACAATGCTTGGACTGCAACATCAAAGGCATTTGGTGATTTAGCACATTGAAACACGGTTCCAATATCATTGTGCAGCTCTCCATGCAACTGTAGAACCCACAGCGTGAAGTGATTATCAGAACTTCACTGCATCAACTCTCTCGATCATGCGCATACACCAAATATATATGCAGCTAATTGTTCAATAACTAGTCAATCATTTGATACAGGTTATGCCACTACACTACTCCCTCTCTTCCAAGAGTGGTCCTCCACTCCAGTTCTCATTCAAAGATTTCAGGAGTATCCAAAGTGTCTGGCAGTACCACGGGGTCTCCATAACGTACAGGAGGCCTGCTTATCCTGTTAGAGCTGGGGCACCTTCCACTGCTGGTGGAGGAACTCTGGGTACAACTGCTGGTTGCTCAATCTTGGGTACTGGATGTTCCAATTGGTGCTGCCTCGGTACCTCCAATATGGTGGCTTGACGATCTGTGTCAGCAGGCGGCACACTGTGAACAATTACATCATAGTACTCATCCTCTTCCTCTGCAGTGCTGTGCGAAGGTGCAGGCTTCAACCGGTTGAAGTGTACCACTTTACGCCTTCGGGGATTAGCACAGTCCACAATCCTGTAGATGGAAGGTCCGAGGACCTTAACCACTTTGAAAGGCCCCTGCCAAGGTCTGTGCAGCTTCTTTGAAAAACCCCTGCGGACTGCTGGATTGTGTAGAAAAACAAGATCATTAATACAGTATGGGTCCCCTCTGACGTCAGCATCGTACGACTCCTTCTGATGTCCTTGCTGCACCGCCATGTGCTGATTGACTCGTTTTTAAGCCAACTGCAATCGATTCTTGAGCACATCAGCATACTGAATGGGGTCCTCAGCTGTGGCTGGAATAGAGAACAATACATCTTCAGGTAAGCAGGCATCACGACCATACATAAGTTCAAAGGGTGTGACCCCAGTTGTAACATGGCGACTGGTGCGATATGCGAACAACAAGGTAGGGAGGAGGAGGTCCCAATCACGCTCATCATCCTTTACAGCCATACTTAACATGTCTAACAAAGTTCTATTGAACCTTTCGACTAGTCCATCACTTTGGGGATGGTAAGGAGTTGTCCGTGTCTTCTTGACACCCAACAGCTGGCATACTTCTTTCAGGACCTTGGCTTCAAAGTTTCTCCCTTGGTCTGTGTGCAGGGAATCTGGAACCCCAAATCTACACACAAATTCATTTACAAACACTTTGGCAATGGTTAGTGCCTCAGTATCTTTCAATGGAAATGCCTCCTTCCATTTGGTGAAGTACTCCCCAACCACCAAGATATACTTGTTACCTCTGAGGGTTTCTGGGAGCGGGCCAAGGATGTCCATAGCAACCCTCTGCATGGGTCGCAGTGTTTGACTGATTTCCATTGGAGCTCTAGCCTTGTGAGATGGAGATTTCCTGGAGAGACAAACATTACAATTCCTGCACCATTGTTCTACCTCTTTCCTCTGACCCGGCCAATAAAAACGGGCACGAACTATTTCTAACGTTTTCCTCTCCCCCATATGTCCCCCTACCAACGTATTGTGGAGGCCTTCCAATACCCCATTCACCAATTTTGCAGGCAAGACCAGTTGAAGGTGTCTACCAGTACCACCCCCTGGTATGTCCTCCCAACAACGATACAACACCCCATGCTGCAAGGTCAGATACCGCCTTTGCACCCACAGGGATGCAAGCCCAATGAAGCATCCTTGGGGCATCCTGTAGGAGTGGCATCAGTTTCCAGCCAGTAGACCATCTGGTGTATGTCAGGATCAGCACTCTGAAAAGACTTTATCTCCTCTTCCGTCCATGTTGGCAGCATCAGGTGTGACACTGCATCACAACTGTTAGCTTCTTCCCTCTCCTCTTCCTTTTTCTCCAATCCACACTGCACGCACCTGCCACGGGACAACGCATCAGCATTAGTGTGCTGCTTACCTACGCGGTGTATAACGGTGTAATCATATTCAGATAACACCTCCAACCAGCGAGCCACTTGACCCTCCGGCTCCTTAAAATTATGTAACCATTGTAAACAGTGATGATCTGTGCGTAAGGTAAACTTTCTTCCGTACAGGTATGGCCGGAAATGACGAGCAGCCCACACCAGAGCCAACATTTCCCGCCTCGTAGCACAATACTTGTTTTCAGTTCGGCTCAAAGCCCTGCTAGCATATGCCACCACTCTTTCAACCCCATCAACATTCTGGGCAAGTACTGCACCCAAGCCATCCCCGTTGGCATCTGTATCTAGCACAAAGGGTAAACTGAAATCAGGTAAGGTGAGTATCGGGGAGGATACAAGGCGCTTCTTCAGATCAAAGAAAGCATCATTGCATTCCTTTGACCACACCCACTCCCTCCCTTTCTCTGTCAAAGCATGCAAAGGGCTTGCTATATGAGCAAAGTCTTTCACAAAACGTCTGTAGTACGAAGCGAGTCCAAGAAAACTTTGGAGCTCTTTCGAAGTTCTCGGTACTGGCCAGTTGGAAACACACGCAACTTTCTGCGGGTCAGTCCGTATGCCCTCCGCGGATATGACATGGCCAAGGTACTGCACACTGGTTTGCAACAAATGGCACTTCTTAGGCCGGATCTTCAACCCCGCAATCTTCAGACGTTCCAGGACCTCTTTCAACTGCTTGACATGTGTTTCGACTGACCTGCTAAAAATAATAATGTCGTCAAGATACACTAGGCACGTCATCCAGTGAAGGCCAGCCAGTACTCGCTCCATCAGCCGCTGAAAGGTGGCGGGCGCGTTACACAAGCCGAAAGGCATGACACGAAACTGGAATAGTCCAAATGGAGTTACAAATGCTGTCTTCTCTCTATCCCTACTATCAACTTCTACTTGCCAGTATAGCCGCTAGCTAAATCTAGTGTTGAAAAGTATTGGGCACCCCACCCCCTAAAGCATCAAGTGTGTCATCTATCCTAGGAAGTGGCTGGGCATCCTTACGTGTACAGTCATTAAGACGACGAAAATCAACGCAAAATCTAGTTGTGCCATCTTTTTTCTTTGCTAAAACAATGGGCGATGCCCATGGCCCACAACTAGGCTCAATGATATACCTTGGGAAAGCATGTCATCAAGTAACCCATGTACTTCCTGTTGCTGATGAAAGGGTAGCCTCCTCGCCTGCTGGCGGACTGGTTGTGTATCCCCTGTGTTGATTTGATGAGATGTCAATCGGGTACGACCCAGGTCACTGTCATCCAAAGCAATGACATCTTGGAACTGCCAGAGCAAGTCAGCCACTTTTTCTCGAACATCAGGAGCCAGACTGTCTGTCATCTGCTGTATGGAGTGCTGCACAGACCGAGTGGATTGCGTCAGACAGGGTATTGTACTGATGCACAATCAGCAGGATCCTGAATAGGTTTTAACATACCCATTATCTCATCCTTGTACACTGTAACGGGTGCAAAGCCGGGGTTAAGAACCTGGACCATTGTGTGTGTAGCAGCAGCATCAATGATGGAGTGAGCCACCATGAGACCATGCTGGTCCATAAACCGCCACACTGGTTCCACCAGGAGAGCACTGGAGTTGCTCGTGTAACGACCTGCATTTTGTGACACCTTCGCAGGAAGGCACATTTGACGGACATTTAGGGTTTCAGATGAAGTCACAAAACAAACTGGGGAGCATTGTGTACTGCGTTCAGGGCCTGACACAAATTGCACTGGGCCTTCCTGTGTCAGCAAAACGTGCTGTTGAAGGTCAACAATACAACCCCGTTTTATCAAAAAATCCGCCCCAAGAAGGCATTCCTGGTTTAAATTCCTTGCTACCAGAACTAGATGCTGCTGTGACAATGCTCCAACTTTTATGCTCATTGTGCACTGCCCACTAATGTCCAATTTCTCCCCATTTGCTGCCACGACTGAATTGGCGGGCACCTCCAATTTAAGCGAGTTTCCAAATTTAACATCCCTTACAACATCCTCTTTCACTAACGTCACGGCAGAACCCGTGTCTACCAGCATTCTAGTGACGCGACCCTCTATACTACCTTCTACCATTAACGTGGAACTTACGGCTGAAATCTGCCAGGGAGCCTTCTTACGCCCACTCCGTTTGTGAGGGCAGTTGCGCCGAATATGACCTTGCTCCCTACAGTTCCAACATGTAATTGCTGCAGACCCTTGCTGTCTGGAAAAGGCAGAAGATTGTGGTGGCTGGTCTGCAACGGTAGGTTTCTCCTTGCCAGACAGCCGTCCATTCAGCTCTTGTATTTGTTTTCTAAGGTCCTGAACAATTCTCTCGGAATCCTGAGCCTGTTTCAACAGCTGTTGGACCGACATTGTTGCAATTCCGTTTTCGGCTGCCGCATCTTCGATACTGCTGGACGCCAACGACGACGAGCCATGCCCGCGCTCACTGCTAAGTCTCTTCTGCGCAGCTTCCACCGACTCCTGTTGAATTGCCAACTTTAGCGCTTCATCCAGTGTATCTGGCATTTCTTTCATGAGTCTCAGCTGCACAGTGGAAGAGCGCAAACCTTGCACAAACTGGTCCCTTACCAATTGTAGCCGTTGGTCGTTTGACCATCCAGGGTATGCTTTGTCTGCCAACACACGCAGTTCTCCAACGTACGTCACCAAGTTCTCGTCTGCCTTCTGACCGCGTCTTTGGAACTTCGCCTGCCACTCCAGATGGTTTCCCTCCGGCGCGTATTGAGCGCGAAGACACCTCGTCACAGCCGCATAGTCACCGGAGTCGACCAGTCCCTGCTGCGATACAACCCTGAAGGGTCCATCGTCAAGCAACGGAAGTAGTTCGCTTGTCCATTGGCTCTCGTCGACTTTTACTTTGCGAACATACATTTCGAAGCGCTTTAACCACAGAATGAGGTCTGTGCCTCCTGTAAAACGGGAAGGGGGCCGTAAGCTCATTCTCACCGTTTGTATTTGTGGAATTAGCTCGCTGCTATCGGCCGAGTGTCCCATATCCATGGGCTCCACCATCCCACTTTTGACACCAATGTAGAACCCACAGCGTGAAGTGATTATCAGAACTTCACTGCATCAACTCTCTCGATCATGCGCATACACCAAATTTATATGCAGCTAATTGTTCAATAACTAGTCAATCATTTGATACAGGTTATGCCACTACACAACAATTCTCCTGCAGGTACCCTTTCACTAGCGCGGTCTGCCTCTCATACTCCATGTCTGACAGAGGCTCATTAGTTACTCGTGTGCTCTTACTTCCACTTGGTGTCTCAACTCTCATTTCAAATTCGGTGTTGGCGGTTGGTTGCTTCATGCATAGGTGTCATGCAGGCACTGCCACTTTTGCAAGTAGATTTATAGGCTCTGGCTCGAAAACAGGACAAGGTGAAGTGATCGCAGCTGTGCAGTTTTTTTTCTTCGTGAGTAGGAAGTTGTCAAGGCTAGAGCAGCTAGCTGCAGCTCTTTTCCTCTACCTTTCTCGCTATTCTCGACGGCTGTTCTACCTATCACGCTGTTTTCGAGACCGAGTTCATGCAGTATAAAACTGGTACACAGAAGGAGGGTGGAAGCCTTATACGTATCCCGCTCGTGAGTCAATGTTGAGGGCAAGAGACGGAGACAACACTGCGCCACAGCATTTAGTATGCAGAGTTGTGCCGAGTCTGCATATCAGCCATATGCAGATGAGTATCATTGAAGTGTTCATATGCAGACGTCTGCATATGAACACTTCAATGATACTCATCTGCATATGGTTGATATGCAGACTCGGCACAACTCTGCATACTAAATGCTGTGGCGCAGTGCAACTTACTGATTCAATATGGAATGCTTCTTTCAAATATGGAAGCCAATTTTTAAATTGAAAGACATAGTTTTCAACGGGCATTATAGTTCTTCGATGTACTAGCTATCTGTTTCTTTCGTGGGCAAGTAGTAAATGGTAATGGTAAATGATCGTGGAATATTGTAATAGGAAATGCACTCAATGTCTACCTGCACATAGAGGACAATGTTATGACAATCCTGGGGAAGCGTAACGGCAACCTTACTAAAAATCATGCCAAATGTAGTGTACTAACAATCCCCCGTGGGCTGACGCACCCCATACATATCTATAGAAGATTATTCGGTGATTCGCAAACCGCGAATGAATTACTTGCTCATTTGACCGCTGATTTCTGTATATGTTTGCTTGTCAAATTCCCGGAAGCTGTTTACAAAGAACGCTTCAATCGAAACGCTTATTCCTCACAAAACCGCAATAATTGCCAACGCCCCCGAAATGAGTTCCGCATGATCCCCGGCTTCTGTTTACTGAAGCCGTTATCGTGAAGAACTTAGTGTAGGGCGTTGGCAACTATTGCGACGTAACGAACAATGTGTTTGTGACTCCAAAAATGGTTAATAAGTGGTGAGATTAAAAGTACTTTAATATATTTTTTATAGCAGGCATGGCTGTTCCCCACGAAAGAGTTAAGGTCAGTAGACGCGTACATGTATGTGTTTGCACACACCTCAGATGATGTATGTATCGCGTTCTTATAGATGCCCACCTCTCCGATGGGGATCAACTGGTAATGCATTTGTGTTCCCACTTCGGGGGATTGACTGTTTAAAGTTAGTAGACGCCTATGTGTTAGCACAACAGATTTCATCCCATAGCTGGACACTAAATCTACCTTCATTAATGAATCACAAATTCTAGTGTGCATGTGGTGTCAAATGCTCTCAACAGGCCTGAATTGCATTTACACTAACTGGTTCATGAAGTCATGTCGGCCATATTGCTTTTGAGATAGAGCAAGTATGTGCATGTGTGGCCTAGCCATAGAGGTGCATGGCACTTTAGAGTACTGGGTTAGCCCTGGAGGTGTGTAGACATCCTGTTGTAGCGCCCCCTCCTTCTCCTACATACCATGTAGGTGTCATGATGTGCAAGTATGGCTACAAAGATGCCATGATTATAGGAAAGCTTATATAGCGCTCTATATGGTGCTGAAGCGGTGCGAACACTAAAGGTAACACCAGCCGATTAGTGCTGACAAGGCGTGACGCTACAATCTGAGGTAGACCAGAAGGCGGCAGCTATCATATACATGTAATAGCGTATGCGTTTTTATGAATAATTGGTGCGGGTATGGTTCGATTGCTGCCAGCTGCAGGTTGGATGGAGTATCACATCCAGCAAATTCGGATACACTGTAGGGTGTGCGGAAAACCAACCTCCATGCGAAAAATATAGAGCCACCATTTTAAATTTATAATAGCCGCAAGGTCAATTGTAGATCCTAGCTCCATTTATACGCCAACTCCTCCTTTCAATTACTAGTCCTGACGTCATCGTGCACATATTTAATTTTCTATTGCCATAATTTGCCAGGCTGCTGTTGCTGCGTCAACTAACACTCCTGTAGCTTGAAAGATCAAGAGATGGACGGTGAGCACAGTGTCTGTGTGCGATTTACATAGCTCCGAATCTTGAACTGTTTCGAGCCCTTGGTTGGGTTGTGCAAGGAAATAGAGCGTACGTGTTTATGATGAGTTCGTTACCCTCCTCCTCATCTTTGACTGTCACGAGCGGCTTCGTATCTAATCTGTTAGTTTGGCACGTCACCTTAACCAACGCAATGGCTAGTAGACCTTCTTCGTTATTGAAAGGCCGATAAACAATAAACTGGGGACCAGGTCTCCTCCATTGTTTATCGGCCTTTGGATAACAAAGTGGGTCTGACTTGCGAGTCTGACTTTCGTAGCATTGATGTAGTAAGAGCGATTTCCGAACGTAGCGTACGCGCAGTTTACGTCAGAAGTTCATTTGGTCAAAAGTGGAGCGTACCGGACTACCGGCTGCTGTGGCGTGATATCCTTCTTATGTATAATATCTATGATTGTATGTTGAGAATCTATTGGGTGTGGCTGTGAGTATTCAACACGAAGCCACGCGGTTACGCAGGCATTTAATATGTACCACATGACTCAACTCATGAAAGCATTATTAACTTGCATTAATTGTGGCTTTTTGATGACGCAATGGCAGCGCGTACTCAGGGCTCCACCAGCTAAGTAGCTAATGAGGCAGGCTGGCTAATCTCTGGCTATTTAAAATTTTATTGGCTAACTGGCTAATATATAATATTGCTTGTATATGTTCCGTACGGATGCCCAACATTGCCGGTTACGTATCCGGATGCCGGTTGTGTAACGGGCTGTCCGGTTATGTAACCGGCTGTCCCGTTTCAATGCATCACAAAATAGATGTCCGGTTACACAACCGGCTGTCCCGTTGCGTAACCGGCTGTCCCGTTGCGTAACCGGCTGTCCCGTTGCGTAACCGGCTGTCCCGTTGCGTAACCGGCTGTCCGGTTGTGTAACCGGCTGTCCCGTTGTGTAACCGGCTGTCCCGTTGTGTGACCAGCTGCCATTATTTAATATCTACACACAACACAGGCTGTTGTTTTGTGTATAACTGAGGCGTGATACAACCGGCCATATGCATCCTGATGTGACTACTGAATAATACAATATAATTATTATACATGTACATGTCACAGTACTTGCATGCAAATGCAATATGATCCGTCACACAGAGACACTAATATAAAAACTGACCCATGATGTTGTATAATACTGATATGAGGCTTTCAACTGCCCAGTATACAGCAACATGCAGCAGAAATATAAATATACATGTACTAAGATTACAATAAGTTTCTACTGCACAAAGGCAGTTCCACTGTGACCTACGATCTTTGTGAACACTTTTGTCAATCTTCATGCAGGCTACATGGAACCATTGCTGGCAACTATCACACTGTATCATTTTGGAGCCATCATTAATATGCCGGCAAATACAGCATATCGGTATATTCTTCCTGGCAGATGCCTTGGGGCATCTACTTGCAGAAGATGGGAAGACAGACATCACCCCGTCCTCAATACTCTTCAAAATATGCTTCCTCATTGCATTCTGTTTATACAATCGAACCACTGGATCTTGTCCATTACAAATGGAAGTGATATACGCCACAGCAAATAATCCACAGTCATGTGATCCTTCCTGCATTTGAACATCTATAAACTCAACAGCAAATTGGTCTTCTTGTGTTTGAAGTAAGGCACTTATAAGTTTCAGGGTAGACTTAGGAAGCTGTTTACCTCCATTGCAGTCATAAATTCGGACGCATGCTTTTTGGCAACCAACAGTGGATAGAGCAATCCAATGATTTTTATTCACATTTACGATCTGTACAAATTGCTCCTGTGGTAGAATCATTGCCAAATTCTGGCTAAGTGCAGGTGGTTGAAAGCCACCTATGGATGGGTTCTGCTGTTTCAGCATATATTGTGCCACGGTTATGATAAGATCATCTAGCCAGCTTTTTGAAGTTGTAAGGATTGCTTTGTGGTACATTGTCAATTTAACATGACAGATAGTAACCCAGGTATCTTTATCATCTTTATCATCTTTACTTAATTCCGGATCTGCTGTTAAATCAATATTGCACAAGGGGTTATTGTGATCTCCATTAGTGCAAGAATGTCCTGGGTGACACACTGCAGTGCAGGACAATTTGTTCTTCTTACAGCAGCAGTACTTAGCACTGTTGCATCTCCTTTTACATGCACATGATAATGAAGCTTGAGTATCCAAGAAAGGGGTTTTGTTGCTATTAGATGGTGTTGATAATTTCATTGCAGATGCAGGTGTACAATTCTTGTTTTTGCAATTATCCCCTTTATGACAGTGTGAGGTGCATTCAATTTTATTCTTCTTACAAGGGCACCGTTGTGTGCTGCAGCCTGCTGTGCACTTGCACCTGTTCTTTGAAAATGCACTCCATGGTGTACTTTCTTTTGAAGCCGCTCGAAGTGACACACGAGTAGACCTTTCCCATCCTTTCACAGATAGATTGTAATTCCCTTCAAACAATTCCAGATCACAAGCAGAATAGCATTTGTTCAACACTCCTGATTTGCACCGCAAGCGGTACATTGCACGTGCTGTTCCAATCACCTGTATAATTATTCATGGCAGTCTATTTGGGTCAGTGGAAGCCCGATCAATGCGAGGAATTCTTACAGTAACACAATCTCCCACATGAAACTCTTTAACTTTGTGCTTAAGGTTGTATTTTACCATCATCCTATTAGCATTTTTCAAATATTCCTTATCTGCAATCTGGCGAACAGGCAAGTGCTTCTCAGTAGTAGCCAAAACCCTTGAATTGGACTTCAGTAAAGCCACCTATACAATGAAAAGAACCAGGAAGATTAATTAGGTTAAAAAATATATATTTAGGCACTTACATGTCCATTATTGTTACCATCCTGATCATAATCACTTTCATGATCATCACATACTTCTGAATCAGGAAAGATCACTTGCAGCAGTGGTTTTGTTTCTCTCCTCAACATTGCATTCGGACTGACTTGCAACAGTGCCCACATACGTACCTTCCAAATCCTTTTCCACTACATTGTTCCCATCATCATCAAAATCATCTTCCTTGTCTACATCCCCACTGTACTTTGCTATATTTTCATCCTCCTCGTCTTTCTCCTCATCCTCCTCTTCTTTCTCTTCATCCTCCTCTTCTTTCTCCTCATCCTCCTCTTCTTTCTCCTCATCCTCCTCTTCTTTCTCCTCATCCTCCTCTTCTTTCTCCTCATCCGCCTCTTCTTTTCATCATCCTCTTCTTTGTCTTTCTTCACATCCTCTGAAGGCCGCTTCAAAACATCTTCATCTAGCTGTCCCCGAAAGTTGACATCTGGAACAAAAATTGCCCTTGGAGGTTGGCCAAATACTAACTCATATGGGGTTTGTTTGGTGGTGTCATGAACCTGAGTGTTCATTGTGTCTGCAGAGATAAATAACATTTAAAGCATGTATAGAAAAACATTGGATCACTTACACACACAATATGTGGAAGCCATTGAGACCATGGTGGGGAAGGATCGCTGCATTCAACAACCTTGGCACTGATCATTCTCTCAAGTGTGTAGTGTGCCTGCTAAACTAGCCCTTGTGATTGGGGATGTCGCGGACGACCACTGATTAGCTGCACATGACCTGGCCATGTTGATACTACATCTCCAATGAGTTTGTTTACAAATTCTTTGCCATTATCACTGTGAATGATAGCAGGCAAGCCAAAAACTGGGAAAACATAGTTGTGCAATACTTTAACCACATGGTTTGCCTTTTTTTTCACAAGAGGAAATGCAAAATTAAACTTTGACCAATGATCCACAATGTGTAATATCCAGTTGCATCCATTATGTGGCATATGCCTCATATCAATCAGATCAATCTACAGATATGAATAAATCATGTAGTAAGCATGAATAGTGATTAAACCTACCTGGATACGAGAAAATAGCCCATCAGCTATTATTGGTCTTAAAGGGGCTTTGGTGTGCTGTGGTTTCCTTAAGCTGCATGTTGAACACAAGCTTACATACTTTTCAACCACAACTCTTGGTATGTAGGAGTACAATGACTGGACCTACAGTGTATAAGAAGTGACACACACGTGACTCAAATTAGCATATGCATGTATACGGCACTCCAATAGCAAGGAAATACTACTTACCTTAGCATAGGTTTTTCTTGAACCAGCATGCAGACAATCTTTATCATGGATCTGTTTCAAAATATGGTACAATTCCTCTACTATAGCGACCCTTCTGTAGCCTTTCATAATTGTGCGGTCATTAGCGTTCTATACATGTATACCAACGAACAGTAATCAAATTGAATTTACGAACACAAAAGGAATTACCTCCTTTTCCCCCTTGACTTGGACAACCAACGCATCCCTTATTCCAGCTTCAGGCAAGTCTAGCAGTTGAAATCCACTTCTTTTAATAAGGTGGCGAAAGTTTCTATCCTCAATGCAAAGAGGATTCTTTAAACAGCTGATGATCCGTTCTCCAAACTGCTGGTGAATTACGGCACTTCTTGTTCTCTTAGCGTCTTTTGGAAATGCAGCAACAAGGTATTCTACGAACGCATCCATCGGGCGTGTAACACGTGGATAAGTGAATGTGACATCTTGTTGGTGCATACGCAAGTCACTATCCGGTTACATAACCGGCCGTCCGGTTGTGTATCCGGTTGTCCGGTTACGTAACCGGTCGAGTGCTGGGCATCCGTACGGAACATATACATTACATTCAGCATGTGAGGACAAAAGTACAATAAACACACACTATTCATCAAACTCAATATCTTGTACGTCCATTGGGAACTCTCTGACATACTGCCTTTTCACCAAATCGTGGTTCCAGCGGGTGCGGATGACTGCTTTAGTTATGACTGGAGATATTGATGAATGCACATCATCATGAAAGAGGCCCTCAGTAGAAAAGAACCGCTCAACTCCAGCTTCAGAGGCAGCACAACAGCTTAAAACGTAGTACAATACAAATAATGCAGGTATATCTGCTCCAATACTTTCCCAGTATGCTTTAAGGTTAAATGCATGTGCCTTTGAATCCTTCGATGGCTTAGGCAATTTATCACAATGCTTTAACTTTTCTTCAGCTGTTTTGCTATCTCTCAGAAAATGGGCTCTAGCAGTACGGATGGCTGTATCCCCAGTGGTAACATGCTTCATCAAATCTGAACGACAGCTGAGGATGAAATTAGTTTGCTTTTCGTCATCTGTTTGTAGATCAGAGGTGCGATATTCCTGTGGAAGACCAACAATATCTGCAAACTCCTGCCACTTCTTCCACTGACGCATAACAAGAAATTCTATTTCTCTGTTAGCATATCTTTGCAGATTTGGAAGGTTTACTGTCTCTGGCCACAGATAAGACACAAATGGAACACTCCTGACTCTTCCATAAGCAGCTGTCGTTGTTTCATTTTTTCTTCAAGTGCATTTGCTTCAGGGTGAAAACCTTTCTGACGCAGGTTGATCACAGTTTGTTTCACCTTAGTACTGATAGAGTACCAAAAAATGAGAGAGTGGCTGAATCACGTTGCAATAGTTGCTCAACTAAATACAACTCAAACAATGCACATCTGGCATACTCAAGCAACTGAAAGTCTGGCAAAATAAAATTTTCACTTTCCAAGTCATCTCAAGCAGCCATTGCTATCAAATAATGTTGTAATTGCAGTATACGAGTTATACAAAGGAAGCCACTTGACCATTTGCGAGTATTGCATGGCAATATTACTTTCAAAACATTATGACCTGGAGTCTCCAGTTGAGCAGTTTTCAATGCTTTAAGAAGACGTTTGTGGTTTTTATGTTGTTTGCTGTATCTTTGGCTACCTTTATAGCTAAAGCAACTGAGGGAATTGCTTTTGCCAGATCCTCCATTAGCAATTCCAGGGTGTGACAACCACATCGAAAATGAAGAAGCCATTTTAGGGACCCTTCAGTAATAGCTTGACTGATACCAGCATTTGGAGAAGCTTCATTGTCTACTGTAATAGAAGCAATAATAAGCCATCTTTCTCCATCTTTTAAGTACTGCATCTGTAATGTCATAATAACCTGTATCTAACGTGTCACTATCAGTATCTAAGAGATCCCAACAAAGGCATCTCCCATCCTTCAAAACACCCAAACCTATTAGCTTTCGGGAATTAACATCCTTTCCACCATCCAGCTCCAGTGATGCTACAGAATTGCTAAGGAGTTCCTTTACACGTTCACACAACTTGTTATCATACTCGATTATTGCAGTGGTGAGATCAGATTCTTTAAATCCCGGAGGAATGCTAGCTGAAAAAGCACTAATTAAATATGGATCCCGCAGGAGTTTGAACGACATACGCAGGTTCATACACCATGCTAGAGCAAGTTTTTCAACATGAGTCTTTGCGCTGTCTGTACTTGGAGCAAACATTGTTGTCAAGGCCATCTGTTATTTTAAACCTTTGTTATCATTCGCTAGAACTACCAGCTCTTTCAGGTACGAAGGGGCTTCTAAACCACGTGCATTTTAAAGATGGTAACGAAGGTTTCCAGGTCCAGTGGTCTTACAGTATGTAGTTCCACAATCTCTACTCTCACCACATGGAAGCTTGCGCTTAAGATTGCAGATATAGTATGCGTTGTTAGATGCAAGGTTTTTTTGAAAGTAACTCAGAGACCATTCATTAAGGGACGAAAATCGCATCCGTTTTGTATTAGTACTAGTACCTTGTTCTTCGGAAGGGCAACTCGACTCAGCCATGTTGAACCGCAAGTCCGCGTGGTAATACTGCATGAACTGTAAACGTATTCACGTTAATTATTGGCTAAGTGGCTATTTGTTATCGGCTACAATTTATCCCTGGCTAAAACCAATAAGGGGTGGCTACTGGCTGGCTAATCCTAATCTTAGCTGGTGGAGCCCTGCGCATACTATTTCTCCTGGTCCCCAGTTGTTTATCGATCGTATGTAAAGAAAGTAGGCAATGCATGCACCTTTGGTCGCCCGCTAGTCTCGTTCCCAGGCCTTACATACGTAAAAGGAGTGTTACATTTATGTTGGTCTAAGCGTGACACGTGGTTTTGTGATTGAACAATACAGCAGCGGTCCGATTCCGCGAAACGTACGTTGATTCCATTCAGCGATCAAACAATGATCCAATTCCGTCCCATACTGTATAGCTCAGGATCGTAAATATACTAAAGTCAGCACCAAAAACTAAATGTAATTTAAATCCTAAGATACCAACAGCACACCAAACGGCAGAACGCCTGCAGAGAAGCTAGGTGGCAATATTGGAAATATACTTTCGTAATGTTGGTACATGTACAAATTGCTTCGATTGCAAAACTGAATTGTTCTAAAGGATATCATTGCTTATTGCTGGCACTAATTTATCGTGTATTTGACTGCAGCCAGCAGTTTTATTACATTCATACAACCTGTGACCAGGTCTGATTTGACGTATGCTGCTAACATATCACCCATTAGGAACCACTAATAACCATTAATCAAGTCAGCAGAGCAAATTAGTATTTTCAGCAGAACTCAAATAAAGTAGGATTGATTCAGATAATATACAGCGTGTATGTACATGCACATCTACTACAGATGTAAAGTTCTGCAGTTTCACCATTTGAAATATATCCACCCTGAACAGCAGCCCCCCCACAGAGTGGAATTCAGAGCACCCAAGAGCTCCAGGCATCAACATCAGTGATCAACAGAGATTCCACTGTGCAGCAATCTATTGCTTCACAGCAGCCTACACAGTTTCAGAACATTGCAGGACCAGTGCAGCCTATCTATGGAAACCCAGCTGGCCAACCACTTTACTATGTACCAGGATATCCCTATCCACGCCAGGAATATGTACAGGATCCTGTGAAAATGGCATATGCAAACCTTCCCACACAGCCACATCCAACATCTTTCAACCCACAGCTTTATGGTGGAAACATTTTGTCCACACCTCAGCAAGTACGTGCAATCTCTGTTGTACTAACATGTATGAATTATTCATTGCATTTGCAATTCTTACATGCTGCTAATATCAGCCATATCAGCCAGTCATATTAGTCCAGCCGACCCCAGTCCCAATTAGTTCATCTGTTCGACCAACATCTGGAGATAACTACCTCACTCTGTCTGTTCTAATGACATTTTTGGTCCTCCTTGTTGGAGGCTGGCCGTCGCTTTTATGCACCATTTCTGCGTTATTGGTCTCATTCAATGTAAGTTAGTAGATTGCCGCATTTCTGTATCACTATTTCTTCTTCTTGATCAGGCAAAAGAAGAGGAAAAACGAGGTAACATCGCGGCTGCCAGGACAAAGGCTAACATTTCATTGGGCCTCAACATTGCTGCAGTTGTGTTCGTTGTGGTGGTATGGAGTGTTGTGGCCATTCCAGTAGCTGTGACCGTTAGTGCCCAAACATCAGCGAAAAGTCCGTACTGCTCTTCAGCTGCTTCCAGTCTGTACTATTGCTACCAGTCAAGTTGTTACATGTATAATTTTCATGGTCTGAGCTATAACTGCTACTACTCCAGCTCCTACTCTTACTCTGTTGCATCGAACTACTACTCAAGTGGATATTACTCCACCTATTACCAATGTGGTTTAAGCTACCAACTGATCTGTGTTTAAGCCTGAGCCAGATGCCAGCCAGTGTGAAATGCACGTGATTATTATTATATTACATTGACATGCAAGTAGTAGTACATAATCGCACGTAGTAGTTTCTTGTTTGGTATTCTAGTGAAAGTGTCTGTGGCTCTTTATAGTGACCAACTTTACAAGAACATGCAATATACGTCATGTACATTTTTTTGAAAAATAAAATCGGTGTTTCCGAGAAATTTGCATTACGGATATATTATAAAACGTTATGAAAACGCATCGCGTTTGAATCGCACTATAACTTTCGAACGCTTAACGCTGTCGGCTTCCCATTGTCAACACCTCATACACCCCCCATTTCTGTATGTATGCTGTCTAGCACAAGCACAGTGCCGATGTTACGAGGTCCGATATCCCATGAGGTTCAAAACCTGCAACTTCTGGGTAGGAGCTTTCAAGTCGCATAATGCTTGTTGTTTAAATCGAACTAGAATACAGAAATGTGCAGTTTCATGTTGTTATATGTGGCAAAACGACGCTGTTGTAGAGAACAAAAGGGTACTGCCTGTCTTCGTACCCAGTCCCAGAATTATCCTCTGGCTACTCATGAATGGGACAGGAACACTTTTAATGAATGACAATTGCGCCAAGAGCTTCGCTGTTGTGATCGAAATAATCTCTAGCTATGTAATGGCAGTTGACTACCATCACCATCATTATAGTCATCATAGCCATCATTAATTTTATCATCAGTTGTAGCCCCAACATGATTATTGGTAACCTTGGCATCACAACTGTTGCCATCTGCCCCATCACACCCTTCACCTCTTTGTGTATCACCATCACTATTGTCATGATCATCACTCTTTCTATCACAATCACCATCAACACAATCATCTCCATAATCATTTTGAGATTGATTGGTATTATCATCTTCACTAACAGCACTATTGCCGATGATGTCTTCTGTATACTCCACGACTGATACTATCGACAGTACATGAATTCAAAGGGGAACAACGCCATATATGGTTACCCCGTACTGTAAAGTACAAATACGGTGTAGGCACGTCAGACAGTATCCAGTCATGTTACTGGGTTACCAGGAAAACCCTTCCCCTCCGACACACCCATTTCCACTAACAAATAATTGCTTCTAATTTTATCACATAGTAAATGGAATTAGAATTCCAATGGCCGTCCAAAACTAAAAGTCCCTTTTTTGTTTAAAGATGAGGATTTGATAGCACATCCGACGGAGGCACCTACAACCAAAGCAAAGATGGCATCTAGGCAACCACGATGATAAAAATGGGATTAAAAACAAAGCTTCAGCCTTTTACTATGACATTCCTATCCTTAGTGTAAGTTTAGTGGCTTTTTGTACACTGGTTCGATATGCAAATAGGATAGCTGACAGATGCTCATGCCAGTCATTTTGATTGCTATTGTCGAGTTTAATAAGTAATGCTTGCAGTGTCTGATTGAATCGTTCAGTTAAATCATTTGTTTGCGAGTGATGCGCTATATAAAGAACTTTGTGATTGGTTCCTGTACATTGAAAGAGTTCTTGTTGGACTACATTAACAAATTCTCTCCCTTGATCTGATATTACGACCTCACAACATCCTAGCCTATGCCCAAGAAACGATGATGAATTTTTAAAAGTCATGCTACATGGAATATACTTACCTGCAGAAACACTCATACAGTGGCACTCCATGAGCAGACTTATCTTTAAGTGGTACAGCTTCCTACCACTTGCTAAAATAATCAACCAAAGTCACCACATACTTATTTCCATTTAAAGTTGTGGGTAGTGGATCTATGAGGTCAATACCAACCTGATGCCACACATTTGGAACAGGACACTGAAAAGTTATAAAGTTTATGCGTACATACCTTCTATTCCAGAATGGCATGACTCCAGTATCCGCCGTTTTTCACCGTCTGATCGCACGCAAATCTTCCACTTTGATGCCTCGTCGATGCCATCGTTCTTGTAGTATAACTTTCCTGCTTCAAACTTGAAATTTTTACATTTGCGTCTTATATTCCCTTTGTCATGCCCTTGGGGGTACTGGCTACTACGTAAATACGTCTCCACAGCAGTGAACTCACCATCCGCCATAGTAGCTCTCTTTAAGCGCACCCATAAAAGCCTGGTTCTAGAATTCCAGCTGGAGAGTCATACATGCCTTGTGGGAGTCATTAGTGCCTTAGGCGTTAATGACTGGGCGAGTAATTTATGCCTGGGAGTCAATTATGCCTCTGACACCACTACATAATTCAGCAATGGAAAACACCCCACAGTCTTTACATCCATTCTGTTGCTAAATGTCAAGAGTTCGGATGATGAGAAGATTTCTCGTCAGGGATTTCATACATCTGTGCTACTTAATGAATTAATCTTTCACTCATAGAAGAAGCCAGGCTGTCCATCAATTAAACTTCTCAACATTTAGCTCCTATATGCTTGCAGTACATACCCTAGTGACTAGCTCCTACATGAACATAAAATTTAGCTGGGATTGTGCAAGTGGTTAATACATATAAAGTGTAGAGCTTACTTGTGTAACGAGACACTGCAGCAGCCAAAAGAAGTATCTAATTAAAAAGAGAGACATGCATATATACACAGGACAAGGTCAAAGTACAGTCCAGCTGGAGCCAGCACAAACACGCATGCGTACATAGATCCAAAAATATATTATGTCATTTGCTACACTACTTCCTCCTTCGAAAAGGCTGGCCTCCTGGTCCGATTCAATAACGATCCGGCGGGTGTCTTATCCGCTGTGGATAACGACGAGGCAGTGGCTGGTCTGCAGCTGGTTGTTCGTCCTGGGGGGTGGCCACTCCTGCTTGTACATCTTCATGACCATGAACTTCTAAGACCCGTTGTCCGCAGGCAGGTTGTTGTACTATTTCTTGTTCCGCTATCTCAAGGTCATCACTGTCATCAAAGAATTGCAATGTCGTACCTGGGTACTCGGGGCGATGATGACTTTGATTCGTACTGGTTGGGCCCTCTGCTTCTGGATTTTTAGCATCAACATCATCCAAGTCCAAACGAATATCACTAGGGCATGGTTTCAGGCGATCAAAGTGTACGACCATCCTCTTACGTCTCCGTGCTGCAATTCGTCGTAGATCAAGGATTCTGTACGTGACCGCAGAAAGCCTCTTCACCACCCTAAATGGCCCAGTCCAGGGACAATGGAGTTCCTAGGCTTTCCCTTGGGCACAACAGGGGTATGTAACCACACAAGGTCACCTGGTTCATACTGCTTCCCATGGACCCTCTGATTGTAGACCTCCTTCATCCTCTCCGTTGCCGTCCCCATGTTATCCCGAGCAGCTTGGAAGGCCCCTTGTAAGATTTTCTGCAGTTGTCTTGCATACTCATGTTGTGGCTGGGGTTCTGTTGGTGTAGACCCATATACTAGATCCACTGGCAACTTGGCCTGCCGCCCGAACATTAAAAAGAAGGGGAGAAACCTGTGGAGGGATGTATTGAAGTATTATAGGCCATACAAATTTTCCTCAAATGCAATTCCCATTGAGTAGGGTTGTCGTGGGCAGATGTTGCTAGCATGCTGATCAACGTACGATTGAATCGTTCAACAAGTCCATCTGATTGCGGGTGGTATGGTGTTGTACGTGTCTTACTGATTTGTAGTAATTTACACACTTCTTTCATCACATCAGACTCGAACTGTCGCCCTTGATCAGAATGCAACTGCTGAGGGATAGAGAACCTGCAGAAGAATTCATCAATCAGTGTGGTAGCTACTGTTATTGCCTCCTGATTAGGAATGGCATAAGCCTCTGCCCATCTGGTGAAGTAGTCGGAAGCAACTAAAATATAGGGTTTTTTTGCATCCCCCGAGGTGATGGGTCCAACTATGTCTACTGCAACAATTTGCATTGGGTACCCAGAACTAATACCCTGGAGAGGGGCACGGCCTCGATGCGGGGGCATTTTCCTAGTAGCACACTTCGCACATGTGCTACACCACTTCCCAACATCTCCTGCATGACCTGGCCAATAAAACCTCTCCTTCAGGCGGGAAAGTGTCTTTCCTTCTCCTAAGTGTCCTCCCAGTATGCCCTCATGTAATTGCTTCAAAATATCTTGGCGAATAATCGCCGGGGCAATAATCTGCAAATGCTCACTCCCCTGATTGTCTTCATATCGTCTGTACAAGACACCCTTTTTTACAACCAACTGGTCCCATTGCTGCACTAATATGTTTAGTTCCCTACTCTTCCCTTCCAGTTCCCCAAGGCCTACCATGCTCCCACAACTTACTGCCCTGAGCACAATCCCCACATTTTCATCCTCCAGCTGCAGCTGGCGCATGCTCTTCGCATCCCCAGTTCCTGTCTGAAGCCGCTGTGGCTGAACAGCTGATACGCCCATGCCTTTGCTGCTGGAACCACCCGTGATGTTGGCTTCATTTTCATCTGGGCCAATACGGGAAAGGGCATCAGCATTTCCATGGTTGCATCCCCTGCGGTGAATTACAGCAAAGTCATACTCTTGGAGCTGCTCTAACCATCTTGCAAGTTGCCCTTCCGGTTCTTTCATGTTGTAAAGCCATTGCAAGGAGCTGTGATCAGTACGAAGAGTGAAGTGACGTCCTAGCAAGTATGGCCTGAAGTGTTTCGTAAAGGTGACTACTGCCAATAGCTCTTTCCTTGTCACGCAGTACTTTCTCTCAGCTTTACTAAGTGTGCGACTCCCATAGGCCACTACTTTCTCCTCTCCATCGTGATCCTGAGACAGCACTGCTCCTATACCATACTGACAGGCATCTGTATCAAGGATAAAAGGTTTCTCAAAGTCTGGAAAGGATAGTATGGGGGCAGACAATAGTCGCGATTTGAGTTCATCAAATGCATGGATACACTCTTGTGTCCATTGAAACTCACGACCTCGCTCGGTAAGTTGGTGTAACGGTCTGGCAATGGCAGCAAAATGGGGGATGTACTTCCTGTAGTATCCCACAAGACCAAGGAACTGTCTGACATCTTGTATTGAATTAGGCATCTTCCAGTTTCTGAACTGCAGAAACCTTTTTGGGGTCAGTACTAATACCCTGTCTTGATATTCTGTGCCCTAGAAATGTTACTTCTTCACGAAAGAGATGACATTTGGAAGTTTTCAACCGCAAACCTGCTTGCCTTAATCTATCCAGCACCAATTCCAAATTGGATAAGTGCTGCTGAAAACACTTACCTACAATCACGATATCGTCTATGTAGACAAGACAACTTTTCCATTGGATGCCAGACAAGACCAGGTCCATTAACCGCTGAAAGGTTGCTGGAGCGTTGCAGAGACCAAAGGGCATAACCTTAAATTCGAAAAGACCTTCTTGCGTGCAGAACGCAGTCTTTTGCCTGTCATTCTCATCCATCTCCACCTGCCAGTAACCACAAATAAGGTCGAGAGTTGAAAACCACTTAGACCCATTCAAAGCGTCCAGCGAGTCATCTATTCTTGGGAGGGATAAGCATCCTTACGAGTGATAGAATTTAACTTGCGATAATCCACGCAAAAACGTAAGGAGCCATCCTTCTTCGTGGCTATGACCACCGGGGATGCCCAGGGGCTTGAAGAGGGCTGCACAATTCACGCTTGAGCATATCTTCAATTAGCTTGCGGGCCTGTTCTCTTCGAAAGGGTGGCATTCTCCTAAAACTGCTGACGGATTGGAGGATTATTGCCAGTATCAACTGACTGCTTAACCATGTTAGTACGCCCCAGTTCATCGTTCGACTCAGCAAAGACATCTGCATATGCCATCAACACGTGGTACAACATCTCCATTTCTTCCTTACTCAGATCAGCTGCACAGTTTTGTACCATCTCCCACAATAATTTCGACTTACTTTCAGAAACTTTTGGTATCTTCTTTTCTTGGCTCATTGCATCTGTTACAGGTGCCAACAACGATTCGTCCTGCAACCTGGTGGCTCTGGCTATTCTTGTACCCTTATGAACGACAGTCCCTCAGTTGGCAAAGGATTACACATCAGAACAGGAATGCTACCTAAAGGCTCTCCTATTGAAGGTGTAACCACGGCTCCTGCAACAATTATAGGATATGTCTGGTCTGCTACCCTCCACTAACCATACCCCTTTGCATGTGGAAGATGTGTACGCCATGGTTTGAATCTCACTATAGGCTGGTATCTTGACAGTCTCTATGAGACTAACACTCACCTCATTGGCCAACATGTCACTACTGTTGCTACTGTCAGCATGGTGCGTAACTGGATGGAAACTCCTTCGAGCTGCAACACCATCTTGGATAGGTCAATGATGCCATGGTGTTTCTCTAGAAAGTCCAGCCCCAGGATAGATCCACCTTGAGGGAGTCAACGACTACAAGGTCACAGAAAAATGCCTGATCTGCCAAATGGAAATCAAAGGAGTAGTCACTCCACACACAGGAACAGTGCTAACCCTCTACACCAAAAAGGTGCCTCCCTCTCCACGGTGACAGTCCAAATCTGCTTGCACCTCCAAGTCTGTCCCAGACATCTTTTCTTACAAGACTTACTGCTGCACCTGTGTCTAACATGAATTCTACAGGTGAACCCTTAACAATAGCTACAATGAACTTCGACATAGCAGGATTAACAGCTAAACTATACAAACTTTTGTTTACATGGACCATTGTTTCCTTACCCCCATATGCTTGGTCCTTAGCATAGAGGGTATCTAGTTTTCCTGCTTCCGCTTCTGCCAGCCAGCCGCGCAGCCCCTGGCAAAGTGTCCTTCCTTGCCACACTTTAAGCAGATGATCGTATCCTTGGAGGCTGCTGGTTCTCGGGAGGAATTATACGTCTCGGGTTTCCTTCTACCTGCGCGTGCTTGTGCCGGCCGTTCAGACGTCTCTAGTTTTCCCATCCTTTCTGACAATGAGTGGATCATGGCCATTAAGGTTTCCCGTTCTTCGACCGGGACATCACTGACGACGGATATTTTGGAGCCTTTGGTCTCTTGATGGAGATACGACTCCATTTCCATCGTGCACGAAACCGCGTCGTCCAGAGTCTTCGGTTGTCTCTGTCGGACAGCAAAAGCAACCTTAGGATTATCCAACTCACTGAGATATCTTTCGAGAGACAGCAAATCCTTAGCCTTTTCGTCAATTCCGGGAAACGCTTTGTCTGCGAGAATGCGCAACTCATCCCCGAAATCACTCCACTGTTCGTCCGGTCGCCTTTTCCTGGTCTGAAATTCGACAACATACAGCTGACGCTTACTTTCAGGCTCAAAGCGCTTCTGTAAAGCGTCCTTCGCTGCTTGGAAGTCTTGTTTCGCCTCTGGCGCCAACCTCCTCCAAGCGGTTTGAGCCTTTCCGGTTAGCCGAACTGGTAGCCAGAGTAGTTTCGTCGGTTCGTCCCAGCCATTAACCAAAGCCGCGGCCTCAAAGTGCTCAACCCAATCGGTCCAATTTCTGTCACCAGAGTAGGTGTCGGGAGAAACCAGCGGTCGGTTGGTTTTGGTCTGAGCCAGAACCCTCGGGTTCGGAATTTCCGCTCCGCCTTCTTGTTCGACCATCCTGCCGACTACGCCAAGTGTAACGAGACACTGCAGCAGCCAAAAGAAGTATCTAATTAAAAAGAGAGACATGCATATATACACAGGACAAGGTCAAAGTACAGTCCAGCTGGAGCCAGCACAAACACGCATGCGTACATAGATCCAAAATATTATGTCATTTGCTACACTTGCATGTGTGATGGATTTGCACAACAGGATTTGGAGTGTGTTGAAACTGAAGTACCTTACCCATAACAGGGTTCTGGAGTCCATTAACATTTGGAGAGCTTTTTATCAAAAGCATTTGGCCTGCATGGATAATTGCATCAGAAAGCTCATGACCATTAAACAGATCATATTCATCAATTTTATACAGACTTAAATGATCCATTCTTGACATTCTATTGTTTCAGGTGTAAGGGCATTTTCATCAACCACAATTAACTCATGCATCTTCTGAGAATGAGAAAGACTTAGCTGATTGCAACTGAGATGATCGATGATGATGTTGCGGATTGGCCCTTTGTGGTGATACAGATTTGTTTGTAGTATGATACTCTGTTAGTCGAGATACATTGACTGCATTCTTCTGATCAGAGTTTTTCCTGTCTTTGGATTGTATAAGCGATACATACCCTGTGTGTCTGTATGTGTGTCTGTATGTGTGTCTGTATGTGTGTCTGTGTGTCTACATGCGTTTCTCTGTGTGTGTCTGTGGTGTGTCTTTGTGTAAGTGCATGTGTGTGTGTGTGTGTATGTGTGTGTGTGTGCATTTGCATGCTTCTGTATGTGTGTTACCCTGTGCATGTGTGTATTAACCTGTGTGATACAAATCCACTCGACGATCCAAAGGTCCGGACCATTCCTTTATGCAATTACCTAGTTTGACCCCACTCTACCCATCCATTGCCATGCCAACTAATGAGTGTCCCTGTGTTTCTTTCTGTGTTTGAGTGTGTGTTGTACAGTGTACATGTGTCTGTGTGTGTGCATTTGCAAGC
>JABACO010000002.1:11169677-11400211 GCA_013339895.1 Ephydatia muelleri | reverse complement strand
TATGAATGATTGATCCAGTACGCTCACACACTCATGGTACACATCCAATACACTCATGGCACACAAGTGATCCAATACACTCATGGTACACAAGTGATCCAATACACTCATGGTACACAAGTGACTCATGGTACACACGACTTGCCACCACCCTTGCACCCCACCTGACTCCCTCCCCTCGCTGCCTTGTGTCCCGATCCACACCAACACAACGTACGTCCCCAGCAGCGTCCAGAGCAGAACCTCAGTGTGGATCCCGTACACGTCGTGGGGAAAGTTGTATGCGGGGAGCATCTGGCCCAGCACGGCCAGGGGCATGGAGAGGCATCCCGCCAGGACCACGCCCACAAAACTCGCACAACCCGCCTCCAGAAGTGCCCCCTTCTCCCTTCTCCCCACTGCTGTCTCCGCACGAGAGCAGCGCTCGGGAGGTGTTAAGGATGAGGAGGAAGTGGAGGCAAAGGTGAGGTGGAACATGTAGCTGTGTGTTGGGAGGAATCGAGGGTGTGAAGTCTGGGAGCATGAGAACTAACACATGACCACCACTCCACTACCCTGTACATAACCACTCCACTACCCCTACAGGTACATAACCACTCCACTCCCCCTGTACATAACCACTCGACTACCCCTGTACATAACCGCTCCACTACCCCTGTACATAACCACTCCACTGCCCTGTACATAACCACTCCACTGCCCCTTGTACATAACCATTTCCACTACCCCCGTACATAACCACTCCACTGCCCCTGTACATAACCCCTCCCACTACACCTGTACATAACCACTCCCACTACCCCTGTACATAACCACTCCACTCCCCCTGTACATAACCGCTCCACTACCCCTGTACATAACCACTCCACTCCCCCTGTACATAACACTCCCCCTGTACATAACCACTCCACTGCCACTGTACATAACCGCTCCACTCCCCCTGTACATAACCGCTCCACTCCCCCTGTACATAACCACTCCACTGCCCCCTGTTAATAAACCACTCCACTGCCCCTGTACATAACCACTTCACTCCCCCTGTACATTAACCACTCCACTGGCCCCTGGTACATAACCACTCCACTCCCCCTGTACATAACCACTCCCCCTGTACATAACCACTCCCCCTGTACATAACCACTCCACTGCCCCTGTACATAACCATTCCACTGCCCCTGTACATAACCGCTCCACTCCCCCTGTACATAACCGCTCCACTCCCCTGTACATAACCACTCCACTGCCCCTGTACATAACCACTCCCCCTGTACATAACCGCTCCACTCCCCCTGTACATAACCACTCCACTCCCCCGTACATAACCACTCCCCCTGTACATAACCACTCCCCCTGTACATAACCACTCCCCCTGTACATAACCACTCCCCCTGTACATAACCACTCCCTCTGTACATAACCGCTCCACTCCCCCTGTACATAACCACTCCACTACCTCTGTACATAACCACTCCCCCTGTACATAACCACTACCACCTCTGTACATAACCACTCCACTCCCCCTGTACATAACCACTCCCCCTGTACATAACCACTCCAGTACCTCTGTACATAACCACTCCTACCTACCTCTGTACATAACCACTCCACTCCCCTGTACATAACCACTCCCCCTGTACATAACCACTCTCCCTGTACACCCCCCTGATACATAACCGCTCCACTCCCCCTGTACATAACCACTCCACTACCTCTGTACATAACCACTCCACTACCTCTGTACATAACCACTCCACTACCCCTGTACATAACTGCTCCACTCCCCCTGTACATAACCACTCCCCCTGTACATAACCACTCCCTCTGTACATAACCGCTCCACTCCCTCTGTACATAACCACTCCCTCTGTACATAACCGCTCCACTCCCCCTGTACATAACCACTCCACTACCTCTGTACAACAGCTCCAATACCCCTGTACATAACAGCTCCAATACCCCTGTACATTCAGTCTACTCTTTTTGGATGATGAAGGAAGGCCACAAGCCACGACCAAATGTATCGATGTGTGTGTGAAAGGTTTGGATCTTCTAGTACTTACTTTGACAACAACAAAATACGCTCACTTGTACATTAAACTGCCGCATTTACCAAATGCAGTTGGATACAGCACACATGTATCTTTGATACCGATACCATGCAATTGCCTATCACCAGGAGATTGCAAACTAACAAATCAAAACCAATAGTTTCATGTACGCAGAGCAAATTTGCCAATTCAACACATGAAAGCATTGCTATGGGTCTGGGTCTACCATAAAATATTTTGTTGGCAACACCATATTCTTGATGCTGGACACCAGACCCACAGCCAGTTGTTAATGAGTGCAAATACTAGTAAATTGTCTCATGTTAGTTAGAAAGTATTTGTATCGCAAACAATACATCAGAAATGTATACATACCAATAAGACACATATCAAAGGCAGAACAGTTTTGATTGGGCAAAATGGCACTGATTATAACTAGAAGGTAATAAACCAAATTATCAGATAATCGGTCAAATAGTATACATGTAAGTATGACCACACCCTCCTCAGCTGGAGGTGTGAAATTTGAAGGTTGAACGAATGGTAAGAATTTTTTAAATCTTTCTTTCTAATTTTACTGGAGTAGCGGTAGATTGCTTTCAGTTTGTGTTGTGCAAGACAACATCTTGCTCACACACACACACACACACAAATACACACACACACAAACACACACACACACACACACACACACACACACACACACACACACACACACACACACACACACACACACACACACACACACACACACACACACACCATACCTGGTCCAAGGAACGTAGTAGGTTCTATCGTACAGGTTGGGATCAGTGTCATGCCATGTCCACCAGAGTAGCTTGACCCCTAGGATGTCGTAGGGAACATCCAGGAGGACAACGCAGATGGCCAAGGCAAAAGGCTCAAGAAGCACACTGAGCTTGAGCCTTGAAACAGCCACGTAAGCAGTGTAGTAGAAGCAAGGGTCTGCGGGTGTGTGTGGAGGAGGAGGTGATGAAGTGAGTTTACAAACTAGAGCTGAACTCCACAGAATGCACATGCAATTACGACAATTTAACAAAGATATCTGGCACACATATGGACAGTGTGTGCTTTGTAAGATGCAAAAGTATGGTAACAACAGATACTGTAAAGCGAATGTGTGAGAAATGCAAGCTACATTACAAACATGTAGGATGCTGCAAAACTCTCAATGGTACAAACAGGACTAAAAAATTAGACTGGAAAAAAAAAAGATACGTCATCCAACTAGGAACGCATCTGTAACAATGTACACACATACACACACACAAGTGCCACTACTGCTGAGGCAGTGTACATTGTTGCGACCGTACAAATTTTTATTTTGGTATTAGAGGCTCTCACATAAGAAGGTGATGTAGAGAGGAAGCCTTGTGTTGAACAGCACGGCTGTGCCCTGGAAGTGCCAGAAGTTGTCCACATCAGGTAAGGTATAGGACAGCAGCTCTATCACCAGGCCATGGAGCAATGCAGCACACCAGAGCTGAGAGAAACGTCCTCCACTCCTGAGAGCTGTGTGTGTGTGTGTGTGTGTGTGTGTGTGTGTGTGTGTGCGCGCGTACATGTGAGTGTGTGTATGTGCGTGCGTGGGTACGAGTGTGTGTGTGGGTGTATGTGTGTACATGTGTGTATGTATATGCATGTTATGTGTGTGTGTGCATGTCCGTGCATGTGTGTGTGTTGTGTGTGCACACGGCAGGGCCATGTTGAGGAAATGTGTCAGTATTGTGTACATGAGGTGTACATACATGTATGTCTTCTTTCCCGAAATAAAACAGTTCTTTCCTTCTTTTAATACACACATATACACACATGGGGATGGCTGTGTGCTACGATAACTCGCATGCTTCCAGAGTTGACCCCTATGAACTATAAAATATTAATTCTTGTGCATCATTTGGGTGCCTAGGTGTATACAAGTTGTCACACACCCACTCCCTGAACAACCATGTACACACACACACACACATACATACATAATCACACACACACACAACATACAAAACATAATCACACACGCACACAACACACACACACACAAACACACACACACACACACACACACACACGCTACACACATACACACACTTACACGAGAGGTATCGCGGTGGACTAAATTGTACAATATTCCTACATCATCAGTACATGTACAATGAAAATTGAAACAGCTGCCTATTCATGTATGAGATATCATCTCTGATACAGGAGCTCTGCTAGAGCGCTGACATGTCAAAGGCGTCGTCGTCTGCACGTGATGACCTAAACCCAATATTACCGCGTCACTCACCGTGCTTCATAGTCAAAGTCACCCACACAAGGAACGTCACTTCGACCAATAGGAAGGTGGGATTCTCCGCCCATATTTCCAGCGGACTCCTGAAAGATATGATGCTCTTTCTCGAGTCGCTTGCCCAATATATTCGGGCTCGATCCAACACGGCGTGAATGGTTTCGGCCATCTTCCTAGTATATATCGCGCGATTAATTAGTTATTAATTTGATTAATTGTATTAGTTTTTTCTTTTATTGTTATTTTATTAGACACAACAATAATTACACGACAATAGAACAAAAACAACAAAAAAAACCATCCATGTCATCCATGCCGGCAAGGGACCCCCAAATGCTGCCTAATATGGCTACCGGGATTTGGTACTTTGAATAGTCTTTGCAGTAGGAACCGAGTTGTCATGCCTAATTTATTCATGGTGCATATATATATTTATGATTTAATATAGATCGACCTATCGTATTAATTGATTGTTTAAATTTAATTAAAATTTATGGTCCACCGGTAGGTGTGGAGGTACTGATGACGTTGCCTGGACATTCCGATACGTCATCTAGTTGCTGACTCTGTATTTGACTCCAGTGTGGGTAATTGCATTGTGTCTTGCTATGTTCACGTCACGTAGGCAATATAAACAATATCGATACCGCAGTTTATTTCGGCAACCCATCTAACTGGTTTCTGTTGACTTGGTATAGTGTCTCTCAGCAAGAATTTCAAGCGCACAATCTGGTGTGCGAGCCCAATTATTTTTGAGTGGTCAACACTAGCATGGTTGGGCATGTACGTTCATAATGATGGGTAGTCTGGGGACAAGGATAGAGCCTTATGGACCTGATGCAATACAGTTCTCAGTGACAGATCTGTAGGAGGAACACGACCATTTACTTTAACACTCTTCACACATGGAAGAAGGTACACACGTGTATCTATGCAACACCAATGTCATAGTGATTGCTCCAGTCATTTGCTTCTAATGTGGCAACCCACGTGCAGCAGAGATATGCAATCATCTAGGTTCTAGCACTCACAAGTTTTGTCGGATATGCATGGTAAGTATTATATTGAATGCATTGATGTGATTACATGTTCTTACTCTGTTATAGGCTGATGTGAGATCAGACCATATTTGTGTTGGGGTGAAAAGAAAGAAGCATGATTCACTGAGCAAGTGCAGAAAGGCAGCTAAAACCCATCAGGTAAAAAGTACCATAAGGACTGAGTACGGTATGAGGGAGACAGAGAATCCTTTCTTGGAATTTTCACTTGACTTACATGAGTACGTTACATTGTTAAGTGAATTAATAACAATTGTGCATTGCAGACTGCATTTTTTTAAGAGTACTCCAGTGGAAACATTGCACACTTTGTTGTTAGGATTGTATAAGTACTCGCTGAGAGCTAAAATACCACAATTCTCACAGCAACAGCGAGCAGAACTTTCTGCATGCATTTCTGCCTTTCAAACATCAGGTCACAATAGGGAAGATATCTACTGATGTAGCTAAACACTACAAGTCCTTTGTAGGTAGAGACTTTAAGGCATTGGCTCAGATGGCACTTTTTGTGCTCTTTCCTTATTTGTCTGCAGCAGAATTAGAAGTTTGGATAGCTGTGTCTAAGGTGTGCATTTCATAATTTTAATTATGTTATAATTTACTGCCATATTTTTTTTTGTTTTAGGTGTTCAAAATTGCATATTGTGATCCTTTTGATCCAGAGAAGATGGAATACTACAAAACTGTGTGCCAAAATTTTGTCACTGCAATTGAAAATCACCTTCCTGAATGGAAAACTAAGCTAAAGGTTCACCTTGTACTCCATCTACCAGATGATATGGCCCAACTGCAGCATTTAACACAGAACGGTACAATGAACACATTTTTTGTACATTTAAATTATACAACTCTCTGCTTTCAGTTGTGAGAGTTTTAACTCTCTTATTCGAACATGGAACATCTTTGGTAACAGACGTGCACCTAGTAAAGACATTGCCAACAACTTTGCAGTGCAAGAGAGCATACGGTTTACGTTTTCAGGAAGTTACTACAATCCATCTGAAAGGTATATGCAGTTTATTTGTGTGTTATGTCCTTTAGCCTTCTATGATTTAGGTGTGGTGATGACCTAGTGAGGCTTTATGAATCAGCAGAAGTACAAGAATATCTCTACGGAATTGATTCTAAACAGAATAAGCACATACATAAGCCAGGAACATTGCGTAAGGCAAGTTTTGCCTGCATGTTTGCTTTTTTGGGAGGGATTACAATTAACAAAACAATTAATCTCTACATCTTAACTTCATTTATTGTAGCACTCAAGTTCAATTAAATACAGTTTGGACTTAATAAAGCTAAGCATTGCAGAGGTTGGAGAGGTTACCTTGAACAGTCTTGACCCAAGTTTCACAGTTCTACTGCCTCATGGATTGGACAGAGACCAACAAGTGACAAGTGGCAGTGCCATCGTTGGGTCTGATGGGCTCTTGATTAACATATGCGACTTCATTCAACACAAATCACAAGCCAATATTACTGTAAGTTTGTATTGATTAATGTAGAAGTTTCTTTTAAACCTTAAACTTATACATACTAGGAGATCTGACTTCTGGTTGCTTGTTTTCAAGTCGACATGGCAACCTTTTGTGTTGTACGTCACATGGAGCCTGTCTTGACACCTGAAGGAGCACCAGTCCTGAATGAATTTGAATGCCCTTTGATGACACGTACAAACATTCTTCGGTTTATTCCTTCTGAAGACGTCAAGACATCAGTTTCTTTGGTACACCAATGTGATCTTTGATGCAAAGCAACGAACACCATCACTGCTACCACTGTTGAAAGGCACAAGATTTCTGTCACGAAAACTGTGTTTCATCACAACTGGAACAATGACATGTATTGTTTGAATATTTTTTGTATTCATAATGCGATGTAATTTTTATTCTTATTTTAATGCTTATTGACTACACATAAACGCAACCGTATCGGATTTTTGCAAATTACTAGCTATACATCGACGTTTACGTTCACGTACTGACAAGAACACGCCACCGATACGCCGAACAATGTTACTTTAAAATTAAAAAGCGGTGCCGATCGCTAGCGTTACGCGGATACAAATACTCGAGCGTAACGCCAACGTAAACGCCCCTGGTTCACTGTCAAATTATTGGCCGTGTATACTGGCACCCGGGGTTAAAAATTGCCCAAACGCACACGTCTTTGCCAACCTTCTTAGCTCCGCCATGTGCTTTTCCGTCTCATCTCCCTGCTGTCGATAGCGGTGAAAACCGAAATGCTTTGCAACTACCAGTCATGCTGGTCTGTAGTGCCTTTTCGAGCCGGGAGCGTGAGGAGCGTGGAGGTCGCTTAAACCCTTGTAGGCTGACGACCCCACCATTTTTAAGAAATGAGGATAACCTTTTCCGTTCGTCTTTACCGTTGTTTGGCTAATCGCTCTGCATCATGACTCGAAATATTCACCCTCTGTGCGTAGAACAGCTCCGAAGTCCTTTCCGAAAGGAAAGACACCATTGCCACCCTCAAAAATACAACTGGAAGGTCCCCTGTGGAGTGCATGAATGATGAGAAGATTTGATTTGCTGAAAGCTAGAATGGACGTCGCATTTATTTGAGCACGCCGTCGTGACGGCGTGCTGATCATTCTCCAGCGAAGGTCGATTGCTTCGCGCACTCTTCGTATAGACGCCATGCACGGCACTTCAGTGACCAGTGTTCCCTGTTAACTGCCTTGCTGATTGCCGAGGGAAGACCCGCCACAAACTGCTGCAGCAGTAGTTCTATCATATCACATGTTCTATAGCCACACCGATTGCTAACATGCAGGGTATCTTTTTTAAAGGTTAGGTTTTGTTCTTTGCCGGAATTGAATGCGGTAATATTGTGTATCAAAACTCTCCTTCTCCGTCCAATAGCTGTATGGATATGAGTGTGCCATTTATGTATAATGATACAAAACACATGAAGTACTACCAGTATGGAATATTCTTTTGAAAAGTTCACAATGCAATATTAAATTCATCCGAGTACTGTACATACATGTATATACTTCAATGTGGAGGCGCGCGGTGTCTTTTATTGATTAACCTTTGCTTTGTTTTATTATTCCTTTCTTTAAATTCCTGAGTCGGAATTGGACCGCGTGCATGCTATGACAACACAGGGCTCTAGCAGCCACACTAATCTTCCTATTTGCATTCAGTATTTAATAACGGATCATGTTGAAATCTGATACAATTTGCTGTTTCACGTTTCTTGCATGGTACAGTTAGTGTACATACGTGCAGGCTTACCGAGCAATAGTGAGGAGGTAATACATGCCAGTACAATTTAAAATTTAATAACCTTAATTGGCCCGGTTAGGAGGAGGTGGGAGGAGGAGAGAGGAGGAAGGAGGGAAAGGGTGCGTACACCGTATGCAAAGGAAATAAATCGGAGGTGTATGGATAATACATGCATGCCAGTACAATTAAAAATTTAACCTTCATTGGCCCTAGAATTGGATGTCGTGCCAATGGCCTCCTGCAGACTCAATACATGTATATATAATACAGCAGCTGTTTTGTACGGCTTTGTGTGGTATATTTGCACGCATGGGTGCGAAACATGGCTTTTTATACACTTTTAATCCCACTATCGTCTAATACTTAATTTGACAGGGATAGTTAATCACGCAACCGCGCGGTGATACATGCACAGTGGGTATCATGGTTAGATGGTAACCTTCATCGCGGCTGGCAACCTGCATGCTGCGACTGCCGTTTTAAAAAAATTGCATGAGATCAAGTGAAGAGAACTGCACCAGAATAATTACTTAGATCATTGTTGTCATGTTATCATACAGTGCCATTTACGTCAATGAGCGATTTTATGGGATCGTTTCCGCGAAAAGGGACCAAGCGCATACATTATAAAATTTCTATAACAATAGAAATGTAACGCTTGCGTTGAAATGTATACGAATTCAGTGCCTTACAACTCAAACGACAGATAGTCCGATTCTCAGTGCGTAAGAAAGGATGTGTAGAGAACATTTCAGACTGCTAGAATATCAACAAAATACTTGAACTCTTGAAACAAAAAAAACATGCTCTACGTCCTTTTGCATGGTGTATATCTTCATGGGTGCAAATGTTCCAGTATTAGTTAGTAAATTGCTTCAAAGGCTTACATTTTGTACCGGTGTCCGTAGAAAAGGTCGCCTTTAAATGTGACCGACCGGGCTGCATCGTGAGAATGAAGTGTGTGTGTAACGATAGAAACCGGACAATTCAAGGTGAATGAATATGCACGAGACGTATTTAATAAATGACACGCATAATTCTTAATTAACGTGACCTTCCAACGAAGCATGTATATACATATCGTTAGCCACCGCAAGCAAATGAATCTAATATGTCTCTTTTCCGAATAGGGTAGTATAGACTTTATACTCTAAAACTGCTAACACTGGAGTAGCCGAACCATGCACGCTTTGTGTACCGTCAACAACACGTACTGCATAAACATATACATAAATACAAATGCAACTAGCAATTAAATAGGTGCGATGCGGGCGCGTTTATACCAATAAGTCACGAGACAAAAGCTTAATCAAAATTTATTGGCTGCCAGAATTGCATATTTTACAAATCACCATGGCTCTCGAGCTGTCCGCTGGCGAGCTGCTGCACCATTTTAGGGACTACCTGAGGCATTGTGGGGCGCTGATGGCCACCGCAGTGCTCGTGTTGCTGTCCTGCGCGTTGAAAGGTGAGGGACCGGAAGAGGTCGTGACCTTTGCACGGCCTGAAATTGTGGCCGCCGTGTACAATACTTTTAACGGGGGCGTCGCCACAGTCCCTGAGGGGCTCTCCTTTTCATCGACGAAGGTCTATATAGGCAAAGCAACCGAAGTAAGATGGAGACGCCTGACTTTATAGGACGCGCAGATGGTAGCACAAATGCGTGTGATTCATTCCTCTAGATCTGAAATACAGGAGGGAGAAAGCGGTTAATGTGGAACGATGTGTTCTTGAGGGCGACAAATAACTATACGCAAGGCCAGCAAAAAAAGGGGGGGGGGGGGGGGGGGGGGGGGGGACTGTCAATTCAAAGACTAGATGCACGGTAACTGAGCTAAGTGGGATTAGCGAGGCGCATTGAACACCGATATAGTAGTACAAATTTTAGAGTATCCGATATATTCTAGCCGTGCAACCAATGCATGATGCAAGCGATATGATTGACCTTTTGACCCACACCCGCCCCTCCCCCACTGCTTACAGCCAACGTGGAAAGGAAAAGGAACCCTGTAATTTTGCTCAACCCTCATCTAGTGAGCACAACTGATACAAAAATAGCTTTCATACGTCATTAAATCCTTCAGGGCCTTTAAGTGCATGTAAAATATCCATGGCTGCTCTATATAAGGTTTCTGGGCCCCTTACATTGGACTCTACTTCCACAACATGTACCCAAATACATCACTATACCAATACCTGTGTTTGAGACTAGTAGGTGGGGGGAGGTGAGGAGGGGGAGGAGGAAAATGAATTAATAAATCCAGAGATGCAATATCTAAATAGAAAGAGATGGTCTATCCCCTTAGCTGATCAACCCTCTATTGAGTACAAAGCTGAAACATTTGCAGTTGTAACATTATGTAACAGCATACAACACCGCCATACATTCATGCCCATGAGCATCAGACCATGGAGTTTCCATGACGACCTCTTAAACACACATTTAATAGAAGCGTGTGCAGACATATGCAATATATGCTATATATGTACACACACTACCCCATATCTAACCTCTTTCCTAAACCCACCATTCACAAAACACACACATCGTGATTCACATAACTTGACACGTACATACACACACATTTACAAACACATGCACACACACACACACACACACACACACACACACACACACACACACACACACACCACACAAACACCTACACACAAATGCCAGGTGATGTCGCTCTCATAGGAGCATTATCGTATAAAGTCCTCACAGCCAAAACGATCCATCCCAAGACCTCGCCTCCACCTTTGCCCCCATGCCACGCCCACACCTGGAGCCCCTCCTCCCTGACTACCTCCAGCTGCCCAATGAGTACGGCCTCACGGACCTCCTGTTCTACGTGGGAGTGGGTGTGGCATCGTCCCAGCTGATCTACCAGCTGCTGTGCGGAGCCATCCAGCTCTACTACTACACCTTGCAGAGGGGAAACCCCGAGACCTGGAAGTGCCAACCCAACAGGTTCCTCACGCGATCCAACGAGTGGCACGAGATTGTAGTGGGAACGCTCAACATGACGCTGGCCGGCTCTATGTCTGGTTTTCTGAGCTGCTGGATCCTCAATGGAAACTACACCTCCGTGTACTTTGTCGTCGGTGACTATGGTCATGCCTACTACTTCCTGTCCTTCGTCTGGCTCTTCCTGTGGTTCGAAGCCTCCGCTTACTACTCCCACCGTCTCCTCCACACTCCCTGGCTGTACAAGGCCATACACAAGCACCACCACCGCTACCACAGCCCCACCCCTTACTCGGTGATAGCCATGAGTCCCTTCGAGATGGTCTTCTACCAGATGTTCTTTGTGGCCCCTCTTTTCACTGTGCCCATCCACGCCAGCGTCTACATAGCCATAGAGCTGTACATCTTCTACTTTGGACTCATAGATCACTCGGGAGTTAAGATGACGTCATGGCTACCATGGCAACCGGACAGCATGTTTCATGACGACCACCACAAGTAAGAGGATGTTTTTTTAATTTGAATACTAGCTCCGTTTTGATTCCCAGACCCATTGGTACTATGCTTACTGCAAGTCAAGCATGCCATGCCTAATGGAGTAGGCTAAAGAACTGTTAATTCACCACCCCACATGTACATTGGACTAGATAACGTACTATATTAATGGTACTGCGGAATAACCGCACAACACCATACCACGTGTGTGTGTGTGTGTGCACTTGTGTGTGTGCTTTTATGCCCCCACACAAGCACACACAAATGCAAACACACCACACACACACACACACACACACACACATACACACACAATGCAAAAATACACACACACACCTACACAGCATGTAAGTCTGAATATGGTACCTTAAGTACTAGGGAAATGTCTTCATGTAACTTATCTCTCAGAGTTGTTAATCAGTTCGTGACCCCAATAACAATACACACGCACATATACACACGCACACAGACACACACACGCACACATGCACACACACACGCAAGCACAAACACACACATATTCAGCAACTTACGCGTTTCTTTCAAAAACAATAGGTACTTCCATTGCAATTTCGGATTCAACGCTCGCCTCTTCGACTGGCTGCACGGAACATACCACAAACCGAATCGCGCATACGGAGAAGACGTTTTTGGAGGGCACGGAAAGCCTAAAGAATGAGAACGAAGTTTGAGTTCTCATCTCCACAGCATAGCGCATAATGATATAAACTTTATAGCACTTCTATACCTTTGTGTCCATTTTGACCGAATAGTACAGATCTTGTTTCCCCTCAACAGTTCAAGTGTCAGCCGATGGTCTGATTTTCCAATTTAGGATCGCGCGGATCGGATGATTCGTATGAACTTCCGGTCGTTGCTACAACCACGCCTACGTAACGCCCACTAGCTTAGCTAAGCAAAACGAGCACAACGTTCAAAGCAAATTCAAGACACGCTGTGAATGTGCGTTGAAACTTAACGTTGTAGTATTGTTCCTTATCATTTCCTCGTGCCCCTTCTATAGTTCCAGATCTCCGGCCTTTGAATCTCTCGCCAATTGGAGCGCCCTGGAGCCATGAATAATTCGACGTGCGTAGTCTTCTATAGGCCGGCTCTGATGGTTCTCAGCACCACCAATGGTGCCACTTTGGCTATTTGCGTCTTAGTGCTCGTTATGGTATGGTGGTTGGATTTGTATAGGAAAACTGTGTATCGCTTGGCTCTCTACCAAGTTTTGGCAGCGTTGGAAGTTGCGGCGGTACTTGTAGCTCAGATCCAATTCTTGAACTACGACAGCGGGAGCTCTTTCGATCGCTTGATGTGCGTCACTACGGCGTACTTCTTCCTTCAGTCGCAGTGGACCAAACTCCTCCTCGTCGTGTGTGTCACCATCCATGCACCTCTTCTGCTTTGCCGTCTTCCACAGGAACCTGAAGAGATTTGAGCTTCTCTACCTGCTCAGCTCTTTGCTGCTTCCATTCATAATCGCCGCTATACCTCTGACGACCAAAACCTATGGATTGGCTGGATCCTGGTGTTGGATACAAAACTGGAACAATGATTGCCCTGCTGCTGATGGAAGGACAGGATTGATACAGCAGTTTGTATTGTGGACTGTGCCATCAAGTCTTATTCTACTTATGATGTCAGTGGTCATGGTTGCCATGGTATTCATAGTGGCTAAACGTTCCTGCCCACACAGAGGAGGATCGGAGAGCAACTCGATCACTGGGAGGCACCAGAATCGTAAAGCGCTGAAGCAGCTCCTTCCGCTAGCGGCATACCCAATCCTTTTTGCGTCTTCAATGTGCTTCCATTTGCTAACAGAGTATTCGAAGCTAAGGACGACGACCAGATGGAGAGAGTGTTTGAGATTGGGGCAGCGCTCAGCAACGGAGGGTGGGGTCTCACAACTGCACTGGCACTTGTGGCTCACATAGCCGTAGTTAAGTGCCCCAGGCGGGGCAAGGTCAAAGAGAGTGTAGCAGAATACAGGTACAGTGCTCTCACTGCTCGAGTCTGAACGTGAAACAGCTGTTTGCTACATATGTATGCATGAATCGCTTCTGTGCAAGAATGCCGAGCGATGGCGGAATATAACATGAGAAACAAAAACTTAAAATTGCTCAAGACCTGAATCACTGATGAGGCAAATGCCTTGTTATTCGTACATGCAACTTTGACATTAAAATAATATAAATATAATACTCCAATGATTCTGTTCATTGATTGCTATAACTTAATTAAGATCAATCACAATCACTCGTCTAGTTCTGGGGACCAGAACCCTTGCGACGAAGAAAATGGAGACACAAAACGTACAGCACACTCGCGTAGCCGTGATCGGAGCAGGGATAACCGGCCTTTCCGTTGGCCTGTGCCTTTCGCAACTGTACAGAGGTCGCGTGGCGATCACCGTCATGGCGGAGAGGTTCTCCCCCCACACCACGAGCGACAGCTCCGGCGGCCTGGTCATACCGAGCTTCTCCTCGTACGGTACCCGCGAGCGCGGGAAGCAGGCGGGAGAGGTCGCAAACGATCGCCTCCAGCAGTGGGCCTACGTCACGTACGACCACCTGCGCCGCCTCTGCGAGGAGGAAGGGTTGCGCCCCGAAGATGGTCTGATGCTCGTCCCGACCTTCAAGTACTTCGAAGAGTCGTATCCCGTCCCGGAATGGGCCAGTCACGTGATCGATTTCAGATCGCTGGAGGCTACCGAGGCGACCGCTCTGGGCCTGAGGGCGGATCTCTTCAAGACCGTCTGGCGCTTCAAGACGTTCGTCATAGACGGGAAGCGATTCCTCCCCTGGATGACGAGGCGTGTCGCGGAGATGGGCGGAAAATTCGAAACTCGAAAGGTGACGTCGTTAAAGGACCTCTGCGGAGGCGGCGACTACGACGTCGTCATCAACTGCACGGGTCTCGGTTCCCGGGATCTGGCGGGAGACGACGAGCTCTACCCAGTGAAAGGTCAGGTGGTGGCGATCGAGGCCCCAGGCTTCATGGAGGTCCACTACCACCACGAGGCTGACCTGCACCCAGAGTATGTCATTCCGAGAACGGACTGCGTCTTGCTCGGCAGCACAACTGAAGGAGACACCTGGTCCACAGATACGGAGCCTGACGCGGTGGAGGGCATCTATAAGAAATGCGTGGGATTGGTGCCCCGGCTGGCGGGATCCAGGATCGTGGGTAGCTGGGGCTGCCTGAGGCCCGTGAGGCACCCTGAAGTGAGGGTGGAGGTGGAGGAGGTGGGAGGAGGTGCTGCACCTGTCGTCCACTGCTATGGGCACGGGGGACAGGGGTACATATTGCATTGGGGTACGGCCATGGAGGTGGCAGGGATGGTTGGAAGGTACTTGGAGAGGGGAGGAGTAAAATCGTCCAAGCTATAAACCAGTTATAGCGAGTCTGCAGTATATATTTGTAGTGTGTATTGTGGTATTGTAATGTTGCCAGTCACTGTGATTATATTTAACTTTGAAACTAGTGTACATGCATGGGACTTGCTCGAAGAAGTGGGTTGATTGGTCTGGGCCTTCACTACAGTATTCATCTGACTCTCAGCTTAGATCACTCCTCAATAGAAACCTACCAACCTCTCCATATTTGCATTGTGGCTACCTTCATGGAGCATTTAAGTACTTTATGGGCATTGTGGTTCTTTTTTTTTTTTTTGAAAAAAATATACATGTAAATGCAGAGGATCACAACCACAAATAATGGACATCATTTATATCAGCTTGAGTCTGATGGGAATTTGACTGGATGTTACAGGCACATCAATGTGTTGATTTCCCGGGCCACTACTGCATTGGATTGTGGATGGATGAGTTCTGCATATAAGTGGGTAGGTTGATAGTTGACCTGCTTTTTAAAACACCATTTGTCCTGACATGAATGTAGTATTAATCATCCAGGACTCAGCCATCAGGTGACCTCAAGATTGCATAACACTGGTACACATTGCTCTGCTGTGCTACACACCCAGAAACAGAACAGCAAAATCACACGCGACTTTTCTTGCCTAATTGCTTTGCATCAGCAGACATAGTTTCACATAGAGGCTCATATTTTTGAACAGACTTCAAAATGGTAAGAAAAGTCTCAAAGTTCTTGTCATGTATAACGATTGCCCTATCCACTGCCATCAATAAAATTGTATTTTTCATATAACTGTTTTGTGGAGTATCGATTGTGCTCATATCAGCGACCGTTATTAATGCACTTGAGTACAGTTTATGAGTAAGATCATCAGGGTTGATTGCTTCTATCAATGTTGCAAAATGACTTCTAAATACATCCCGAACAGCTGCATCAGCAGAAAAATACAATGCACACATCAACAGTAACAAATTGGTGGGATATGATGTACAGTTTACTTAGACACAATTTTATAAGAGTAAATTGTATCTGCAGGTATGCCTCTCACACATAGCTGTCATACAGAAGGGTATGCAACAACATAGTTAGATGAGTATACATTTTTCCACACCTGAATATGAATTTTTATCAAAACCTGCTAAAATCAAATGATATCTTGACCAAAAATGTGCCTGGGTTGCGATACTGAATAATTGTGTGTCACAAAAATAAATTAATCATGCCTATATAACAACACTGTTTTGAGGTATGTTGCCAAATCTTAAGCAGGTTCCACGTAACCTCAACCAATCCCCTGCTGCCCCCCATGACACAAACTCACTTTTTTCCTGAGGTTCCTGATGGATACAAATAGTCTTTGGTGGCTGCTCCTACAACAAGTACCATATAAGAACACATAACCAAAGTTGCATGCAGTTTGGGGGGAGAGGGCAGTTGTCCAATGCATGGCCCACTGACCCTGAACCTGCCCCTCGCATCTTCTGGACTCTATATTCAGTAATAGCAGTTACTTTATGCTTTATTCTTCCCTCACTCCCTCCCAAACCAATGTAGATATACATGTATTGCTATGGTCCTGAGATTCCTAGGCAACAGACTAACCTGTTGTGCCTCTACCATCTTTGCCTTTTCATAATGCTCCACAATGGCTTTTAGCTTCAGTCTCTCACCTTCAATGACTTCAATGTGCTACATGTGTATGGTGAAGAGGAGTACTTTCAACACTGAGAACTCACACACAACTAAGTACTGTACCATAATGCAGTCCTATCCCTTACATGTCTATCTGTTGTCAGGGTTGCATTGAGATCATTTAACTTGCTTTCCTTATCGCTCAATGCTGCCTCCAGTTCACACTTTCTCTTTCTTGATGCCTCTTGCATTTCTTCCTCCTTTTTCTTCAATGCTGCCTCCAGTTCACGCTCTCTATTTCTTGATGCCTCTAGCATTTCTTCCTCCTTCTTCAATGCTGTCTCCAGTACACTCTCTCTCTTTGATGCCTCTTGCATTTCTTCCTCCTTCTTCTTCAATGCTGCCTCCAGTTCATGCTTTCTATTTCTTGATGCCTCTTGCATTTCTTCCTCCTTTTTCTTCAATGCTGCCTCCAGTACACGCTCTCTATTTCTTGATGCCTCTAGCATTTCTTCCTCCTTCTTCTTCAATGCTGCCACCAGTACACTCTCTCTCTTTGATGCCTCTTGCATTTCTTCCTCCTTCTTCTTCAATGCTGCCTCCAGTTTACAGCAAGTCTGCTTCAGTGTGTCCACCTCCTACACAAAGAGTGAACATTTTACTAATGCCCAGATTTTGTGAACTAAACAATCAATTTTTGAATTCTCGTAGTCACAATGATATGCATTGTAACGTTTTTTAATTCCTATTTTCGTAATTCTTACTCAAAAGACAAACCTGCTCTGTGATTGCCTTATTCATATGCTGATGGAAGGGGTACAGTTGTGCTTAACTCTTTGAACGCTTTGAACTCCAAGTGCATATATACATACATGCTCACAAAACGAGAATTATCTGCCTCACCATTCATGCAGCGCTATGTGTTTTATTGTTGATCAAAATCACTTTGAATATGCATGCAAGTGCAATACTGACATGCATGTAACCCCATAGTCATACAAATGTACATGAGATCCCTGTTGTAAGCACATTGTGTGTGTCCATTATAACCCGCTGGGCCTTTTGTTGCAACAACCCATAATGCAAACTTGCAAAAGGGAGGAGTGAACAGACATGATATACTACACTGATCTGGGCTACGCATTCCTGTTTTTGGAGTATTGAAGTGAAGTAATGGGGTTTTTTAGCCAGTGTGGGAAGAACTTTGTACATGTACTTATAAGGTTATACATGTAAGTGCAGCAAGCATACGCATGCATCCTAGAATTGTGCTTATTCAACACATTTTGCATGCAATATCTAACTCATGCATGCGTGGTGTGATGATTGTGTGTGCATGCGTGCATATACGTACAAAGAGTTAACTAATGTAATAACATAATGTTTTGCTTTTCATACAATTGAATAAAAAAGTTCCAGATTCACAATAAGAATTATTCTAGCTCAAACATTTAAACTGTACCTAGATAAGCTCACACATCATGCGTGCAGATACATATGTTTACAAGTTGTGTATGCACACAGAAGAATACCAGAGTTATTATATTTTGTATATGTGATGTATGCATGAATTGATACTACAATTTATAGATTATAAAGAGGGTGATTCGACTGTATCCTAGGCTGTGTCTGTTCAGTATGTGCAGACATCTTCCCCCCCAAGCAACCTACAGCAAAGTACTGACCTTTATCAGTTCACCCAACTTCACTTGCTCTCTGTGGAACAAAACACCCACACATTTATACGCCATTGTGTGTATAGTGTATGTGAGGGTGGGTGGGCGTATATACAGTAAGGTGGAAAGGGGGTGGGGCACAACATCTTTCCCCTAATACACCCTCAAACCATCCTCATTGGTGTCCCCTACACCCTCCTGGATCCATTCCTGATGTGTGCATGGGGATATGTGTGGATAAGTGGGGATCTGCATGTTTGCTCTTACAGCGACTTGAGTCTTTCATGTACAGGTTCTGATAAAGAAGAGGAAACAAAATATAATCAGCGATCTAGCCAATAACCCTAACCCTAACCCTAACCCTAAGCCAATACAAAGGTAGGCTAACCTAGCCTAGGACAATTGCACGTGAAAAAAACATGCAATAAGACACACACACATCCCTTGGGGATTGCGCAGGCCTATGCTAACAATGATCTACAATGCACAGATATTGTAAATGTAGCGGTGTCAGTGGACCCCATACACATACATGCAAACATATATAGGCCAGTTCAGCACACACACTAGGGATGCTTACACATTTGCCCTGGGCATGTGCCTATACTTTTATCACAGGCAACTCACACACTTTACTATTAGCACATGTACAGGCAACTCACACATGGCACCATGGACACTCACCATTCAATTTTCCTAGCACAGCTCTGCCACTCGCTCCATCTACCACCACCAGATCTCCTCCACAGACCAAGCTATCCACCAAGGAATACTGAGACGGCAGGTCTCCAACATGCAGCCAAGTTCGAAATCTCTCAGAGAAAGCGTAGATGGCAGAGGTCTTCTTTGATGCCAGGCTCTGGTCTTGTCCTCCAATGGCTAACAGCACACCACCAACCATACAGACCGAGGACCAGCAGTATGGGACATCGGGGAGAGGCTTCCAAATGGAGCCACCCTCTTGACCTCCAGTCTATGTTGGTAAAGAGTGCAAGCAGCTAAATGGAGTGCTTTTCCCCCCAAGTGTGTGAAGTGTGACATGTGTGGTGTGTGAGTGGATGAGCGAGTGGAAAGATATGAATATAGATGGGCAGACTACAATGGATCGCTTTTCCAATGCACCCATGTACATGGTATATACTGTATGCATGCATGAATACCATACTACAGTGTACCATCATACATGTACAGGAAATTTTGGACTTCGGTCCATCCATCGTTGAAAATTAAACACAGAACAGTCTCAGCAACATTTGGGGATTGTTTCCGCAATAAGGGACCTAACGCTTTTTTTTTTTCCAAGAATTTCCTCCAGCCTGGCCCTTGCATCTACACAACTGCCAGACAGGTATGAATATACCAAGGTATGGCAATTTCACACATTTGTTTGGTATAACTCATAACTCTGTTCTTCGTGGTACTTGCAAAACCAAATTGTAGCAGTTATTGAAAGATACCGAAGTGTGCTTATTCCAATTGCCATGACTTTGTATAGCCATATCTGGCCTCCAGCACTCACACACACACACACACACACACACACACACACACACACACACACACACACACACACACACACACACACACACACACACACACACACACACACACACACACACACACACACACACACACACACACACACACACACACACACACACACACACACACACACACCATTGGATTCCATACACATGTACTACACACTGGCCACCAAAATGCCACGGCAAGAAGACAGAGGAAATCGTACTAAAAAATGTCAGCATAATACCATGGATATCCAGTGATAAAACACACACACACTGACACCTATCATACACACCTTCCGTGCACACCTATCCCTCTGCTCACCCATACACACTCTCAACCTCGCACATACATACTTTCAACCCACACATACACACCATAAATACATATTCAATTCACCCTCACTCCACGTCTCCTCAAATTGCACACATAATCTAAATATGCTAGCCAAGACTTCAGACAGGTGGAACAGTGGAGGGATCAAACTAAAATGGCTCACCAGTAGGTCACTGATCTTTGCATGCCACACTGAGGTACCCATGTGGTTGCCTCCTAGCAAGATGACGGAGCACTGGTGCAACATGGCTGACCCGCCGGCACAGGGTGTGGGCAGCGCCCTGCCCAAAGACCACACCTCAGTCTCATGACTGTACACCTGCACCACATCCAGCACGCCACTGGCACCACATCCTCCCATCACCACCAGGTAATCTCCATCACTGATGCAACAGGACTGGCCACACCCAATTAGCATGTCTGGTATCTCTGATTTACAGAGACGTATCTTTTTCATTTCTATTTTCAATTTCCGCACTTTGGTAGAGTACCCTCCTCCTCCTCCCCCCTGTCCTCCAACAGCCAACATGTTGCCTCTGTGGACCAACAGGCAAGCCCCTCCCACACCCTCACCATCAGCACACCTCTCCCATCTACTCCCTGACACCTTGAACATCTCCGTCGCGCCGTTCGGACCTCTCCAGACCACACCTTCCCCCCATTCCGCCAATCCGATGCAGCCATACTTGCCACCACGCCCACCAGGCTGCGAGACTCCCAGAGAGCAGTCTGGCCAATGGAAGAGGGACATGACCAGCTTGGATGTCGTGTGCTGCTGGTAGTGGAGAAGAAGAAGAAGAAAGCGATCGAAAATGAAATGGTTTTCGTTTCTCATACGGCCATGGCGTGAGCCCGGGCCTCGAATAGGCCCTATACTGGGCCACCGCCCACTGACTACTACAACTCACCGCGAGGTCTCCATTGGCCATCAGAAGAAGATGCGTTTAAAGAGCGTTGAGATGTATGTTATCTCTCCGTATCTACCTAACCGCCACGCTATGATTTCTGACTCATTATGCAATTCTGCTGTAATTAATAGTAAACACTGACATTACGTAAAGGGGAAGGACAAAGGAATTCCCCTAAATATGCAATGCACATTACGTCATTGTAGTAGGATATAATCCGTCGACGCCGAATACTATGAAGCCCTCTTATAGGGACTATGCCAGGTTGCCGCCGTCCCATTACTATGGCCCCCGGGTAGCATCGGATATGCTTCACGACATGGTGGTAGTATAAAGATTATGGGATTTCACGCGAGCATGTCTACAGGTACTATTCGGAGTGCTAGTGCATCGGAACTGGAAGATGAGCTATACACTCCATGACTGAAGCGGGCTAAAGATATTAAAACGTCTTGGTATTGTTCGGACGGACCAACAAGAAAAGTCTTTCGGCTATACGTTATAAAATGAAACCCTTAATGCCTAAATGGGCATTTGGGATCGTTTCCGCGAAAAGGGACCTTTATATAACGCGTGTTTTTTGTTGTTTTTGTTGATATTCTAGAAGTCTGAAATGCTTCTACACATTGCTTCTTAACTTATGCGCTGAGATTCAGGGTATCATGGGATTCATGGCTATATTTTCATGAAATTTTATAGTATAATTTTAAAAGTTTGAACTGAAAAAGAGTAACGCATACATTTAAAAAATCTCCAGTACGTGCAATAGAAATGTAACGCCTGCGTTGAAATGTATGGCTAATTAAATATTCAGAGCCTTACAACTCAATGACAGATAGGTCCCTTTTCTCGAAAACGATGCCATTTATTGAGCAATATAAGCAGATCACCAAGTTATGGCCAAAGAAATCTACTGCACTGTGCAGCGTAAGAATTTGGACATGACCAAAGAAGTCTAATATGATCATGCATTTATACTCTCTCTCTCTCTTTCTCTCTCTCTCTCTCTCTCTCTCTCTCTCTCTCTCTCTCTCTCTCTCTCTCTCTCTCTCTCTCTCTCTCTCTCTCTCTCTCCTCTCTCTCGATCCCAAATGGATACCTGTAAAATACAATCCTTCTAATGTTTCTTTACTTATGCATAACTTCTGTTTTTCTTTAGGAGTCATATTGGCTTCACTATTCGCTCTTGCCTCTCAATCATTCAGGTAGTCTAAGAAGTCTGTCTTGTCATTAGTAACAATTAATACATAATACATCATGAAATACACAATACATTGTGGATTACGTACATAAGCGTGTCTCTGTCTCTGGATCATTGTTGTAAGGAGCAAGATTTGGCTTACTTTATCCAAGGCTTCAGAATGCGCAGCTTGCATTCAGTATGTCGAAAAACGTTTTCAAATGTTCTAACAAATCGTTCCGTTTCCTTCAGATGAAGCTATTTTTTATAAGCAAATACCTTTGCTATCGAAGCACTAAATACCTAAAACCGACATGCAAACGCCAGTTTAATTACATTGCGCATGCATTATTTTACATTCCTGCGCAGCCAAGAAGGGTACAAACAGATGCAAACTTACTACATTCATGCACACATACAAACACACACTGCACATACACAAAGATACATGCACCCACACACACACATGGCATTTGCGTACAATATAATGACCAGTTGTAAGTGTTGAATGGTTCCTTCTTTCCCAATGCTGTCCCAGATCCATTGCTGACCTGAGGTCATTGCCCTTGCCACTCTTCTTGGCTGCATATTGTAATTCAAAAGCCATGGTCACAATCAGACTATAGGGACTTTGAATAAAATCATTCACAGACATCAACTTTGCACATGTAAAAATGCAAAGAAATATGCTTTGCAGATGACTTGTTATACTGTAATTGTAACAGCCTTTCCTGATCGAGGTTTCGTCCCAGCTTATAAGTCTTTGTGACTGATACTTGCCACCGCACTTCTCATCTTTGGTCAGTTTTGGTACATTTTGGAAATCAGCATAGATTTTTTCGGCAAGAGATTCAACTTGAATGACAACAGTGCCATTAAATGGCCACTGAAGTATGTCATCAAACTGACCTGCCAAGTTGGTCATACGCATATTAATCTCAGGCAACAGAAAATAGCCTTCCGATTTTCCGTAGAGTTGAATTTGGATTTTATAGCCTCCAATTTTGGAATAGAAATCACAACTGACTACCTGAATCTCCCCACGTGGTGGAATGATTAAACTTTTTGTAACTTCAAACTTGACATGGAAGGATGGCAAGCTGACCATGATTTGCAACATAATTTTCCACAGTTTTCTCTAACCTATCCAGTTCATCTAACTGTCTCTTCTGATTTGATAACTTGTCTGTCAGCTTAGCTACTTTGTCTGCCATTTTGCTCTCTAATTCTTGTTTCTCAGCTGCCAATTTCTCCACCTCTGTTTTCTGATCTGCTACCCTGACATCAAGTTCTGATAGTCTTTTTGATAAAATAGCATTATCACTGACTAGCTTTCGATTCACCATCGTGAGGTGTAGAAGTTGGTTAGCAGTTATGTGACCTTGAAGATCCATACGAGGAAAACGTGCCTTGCAGCCTACAGAGCTGAACTCACAGTCCACCATTGTAAGCAGACAATCCTCCTCTACGTGGTGTGGGAGATGCTGACGTTCTACAGTTGCATTGCACTGAAGACAGGAAACCGGATACTGTGGACACCATGGCCAGTGGTGATGTGTGACATCATCATACCAAGTGTCATATATTTGGCACCATTTACAGCAAAATGGACGAAAGCCACAACTCTCTTCGTGAGATGACATGTCCTTACGTTTCGTTTCATGGTGGCAGTTAGCGTATCAAGCATTTGTATTCCTATAGATATCCGACAACATTGTCCTGTTAATCGGCATCTACTTCGTCCGAATCTGTAAAGTTTTCTTCCTGAAACTCATCAGAATCCACATCTTCTCTATCCGACGCTAGCACTGTTGCCTCTCCACTGTCATTTGTATCAAATGTCTCATCTCCTGGTGCAGTGTCGTTAGATTGATGCCATTGCTGCAGCTGATGGTAGAGAGGATTGGCTGCTCCAGTTTGTTTGGCGCAATGTATATATGATGGGTCACTTGTTGTGATGCCACATGCCTCAAATGACTTGTGTATTATTACTGGCCTGATTGAGTCCCAGGCTTCCAGAACCCATTGAAACCCAAAGTGCTTTTGAAGGTGCACGTAAGTTGCCACCACGTGTCCGCTCCATGCTGTCACTGGCCAGCCAGGTGTCATATAATTTGCGATATGCAGCCTTGAAGGGGGCATTCCAGCTCACATCGGCTGGTTGGACCAGTTTTGTGCAGCCCCCAGGAACTACAGCCATAACCGTATTTGTATTTTGCACTGCTTTCTTCATAGATGCAGAAATGTGGCATTTATAACTATCCCAAACCAGCATTCGCTTATTGGTTTGTGGTGCATGGTCCCCATATCTGCTTAACCCATTCAGCAGTCAAGGTTTCGTTCATCCAACCATTTGGAGAGAGCATAATGATGGCACCTTGGATATTATTAAGCTCATTGGGAAATCTTTCCCCTTGAAAACAATGAATGGCTTAAGGCCGGCATACACGGGGCGACTTCCTGCCGATTTGTCGCATGCAACTCAAATGAATATGGACAAATGTTCCGCAAACCATCAGTAAACCAAACAATTACGGAACTTTTACCCATATTCATTCGAGTTGCATGCGACAAGTCGGCAGGAAGTCGCCCCGTGTATGCCGACCTTTAAGTTTTGCCCCATGCACTGGCTAATAATGCACTTAAGCAGACCGTGATGCGTTCTTTTTCATGACCTGTAGTCAGTAAAGGAACACTTGTTGCTCCAATTTTTTCCACAGTTGTGTTTCCAGGCATGTCTGCCCAAATTGCAGTTTCATCCATGTTGGCTATTGCAGCAGGGGGAGTATGTTTAACCTGCCTTGCTCTGCACAATACCCGTACAAAGTCAAACACTTTACTGCAGACATCCGGGGGCAAATGTTGTCCAACAGTTGTTTTCATGCGTATGGTAAAACCCCAATCACGCATGAAACGATCGATCCAACCTCTACTGGCTTTAAAATCTGGATCCTGTATCATCTGTTATCCCAATGACGCTATTGCCGTGTGACCCGTAGATGTTTCTCTCTCTGTGAAATGACCCAATCAGCAAGGCTACTTTCTACATCGTAATGCGCAGCCTTTTGACCTCCTCCACGTAACCTTTTCATGTCCAGCAATCCCGGACATGAATAATTGAATACCCGCGTCACGCGTATAAAATTTATTGAACGGGAAGTGTATGGAGAAATGTCTACTAACAGGCATGGTTCATTGTACGGAAGCTAAATCTTAAGTCTACCAGGCAGATTATGGTAGTAATAATAATAGACTATCTTTTTCACATTCTGATCTCCGTTAAAATGTGTTCAGTACAAATTAGAAACGCAGTTTTGTGTTTATTACATACTTTGTACATGGAACATGCCATTCTTTTGCTTGTTCTATTTATTTCCAATTACTCTGACAGAAACTTCAAGTCTACCGGATGGAATATGAAGGCTGAAAGTGAGATAACCTTCAGATCAAGTCGTATATTTTTCAGACCTACACACAAGATTAGAATGTCACTTTAGTGTACCCTACTTCAAAATCTGGGACAATATATGATGAATTATTCATGAATAATACGTCACGTTTTCAATGTACAATGTATTATGAGTAGCTGCCATAGAGCTAGAGCTGCCTGGCTTTGGACTTATTTAACATTGTAAACTGCAAGGCCGTACGCACACATTATCAAAAATAGCAGGACGTACCACTGCGTGACAACGTGCCGTATTCTACGCAGAGGGGTGGGGTGGATCCCCTCCCAAAAGCGAGGTCACAATCACCATTGAGTAAGTAAGTATACCGTACAGGGGTGGATAAAGGGTCCCCCCCCCTCCGCTTTTCGTATCGCGGGTCTGACCTGTAAACCCCTCTCCTGTGTCCGCCCTTGCCGTATTATGCATGTAAACTAAATTCGACCCTCTTGCTGAAGCTGCGTATGCCCATGGGTATACAGAGCTATGCCATACCTGCATACGTACATAGCTGTATGCGGACACATATGCAGGTATTCGCGTACGCAGACCAGTATGCCACGCAAACGCGTCTCATGAAAATAACCCGCAAACCAGTTCTTTTTTACAAATGATATCTGGATAGCGTCCTAACTCTGCATGGTCGTGGTGGTGGTGGTGTGACAATGCAGCATTGATTTAACTTTTATCGGTATACACGCATACACTGCCGTTGCGGCATTGATATATTAGTGCTTCAAATGGAATCAACGAATCACGGAGAAGGACCAGTTGCCGCCAGCAATTGAAGGATCCGTCGACCCTGATGGTGTCTGCTGTCTGTCCATACCCAATCGTGTATTGGGCGACTGGGCAAATAATCGAGAGAAGAATACAAGCTTCGTAGCACTAGCAAGCGAGTACATCGTGGACGAAGCAATTACGCTGAATCCAGAAGCAGCGCGCTTAAAGGATTTACTTTACCGTAAATCACTTGGCGTGGTTTCAGAAGTAAGAGCTGCAAGAGGCGTGAATAGAAAGAATGCACTACTTCGTTCTACCCCGATAACTATCCTAAATGGTGAAACGATTTCCGCGCGTGCTGCGGAATTACTAGTAAGCGAGCTAAACGAAGTTACCTATATGAATGAAGAAGCGCGGATGCTCATTGAAGTCTTACAAGAAGAAGTGCATGCAGGACCTATATAAAAGATGCGTTGAGTGAAGCCCAGGACTCACAGAACAACCCAGGAGGTAAGATTGATGCAGTCAGCAACCGGCATGCACGAAGAAAAATCCAAGAGGTGTCTGAACATGCAAACAAGGCGTTGGAGTTTTTGTCTACTTATGGGCTTGTTGCAGAGTCGCTGAAAGTCCCACCACTTCTGGCAAGACCTTTCTCAGATGATGCGGCCTCCAAGAACGAGGACACAGTGGATTTGCGAGTTCTATACTTTTTGATAGGTATGGAGTAAGTGATACCTTCTACCACGATCTTGCAATGCTTTTTAAACGAGTTACCATATCATGCAGTTAAAAAAAGCTCGTACGTACACCTCCACTAAATGCTGCAGATGAAATACATTTGAAGGTACACATCAACACACAAACACACGCACACACACACACACACACACACACACACACACACACACACACACACACACTCTTGTGACCAATTCTGGCTGGCTCAAAGTTGGATTCAACTCTTTTTGCGGATAAAGAGTGATTGTCACCAAAAGAAAGTTGTAACTCCTTACTTTCATGTCATGGTGTACCACGTTCCGATGCCATACGATAGTTTGGAAACATTAAACAAATTCTCTTGCCAAGGTAAATTTGTTAAGTTTTTAACATAATCTATATCGGTAACTTCATGTATATAGGTGTTGAGAAGCACAATGATGACTCCAAACGCAACTATTTTTCAAGTAATCGTTGGGATGCTCCTGCAGAAATTATGTTGGCTGAGCACAGGCTGGAGTTACTACAACAGTATGCCAGAGAGAAGAGGCACTACACCAAACATGCTGCAGCATATTGGCATGAAGGAGGAATGCAGAAAACCAGATCTCAGATGCGAGAAACTAACTTTGCAGCCATTGATGTATGACGGGGAAAATAAGTGTATAAAGTACAATCAATGCACAAGTGAAGTGATGGGGGGTAAACAAAATCAGGTTGTCAATAGGACTGAATGGTTGCTTTCCCAAGAATTAACAGTAGTACAATATCTGGAACCAGACAAAGGGATAATCTAGTTTGGGGATAAGTTGTATATAGAGGGGAGAGTTGCAGACAGGAGGCAGGCTTAACCTAATAACCTTAGACAAAGCTCCCTTTCAACATACTGTATGTTTCCCGATGCCCAATCTAAGCAGGGGAGGTATGCATTTACCTCCTAAATTAAAACACTCAACATCCAGAGTCAGGCAGCTGCAGCACTGTATACATGTTTACAGAAAGGTGAAATAACTGCTCTACATGAGTAATTTCAGAGGTTGGTATACTTATTGCAATGTCTTTAAGTATAGTCGTCTTTTTTAGTACAGTGTACACATCAACACAGTGTTTTGGACTACTGATATCATATTTATAAGAAATGACGATATGATTCAGGCAATGATAAGAGATAATTGCATTTCCATGGAAACAAGTGCTTGTCATTGTCTTCTTAATAACGCCATCTGCATAATAAAGATATAGATCAAGAAGTGGCGTTTATCTAAAGAACTTGATGAAACTTAAGACTGAACTTTCTTGTACCTGTGTTTAGAATTGGTCATGTATGTTTTATAGTATGATATACTTCACAAGATGCACGTACACTCAAAGTCTTAACTTTAGAGTACCATCTTCCTCTCTATTGATAAGTTTCTTGGACCATCTTATTGCACTTTTCATTTCCACTGGAAAATGGATGCGACAAGCGTCCCCAAGATGATCAAAAAAGTGTCCCAACCAAGTGTAAAAAGATCGGATTGAATGAAGCCTTCCGAATTAAAGGATTTGTAACCCCCTTTTTGTCTCTCTTCTAAAACATGAAAACATGTACATGTATATACTGCAATGTTTTTTACAATTAGCTGCAATGTTTAGAATGAGCTCTGCATGCATGATGTTGCCGCAGGAGTTCATGATGCTTGCCTTCAAACATACACGGGCCTATGAACTTTAAATGGGTGTGATAGTATGTTCCAACAGATAATCATGTAGTGGGCACATGCATGTATCCACCTCATCCTGACTTAATTCAGCTGATCAATGTGAAAGCAGTTCAGGAATAGATTCTCTGGCCGCAGCTAGACCATGCTGTGAATAAGGTCTATAAGTTGTCTGCACTTATGACCTATATATTGTCTCTCTTGCTACTCTTGTACTATACATGTAGCTGTTCATATGTGACGCTTTCCTAAATTTGATTTTAGAAATCATAAATGTACATCTCCTTGTAATCACACATGTTACACAACTGCTATGGACTTCCTATTTTCAACGCATCATATACTACACATTTGCTGTATGGTAAAATGTATATTGTGGGATCTTGCTTTAACTTCATGTTTTTATCCCCGAATCCAACAATTATTAAGACCCACTATTGATTTTGCTGATATGACCAAATTGCACCAGCACATTACAAACGATACAGATGGGGAAATAATTGTGAGCTACATGTAGACAACAGCCCATGTGCTGTTTGATGGCTTCGAACGCTTTGGCTTAAAACGTACTCGAAACGTAACCTTAATCAAGTCAGCAGAGAATATTAGTATTTTCAGCAGAACTGAAATAATGTAGGATTGATTCAGATGATACAGCGTGTATGTACATGCACATCTACTACAAATGTAAAGTCCTGCAGTTTCACCATTTGAAATATATCCACCCTGAACAGCAGCCCCACCACAGAGTGGAATTCAGAGCACCCAAGAGCTCCAGGCATCAACATCAGTGATCAACAGAGATCCCACTGTGCAGCAATCTGTTGCTTCACAGCAGCCTACACAGTTTCAGAACATTGCAGGACCAGTGCAGCCTATCTATGGAAACCCAGCTGGCCAACCACTTTACTATGTACCAGGATATCCCTATCCACGCCAGGAAAATGTACAGGATCCTGTCAAAATGGCATATGCAAACCTTCCCACACAGCCACATCCAACATCTTTCACCCCACAGCTTTATGGTGGAAACGTTTTATCCACACCTCAGCAAGTACGTGCAATCTCTGTTGTACTAGCATGTATGAATTATTCATTGCATTTGCAATTCTTACATGCTGCTGATGTCACTCATATCAGCCAGTCATATTAGTCCAGCCGACCCCAGTCCCAATTAGTTCAGCTGTTCGACCAACATCTGGAGATAACTACCTCACTCTGTCTGTTCTAATGACATTTTTGGTCCTCCTTGTTGGAGACTGGCTGTCGCTTTTATGCACCGTTTCTGCGTTATTCGTCTCATTCAATGTAAGTTAGTATAGATTGTCGCTGCATTTCTGTATCACTATTTCTTCGTGATCAGGCAAAAGAAGAGGAAAAACGAGGTAACATCGCGGCTGCCAGGGCAAAGGCTAACATATCATTGGGCCTCAACATTGCTGCAGTTGTGTTCGTTGGGTGGTATGGAGTGTTGTGGCCATTCCAGTAGCTGTGACCGTTAGTGCCCAAACATCATTGTCAACAGTGACAACAGTGACAACAATGCCAACAGTGACAACAATGCCAACAGTCACAAGCCCATACTGCTATTCAGCTGCTTCCAGTCTGTACTATTGCCACCAGTCAAGTTGTACCTTGTATTTTCATGGTCTGTACTTCTATTACTGCTACTACTCCAGCTCCTACTCTTACTCTGCTGCATCGAACTACTACTCAAATGGATATTACTCCACCTATTACCAATGTGGTTTAAGCTACCAACTGTTCTGTGTTTAAGCCTGAGCCAGATGCCAGCCAGTGTGAAATGCACGTGATTATTAATACATTACATGACATGCAAGTGTAGGCAGATATACGTGAAACAGTAGCACATATAATCGCAAGTAGTAATTCCTTGTTTGGTATTCTAGTGACAGTGTCTGTGGCTCTTTATAGTGACCAACTTTACAAGAACATGTTATATACGTCATGTACATTTTTTTGAAAAATAAAAACGGTATAAGGCCGAGAAATTTGCATCACGGAAATGTTATAAAACGTTATGAAAAAATGCATTGCGTTTGAATCGCACTATAACTTTCGAACGGTTAACGCTGTCGGCTTCCTATTTTCAACATGTCATACTACCTCCATTTCTGTATATATATGCATTATTTGGTGTCTTGCACAAGCACAGTGCCGACGTTACGATGTCCGATATCCCATGAGGTTCAAAACCTGCAACTTCAAGGGTAGGAGCTTTCAAATCGCATAATTGCTTGTTGTTTAAATCGAACGAGAATACAGAAATGAGCAGTTTCATGTTGTTATATGTTGCAAAACGGCGCTGTTGTAGACAACAAAAGGGTACTGCCTGTCCTCGTACCCAGTCCCAGAATTATCCTCTTGGCCACTCATGGGATTTAAAGAATGACAATTGCGCCAAGAGCTTCGCTTTTGTGATCAAATAATCTCGAGCTATGTAATGGCAGTGTACTACCAAATACTTGGGTTCTGACAGGACTCCTGCACTAGGTTAGTTTAGAGTTGTGTCCTTACCAAATACGATACTACATGTACCGTAAAGTACCGCGTACAAGGCCCCCCCCCCCCCCCCCCCCCCCCCAACGTGAGAGCCTGAAAAAATTGGCTAGTTATTTTAACGATCGTATCTCCTGAATCATGCATAAACGTTGCGACGTACCTTTTTCAAAGTCATGTTGTACTACCATTCCTTTCCTGAAATCATATCCTGTTTTGAATCAGATTGACATGCCTCACAATAAACAAGGTCTGAAAACATACCTGGATCAGAACAGCCATATCGTTAGAACCGCTCATCTCCAAACATCGGTGTATATATCGTACAAACAGTGTTCAACACATGAGGCATGTTTTTGTTCCATTTACCTTGTAATTTCTCGCAGTAAACATTAACAACATATAGTCAGTTCACATCGCACCGCCATTTCTTATTTCCATTGACCAACCTGGGCCCCATTCCGAACCATGTCTGCACGACATTATACCTCACTAATGAGAGATGTAAATGAAGAGGCAGTTACATTCAGAGTGCAGACAGGAGTGTACACAGATGCGAGCTATGATTATGAATAGGAAATTCAGTTTAGCAGGGCTATGAATACAATGGTCCGTGTACTTTTCCACATTTCAATTTCTCGTATTTCTATTTATACAAAAAGGGCTCGATTGGCAATGTTTCACGTGATGGAATTCTATTTGTGGCTTAATCTAGCTCGTCGCAACATATTGAAAAATGAAAAATGAAATATAATGAACAGGGCTCAATCAGAAGCAGAATAATGGTCTGGAAGCAGTGCCGACCTGCCTCGAACCACCGGAATCGACCCTTCGCACGGAACGCGCGCGTATACCATGTAGGCGTATGTGTGCGTATGCATGTATGTTCTATATAACGGTAAAATTGCATCCTTACTGTATTCATACTATGGTAGTATACTCGAATCTGCCAATATAGTCTCATACCCAGACCCACATCGCAGCTGCGGATGAATTACATCACCGCCACTACTCGCGTAGCGGTGATGTGCAGCTGCGATGTAATCCATCCACAGCTGCGATGTGGGTCTGGGTACGAGACTACTGCCAACAGTATATTTGCTGTGGTGTGTTCGTGCGTGTGCGTACATGTGTGTTTGTGCGTGTGTACGTGTCAGCGTGTGTACTTAATAGTGTTTTTACCATAATCCCCCTCCTCACCCCCTCCTCCCCTCTAAATAATATTACATTGTTAACAGTCTGTTAAATGGCATACATACACATGTGCATATGAGATGCAAAACTACATGGCTACAACCATGAATGGACAAAATAATGTGACAGCATGGTAAACACCAGTACTAAGTTGGTTGCATAAGATCAGAGTACTTGTTGCCAATGAGTGTGAGAAGCTGCATGTGAGACAGTACTTATCTTTTCATGGGGTCGGCGAAAGTACATCCCACTGCACTTTACTAGTACGTGGTGCTAACGTGGCTTCCAATGGATTTTTGCAATTGGGGCTGTTCATAAATTATGTCACACTGAAGGGGGGAGGGGGTATCAGCCAGTGTGACGACGCATACATCAGTATGGGACATCGTATGACGAGGGGGGGGGGGGGGGGGGGGGGGGGAGGGGCGTTCATAATGGTCAAAAATAACGTGACGTAATTTATGAACGGCCTCTTTGTGGCACCATCAAAGACTGACCTGAATCGTTTGATATATAGTGCATAAAATATGCTATTGGTGCATGGTCTCTTTCCATGACTCAGTTCAGTGGCTAAACAACACTTTGTTCGGCATTCTATCAGCAGTCATAAGCCACAAGTGCTCAAGTCATCATAGATGGCATAGTTTCAAGTTAAAGAGATAACAATATGTAACAACCTTCTTTGGCACAAAGAGTAACTGTTGTGATGTTTTCCAGTTTTAAAACTCATGGCCTGCAGAAGTGAGTCCATATAGAACCATTCCTAGCAGTTTAGGGGCACGTAGTAGTTGTTCCCCATGACATCATTAATAGACTTACCCACACTGTTGCAAACTTTATGAACTAAGGAAGTAGGCTAGCATGTTCAATGTTCCAAGTAAAAGTATATTGCCATCCATTACCATCAACCACAACCAGCTTAATGTAGTTTCTTACTTTCCATACCTCTGTAGTGCCTGTCCCATAGGACAAGGAGACATATCTAAAGCACTATTGTATGGAGCAGAGACAAGGACAACAACTACTTGCTACCTAAACTATATGTATTTAAGTTGTGCTTTTAATTTCCGATGCTGGTATACCAGTGACAACCCGAGCTCTTTACAGATGAGTTCCTTGGAGACAACGATTACTGTATTGAAACGCGGCAAAAGGCCTCGCGCTCTTACTGAGGAACAAAAGCTATAGATATTCTCATAGCATACCACTCCCTGCAAGTTGAAGACGCCACAGAACTATTGAATAACCAGTGGATGATTTAGTGGGGGGGGGGGGAAGTGGGGGAAGGGGGGAGGGTGGGGAGGGGGGAACGGGGGAGTGGGAAGGGGTCAGGGGGGTGGACGGGGGAAGTGGGGGAGGGGGTTGACAGGGGTTGAGGTGGGAAGGGGGGAGGAGGGCGTGGAGGGTGCACGCCCCCCAAACATATGGATGACAAAAAATTATAATAAGTTAACCTTTGCCGGCATGTATTTTAAGATCATTCGCGCGCGCGTGTGAAGTATACCTAGGTAGTACGTAGGTAGGTGCATGTAGATATTTTCTGTGTGCAAATAAAGGTATCGGACCTGAAGCGGACTAGCCCCCCCCCCCCCCCCCCCACTTTTCGTATCGGACCTGAAGCGAATTGCCACCCCCCCCCCCCCCCCCCCTCCACTTTTCGTATATCGGAACTGAAGTGGACTGCCCCCCCCCCCCCCCCCCCCACTTTTCGTATGGGGCCTGACCTTAAGCACCCCCCTCGCTGGAAATCCTGGATACGCCACTGGCGCCCCCCCCCCCCCCCCCCCCCCCTAACTCTATATCAGCGCTAGGCACAATAATATTGTTATTGTATTGGTTGTACTGATATTCAGCAATAAATATATTGCAATATTCCATTACAACAATACAATATATTGCAATACTCCATTATAACAATACAATATATTGCAATATTCCATTACAACAATACAATATATTGCAATACTCCATTATAACAATATATTCAATATTCCATTACAACAATACAATATATTGCAATACTCCATTATAACAATACAATATATTGCAATATTCCATTGTAACAATACAATATATTGCAATATTTCATTATAACAAAACAATATATTGCAATATTCCATTGTAACAATACAATATATTGCAATATTCCATTATAACAATACAATATATTGCAATACAATATTGCAATGTTTTAAACCACCATGCAGGTCCCATCATTCTATGCATTTCACTAGCATCTTACACATTGTGCTTACACTACGCCCGTTTTTGTCTGGAACTCTTTTCCGTGCGTATTGGTCCATTTTCGAGTATCGTATGGCCGGCCTCACGTATCTTAGCGGTGGCTATGTTCACTTTCTCGACGTCCTGACTTCTCTTTAGTTTGGTAAGCGCTCTCAGTGTCACTATGAATGGTTAGTAATATTTATTTTTGCTTTTTTCCAGCCGTTTCATGTCTACCAGCTGCTTGAAAAGTGGGCGGTGTTGTGGTGCGCGTCGTTTGAAACATTTTGAAATTTATTTACCACAGCCCTACTGCACAATACAAGATTGATGTGGTTTGACACGTATATATATGAGACTAAGTTCAGTCTGATTAAACACCTTTTTGTCAACCAATACAATACAATATATTGTTATTGCTAACTACTACAATACAATATATTGGTATTGTTAACTACTACAATACAATATATTGGTATTGTTAACTACTACAATACAATATATTGGTATTGTTAACTACTACAATACAATATATTGTAGACAATATATTGCAATATATTGTATGAACAATATATTTTTGCGTAGGGCTGCTCTATATCCTGTACTGAAACCTAAGGGACACTACCAACGACGTGTATACCTAAACTGCAGATGGAGTTCTTATCTAGTCATAACTCTGCACCCGTGGTAAGTTTACACAACGCAACCTGAGCCCATATCAAAGACAATTCAACCTTTCTGCTAGCTCCTGCGTGTAATCATAGACAGTAAAGTCTACTTTATACTATCTAGTTTACTATGTTTGGTGTAATTCACCGATTCACACTCAACACAGGACTGCAAACAGTGCTCTCTACTTACATGTATGAAGTAGGCCTATAGCACACGCATGCATGCAGGAATGAGTCTATTCTAAAGACCAATCACGTGCATATTGTGTAAGGTCCTCGTGCATCTGGCCATGGCAAGCACAGTGGGGAAGCTCAAACTTCTGAGGAAGCCAAAGTTTGTCCAAGTGAGTCGTGTGACCGGAAGCCCATAATAGATCAGCAGATGCCAGCCAGCCAACCTTTGATGCGTGGCCATGGTGCAGCAAAAATGAGACACACTTACACGCTAGTCTGGCGTAACACAGCCACGTTTATTTGCGGAGGGTGTGCTACGCCAGATTACTTACAAAAGTACACGTATTTATACGAGTACAGTTCATAGTCCCGTTCATAGTACCGGTACTAAGTAGAAGTGGGCCAAGATTGAACGTGTGTTGGCTGATAAAAGACAGAATGAGGTGCGGCTATAATTTCAGTTGCTACCTTCGACTTAGAAGCATTTCCGCAAATGGTTATGTGTTGAGGACCGATTTGAGATCTCGTGCACAAGCGTGCTTACATTAGTTAACTAGTTCATGACGTAAAGCTGCATTAAAAGAAACAAAGGAGTGCTCCAAGGGGAACCCCCGAAGCTACAGTTTGCAAGCACTAATTACATTTTCTTTGACAAATTTTAGCACTTTTCCTTTCAGTGCAAATGCCATGAAATATATATTATGATTTTCTCTATCCACTGAATCTGATGCAATCGGAAAATATTTTCGACTTAAAATGCATAGATGTCCTCTCGATGTATTGGAAATTCTGGATATGGCCACATTATTATATCGATGCTGTCCCCCACTTTAACGATTGTCGCTTCAAACCTGCAGCTTCGGGGTTTCCCCTTGGAGCACTCCTTTGTTTCAAACCTTGGCAGTACCTCTTTGCTAGCCCTTCGTGGTAGCCCGCGTGATACTGGATCCTCCATTGTTCTTCGTGGGATACATGCAACATGCATTGCTCTCAAACCTGATCATTATATGCTTGCGTTTGTTGATTTCTTTATATTGCCTAAAACATAATTATTGTTGACATTATATTGGCGTGCCCAATCAATAATTATTAATTTAACTGATGTCATTGGTGGCTAAACAGCGAAATACCAAATAAGGTAGTTCTGTGTTTTACTATTAACTGTCCCAAAAAGCACCCTGTGGGTATATTCTGAACTGATTGGTACTATTGCCGTTCTTCAAACCGTTCCTAGCTCGAGTTATACGTTCCTAATGCGATAAAGCACATTTTTATAACCCAGCCAGAGTTGTGTGATATGCATTTGACGTAGTAGAGTCATGGCGAACATCAAACATAACCATGCAGAGTATAGAGTAGCACAGAGTAATTTGTACCTCACCTTATACAGAGGCGGCGGAACACCTTTAATAGAGGGGGCGGAAAGTCATATTATTCATCCATTTTCACCATACATGGTGATTATTGAGTGACAACTTTTCCATGTATGGTGAAAATGAATGAATAATATGACTTTCCGCTCCCCCCTCTTCTTTTAGTTGTATGATCAGGCAGAGCAGAGTTCATTAACGATATGGCATACCGTAATATCTTATTACAGATTCTGTGACTTTTGAATGCAAAATGGCGTCGGAAGCTGCCGGATATGATTGCGAATTCGTAAGCCCACCTCCTAAGGTGCTGCAAACGGAGTGCTCCATCTGTCTTCTCATTCTACGTGAGCCTCACCTTACCAGCTGTTGCGGACACTGCTTCTGTCGAGTCTGCGTCGAGATGATCCAAAACGATGGCAAGCCGTGTCCACTGTGCAAGGAAAATAAATTTACTACACTTCGAAATAAAGGTCTGGAGAGAGCTCTGAAGGAATTAGCAGTTCGATGTGAACACAAAGGATCGGGGTGTAGTTGGAATGGGGAGCTTGGGGGGTTAGATAAACATTTATCAGGGGCCTGTCCATTCGTGGCGGTTGAATGTCGATACGATAACTGCCATCATGAAACGAAACGTAAGGACATGTCATCACACGAAGAGAGTTGTGGCTTTCGTCCATTTTGCTGTAAATGGTGCCAAAAATATGACACTTGGTATGATGATGTCACACATCACCACTGGCCAGTGTGTCCAAAGTATCCAGTTTCCTGTCTTCAGTGCAATGCAACTGTAGAACGTCAGCATCTCCCACACCACGTAGAGCAAGATTGTCTGCTTACAATGGTGGACTGTGAGTTCAGCTCTGTAGGCTGCAAGGCACATTTTCCTCGTATGGATCTTCAAGGTCACATAACTACAGACCAACTTTTACACCTTACGATGGTGAATCGAAAGCTAGTCAATGAAAATGCTATTTTATCAAAAAGCTTATCAGATCTTGATGTCAGAGTAGCAGATCAGAAAAGAGAGGTGGAGAAATTGGCGGCTGAGAAAAAAGAGTTAGAGAGCAAAATGGCTGATGAAGTAGCTCAGCTGACTATCAAGTTATCAAATCAGAAGAGACAGTTAGATGAACTGGATAGGTTAGAGAAAGCTGTGGAATATTATGTTGCAAAACATGGTCAGCTTACCGTCCTTCCAGTCAAGCTTGAAGTTACAAAAAGGTTAATCATTCCCCCACCTGGGGAGATTCAGTTAGTCAGTTGTGATTTCTATTCCAAATTTGGAGGCTATAAAATCCAAATTCAACTCTATGGAAAATCGGAAGGCTATTTTCTGTTGCCTGATATTTATATGCGTATGACCAACTTGGCCGGTCAGTTTGATGACATACTTCAGTGGCCATTTAATGGCACTGTTGTCATTCAAGTTGAATCTCTTCCCGAAAAAATCTATGTTGATTTCCAAAATGTACCAAAACTGACCAAAGGTGAGAAGTGTGGCAAGTATCAGTCACAAAGACTTATAAGCTGGGACTCAGGAAAGGCTGTTACAATTACAGTAGAACAAGTCATCATAGATACTGAGTGAAGATACCATGCAAGGTGTATGATGTATGTATAACCGGCTGAATATAATGTCAAATCCAAATTCATTATCAGTTGTCTATTCGCGGAAGCGACCCCAAATGCCCTTATAGGCATTAAGGCTTTCATTTTGTAACGTAGCCGAAAGACTTTTCTTGTTGGTCCGTCCGAACAATACCAAGAAGTTTTTGGGTTATATCTTTAGCCAACTTCAGTCAGGAGTGTATAGAGACGGAACCCTAGCTCATTTTCCAGTTCCAAGGCAATAGCAGTACCACCCTGTAGACAGGCTCGCGTGATATACAGGGTGATCCAAAAGTCGCGCAAAATCTTTGAATTGGTATAACTCCAGAACTAACACTGTAAAATTATTCTGTTTAGACAACTAATCATGACTTGATGTTATTGATCAGTAGTTATTAAAAGTTATTGTTCAGTTTATTTACAACATGCCAATGGATTGATCAACACGCAACACCATCCAGAAAAGTGTGTAAAAAATAACTATGATATCACGTGATCTATCTTATTTATGGTTTTGGTGGGGAACCCCCACTAAAAGTCAAGCTATTGCAAATAAATCACCAATATCACGGTAAATTCATGCAAAGGAGCATCCGATAATCGTGCCAATAAACAGCTTACCATCTTGCCTGGGTGCATAACAAAGCCAAACGTTTAAAACGGAGTTTATTAATTTCTGTTTATTGACTTGTTAAAAGAAAAGTTAGAATTATTAGACCAGTAGAGGACCTAGTTGTGGAACTAGCATTTGTATTGATTCGTCTATTGGAAGCAAACTTACAAACTGTTGAAGTTTGGCAGCGCGGTATAGGATACGAGAGCTCCTTACGTGAACATAATTGAATAATTATCGCATTCACGTGGTACATTGCCGCTGTGCACAACACAGCCCACACTCCTAAACTTTGCTTCTCTGCACCATCATTGCAGGCACTTTTCACTCGCCTGTGCATGCAAATAATCATCATGACCCATGCAGATGCAGAAGCAAATATTGTAAAATCCTGAGTTTTTATCATCAATGCCCCCAAGCCGTAAATAAATGGTTACCCGACCAGCGCTTCAGTGCTTTAAAAACACAGCATTTTGATGGAACGTCATACAGCGCCGTTTGTAACAGCAGTACCGGTTTTAATAACAAACCATACTTGGTGTGAATCACTTCAAATGGATTGCCATTCCAGGCGGTGTCATGAACGCATAAGCAACAAGACAGCTTATCACAGCACTGTAGCTACATTGGTGCATGTACCCGCGTAGTGCAGAACGTGAGTCATCAAAGACGCCATATCATGGTATACGCGAAAAGGTAAGCATCGGTTCAGAATGTAGACCTATACTGTACGTATGCATGTGGCGCATATTCCTTCTTGTTACAGACATGCACAGTATTCGGAGAAAAAAGCGTCGCTTCGAGTAGAACACTTGTAACAATACACAATTCGCTGAAACAGCTCGCACTGTAATGTCCTAGCACACTATTGTATAAGGTATACGTGTGCCTTTGCAGGGCCCGCCTCAGACTAAGGATAGACTCGGGACCGGGGTTATAGATTTTATAGCAAGGTTTAGTCAGTGTGGATGACCAGCGTGGTACGTTTGTGTGTGGTTACGCTAGCAATAGGGTGTTTCTAAGGGGCGTTTCTCTATACCTCACTGGTCACTCTCTGCCTCACTGGTATAGAGGTCACTCTCTGCCTCACTGGTAGAGTGGGGTCTCTCTCTGCCTCACTGGTAGAGAGGGGTCTCTCTCTGCCTCACTGGTGGATGTCACTCTCTGCCTCACTGGTAGAGGATCTCTCTCTGCCTCACTGGTAGAGGGGTCTCTCTCTGCCTCACTGGTAGAGGGGTCACTCTCTGCCTCACTGGTAGGGTCACTCTCTGGTCACTCTCTGCCTCACTGGTAGAGGGGTCACTTTCTGCCTCACTGGTAGAGAGGGGTCTCTCTCTCCCACACTGGTAGAGAGGTCTCTTTCTGCCTCACTGGTAGAGGGGTCTCTCTCTGCCTCACTGGTAGAGGGGTCACTCTCTGCCTCACTGGTAGAGGGGTCTCTCTCTGCCACACTGGTAGAGGGGTCCCTTTCCGCCTCATTGGTAGAGAGGGGTCTCTCTCTGCCTCACTGGTAGAGGGCTCTCTCTCTGCCACACTGGTAGAGGGGTCACTCTCTGCCTCATTGGCTTTACCAGTAAAGCAGTGAGACAGGATCCATCACTGGAGCCTAGGAAACCCATGTCTTTGGGCAGAAGGAACTTGCTATGGTAAAGGGGTCTCTCTCTGCCACACTGGTAGAGAGGTATCACATTTGGCAATGGAAAAAAGTGAATGGTGGGTATCGAGGCAGAGAAGGAGAACACATAGGAGAGACGTGTGGGTGATGTGTGTGAATGAATGCATCAATGCATGATAATATTCCTTCCTGTATATAACACATGTGTGGTTAGTGTGTGGGTTAGGGGTTCTTGAGTTGTGTCCTTTCTTTCTAGTGTCTTCAGGGTGGATGTGCGGTGCATGTGCAGGCACAGTTGTTACTTGCAGGACATTGGAGGAGGTAAAGGAAACAAGGCTTCTGGTTGAGGTGTATCTCTTAACGTACAGTAGTATGTTTGTGTATACATGTCTTTATGTTCTCCACACTAGGACTATGCTCCTTTGGATGAAGTAAGATCTGGAGATACCAATCCTTTCCTATTACGTGATGGAAAGTTGACTAAGTGACATGACTATCTCATTTTTGTGTTGTTTTATGTAGGGTATTTACTTCTAATATATCAATTTCCAGAAGCTGCACATGGCAGTCATGGTGGTAGTATGTATCATGTACAAGGAAGCATAGGAATATGTGTAGGTACTTTACTACTAATCAACTAAACTCATGGTCCAGGAAACAGGGCTGCCACCTCTGTGTTGGAAGCAGAGATACCTCTTTTCAACTGTCTAAAAAATGATTTCTTTTCTCTCTATTACTGAGGCAGATGGACTGTCAGCTTGTGAGACAGGGAAACCTCTATGTAACTGAGACTTCTGTGTGACAGAGGAAATACTCCCCTCTGCATGTGAGATCATAGGACCTTAATCCATGCATGCTGGACAGAGAGGCTATTCTCTCTGCTTCGATGAATGTGGGCGATAGGATGGGATAGAAGGATTAGAGGGGGAGTTGCAGACAGGCTGGCAGGCTAGACCTACTTCAAACTTAGACAAAGTCCCCTTTCAATGCCCTATATGCTTTCCCATGCCACATCTAACTATAAGCAGGGGGTAGGTGCACAACCATATGCACTTCATCAAAACATTAAACATTATTCACTCCCTAAACAAAAACACTGTAATGTCCTCCATCAGCTTGCACACTTTTTGATATAGTACTAGCAAGCAATAAACTTCAATCTCATGTGCCTGTGAGAAAGTACAGGAAATAAGTAGTAAGGCAAAAAGAGACCCTCTACCAGTACCAGTAAGTCAGAGAGAAACCCCTCTCTACCAGTGAGGCAGAGAGAGACCAATCTACCAGTGAGGCAGAGAGAGACCCCTCTACCAGTAAGACAGAGAGAGACCCCTCTACCAGTAAGGCAGAGAGAGACCCCTCTACCAGTGAGGCAGAGAGAGACCCCTCTACCAGTGAGGCAGAGAGAGACCCCTCTGCCAGTGAGACAGAGAGAGACCCCTCTGCCAGTGAGGCAGAGAGGGACCCCTCTGCCAGTGAGGCAGAGAGGGACCCCTCTATCTGTGAGGCACCTGTCTACTAGTGAGGCAGAAAGAGACCCTCCTACCAGGGAGGCAGAGAGAGATACCAGTGAGGCCGAGAGAGAGACCCTGCACCAGTGAGGCAGACAGTGACCCCTTTACCAGTAAGTCAGAGAGTGACCCTTCTGCCAGTGAGGCAGAGAGAGACCCCTCTACCAGTAAAGCAGAAAGACCCCTCTACCAGTGAGGCAAGGAAAGACCCCTCTGTACTAGTGAGGCAGAGAGTGACCCCCTACCAGTGAGGCAGAGAGAGACCCCTCTACCAGTAAGACAGAGAGACCCCTCTACCAGTAAGGCAGAGAGAGACCCTACTACCAGTGAGGCAGAGAGAGACCCCTCTACCAGTGAGGCTCTGCCAGTGAGGCAGAGAGAGACCCCTCTGCCAGTGAGGCAGAGAGGGACCCCTCTATCTGTGAGGCACCTGTCTACTAGTGAGGCAGAAAGAGACCCTCCTACCAGGGAGGCAGAGAGAGATACCAGTGAGGCCGAGAGAGAGACCCTGCACCAGTGAGGCAGACAGTGACCCCTTTACCAGTAAGCCAGAGAGAGACCCCTCTGCCAGTGAGGCAGAGAGAGACCCCTCTACCAGTAAAGCAGAAAGACCCCTCTACCAGTGAGGCAAGGAAAGACCCCTCTGTACTAGTGAGGCAGAGAGTGACCCCCTACCAGTGAGGCAGAGAGAGACCCTCCTACCAGTGAGGTAGAGAGAGAGACCCCTGCACCAGTGAGGCAGAGGGAGACCCCTCTACTACAGTGAGGCAGAGGGTGACTCCTCTACGAATGAGGCACAGAGAGACCCCTCTACCAGTGAAAGAAACCCCTCTACCAGTGAGGCAGAGCAACACCCTACTACCAGTGAGGCAGAAAGAGACCCCTCTACCAGTGAGGCAGAGAGAGACTCCTCTACCTGTGAGGCATGGAGAGACCCCTCTACCAGTGTGGGAAAGAGAGACCCCTCTACCAGTAAGGCAGAGAGAGACCCCTCTATCAGTGATGCAGAGAGTGATACCTCTACCACTGAGGCAGAGATAGACCCCTCTCTACATGTACCAGTGAGGCAGAGTAAGACCCCTCTCTACCAGTGAGGCAGAGAGTGACCCCTCTACCTGTGCGGCATGCAGAGTGATCCCTCTACTAGTAAGGCAGAGAGAGACCCCTCTCTACCAGCGAGGAGTAAGAGACCCCTTTACCAGTGAAGCAGAGAGTGACCCCTCTACCATTGAGGCAGACATAGACCTCCCCCAACAGTAAAGCAGAGAGACCCCTCTACCAGTGAGGCAGACCCCTCTACCAGTGAGGCAGAGAGTGACCCCTCTACCATTGAGGCAGAGAGTGACCCCTCTACCAGTGAGGCAGAACCAGTGAGATATAGAGAAACTCTCCTCTCAAGAGAGTCCCGAGTCTATTCTTAGTCTAAGGCGGGCCCTGCAGAGGCACACGTACAGTACCTTACAATTAGTGTGCTAGAACATTACAGTGCGAGCTGTTTCAGCGAGTTGCGTATTGTCACAAGTGTTCTACTCGAAGCGACGCTGTTTTCTCCGAATACTGTACATGTCTGTAACAAGAAGGAATATGCATTAGTATATGTCAACATTCTGAACCGGATGCATAACTTTTCGCGTTTCCATGGCGTCTTTGATGAATCACGTTCTGCACTACGCGGGTACATGCACCAATGTAGCTGCAGTGCTGTGATAAGCTGTCTTGTTAATTGACGTTCATGACTCACCGCCTGGAATGGCGATCCAATTGAACTGATGCAAACCAAGTATGGTTTGTTATAAAAACCGGTACTGCTGAAATAAACGGCGCTGTATGGCGTTTCATCAAGATGCTGTGTTTTTAAAGCACTAAAGCGCTGGCTGGGTAACCATTTATTTAACGGCTTGGGGGCATTGATGATAAAAACTCAGGATTTTACAATATTTGCTTCTGCATCTGCATGGGTCACGATGATAGTGGAGGTGCAAAGCAAGAATATACATTTTGATACATTTAGTGTTTTTTAATGCTATTTGCATAGTCGTTGTTACATACTTGTCAGTTCGATTGAATTATAAACATAATAACTTCAGGTACTGTCACCCTGGCTCATGCTCATATGACAGGAACACAATAAACAACCATATCAGGGTTGTGGTACGGGGCGTGGTCCAATGGGTAAGCTTGTTTACGATGCCATCGTAGCAGAGATTATATATAGAGGGATGGGAAACAGGTCACGTGCGCCATACAGTAGCGCGTGCAATGCTGGCTAGTATGAGTCACACCTTTGTTAGAGGCTTGAAGGGGGACTTTTTCAGCAAAAAATGGTAATGTGGTCACTTTTTGCGCGGCAACTGTACTTTTTTAGTAGTCAAAATCATAGTTTGGACAGTTAAGAGCATTGCTTTGCTAATTACTTGGTGTAGTGATGCGCGATAAATCATTTTGTACGCCATTTTGGCATCTTCGTGTACCTCCATCGCCTTCCCTGAGTGACCAATATCGCTTCTTTTGTACAAACTGAGTGATCTCGCAGTGTTGTATTGTATGGAAGAGGAATTATATAGCGTTGCGTCGTTCCAAAGCTTCGTTGTGCGAGTTTGGATAGGTCTAGTTTTGTGTACCTTTGCCGCCTTTTTAAAGCAAATTAAGTAGTGGATTTCTTATGTAGATAGGTTGACGTATTGCATGCGTGCCGTTTTATTGAGATTGACCATTTGGTGTGTCCTGTGTGCCTTTTCAAAGGAAGGTGACCATCCGCGATGGGCAGACGATTTAGATTAAGTGACCCTCGCAAAAATGAGGAGCGGAAGAAAAAAACGGGCCCTTCTTGTATCATTTCCACGTGCATCGCTAGTGGTGAATGTGCCACATGGCATTTTACTGTCATCGCCCCTAACCAACTCATTCACATGACACCCTCATTTTTGATATCCTTACCAGCATCTTCCTTTCTAAGTGGACCAGTTCTGTCAGTTGTTCAGCTGGGCATGAGGCTATCATAAATACCATTGCCTCCACCTTGGGTCTTAACTTCCTCGTCTCCCCTTGTTGTGCAATGTTACGTCTCAAAGTACCCATGCAGCTACATGTATAGCAATGAGGGTTCAGTCTAGCAAGTGCCTGGATGGAAATTTATAAGAAGCAGGAAAAGAAACTGACCCAAAAATCAAAAGGACTAAGCGGAAAACAATTTTGTATAACATTTACATGTACAAGTAGAATCCTCTGGTAGAATGTGTGTGTGGCTGGCAGCATCACCGTTCATTCCTGCTCTGCCCGCGCGTTAATTGGTGTGATAAGCCTTGTTTCCAATCCCTCTGTATATTATCTCTGGTCGTAGTATGCAGTTGATCTGACGTCATTGTAACTCTTATAAACAGTTACCGTCGTTTCTCCAGCAACTCGAGATGGGCCGTAGTAGTAGTTGCTCTATAGCAACTCGCGTCTACGTCATCACGCGTGTCTTACATCACTATGTTTGTTGCTATTTATATATGTGCAGGAAATAAGATGCTATGAATTACATAACGCGCGTGATGACGTAGGACATGAGTTGCAGAGCGATATTAATGTATTACGTAATGCCACACTTCATTTCATTCGTCAATGAATAAACTATTCGCGATCGAAATCAAAAATTTGTCTTGAATTTAGCTTCATGCAAGTGTCATGACAAACACATATTATAATTAGACAGATTTTTAGTATGTAACACATTTGTTTATAATTCAATTTGAAAAAAAAAAAAAAGCAATTTTTCCGTCTATGTATGGGACCATTTCTGGATATGAATGGCTAACATTTATACCGTAGGGGTTAACAGTACTCAAACAATGCTAACAGCCCAAATGGCTAATGATTGACAGCTCTGCTATAGGCTTAAAGCTTTTCGTTACGAACCTTCGGCATATCCAGAAATGAGCGGTCAAAAGGCAAAATAATTTACTCACGGTTTGCGAATCACCGAATATTCCCGTATACCTTCCCATACCAATGTATGGGTTAGTTGTATACCAAGGACGCCAGATTTTTCCCAGGATTTGAAATTTGAAAATGTTAGTACACTACATTTGTTATGATTTTTAGTGGTGTCGCCGTATTTTTCCTATTTAAGCTGGGGCTTCCCTAGGATTGTCATAACATTGTCCCCAAATGTACAGGTAGTCAATGAGAAGGGTTTCTCATTACAATATTCCACGGTCATTTGTGTCAATACCTTTACGATTTACGATTTTGATATTTGAAAATAATATAGCTAGTACATCGAAGAACTATAAAATGTACTAAAAACTAGGCCTTCCTATTGAAAAATCGGCTTCCATACCCGGGAGAAGCATTTCATGTTGAATGTACGTTCCTCCATCTCGTGCCCTCAAAATTGACTCACGTGCGGATAGTACCATACAGATAATGCTGTGTAGTTGAAGGGTGGCCCTCCTTCAGTTTTTTGATGCCATGAAATCGGTCCCAGACCTCTCATCGCGCTGCTCAAAAAGGTTTTCTACCAGTTGAGTTACTATGCGATCTTACCCGATGAGATCGGGATCGTTTGTATAAATAGCGCATACAGTACCATCCAGACGTAGCTTCTTGACACACGCGTGCGCGCGTCACGAGTGATACCCGTGCGTGACTCGAGCATACTTGTGTTTCACACGCATCAGGTTAGTCGTGGCGCGAAGCGACATTTTCGAGACACGAACTCGCGTGATGGCACCCACTCCCTCAGTTGTAAAATACTACGGACAAAATTTCTACAATTCAGGAGCCCTTTGCTTGAATGCAAAACTAAGTTGTTTGTGAAGCCAGAACAGAGTAAGAATATGAGCTGTGTGTGTTGCATGTTAGTGTGTGTGTGTTTGTACTGTGTGTGCGTGCATGTGTGTGCGTGTGCGTGCGTGTGTTGGTGTGTGTGTGTGTGTGTGTGTGTGTGTGTGTGTGTGTGTGTGTGTGTGTGTGTGTGTGTGTGTGTGTGTGTGTGTGTGTGTGTGTTGCTTACAAGTGTAGACCTATTATTATGTGCTTGACCTTACAATTGTGTGCTATGTAAACTGTGATTAGCCTAATCTGATGTTAGACTGCCTGGGGTACAAGTACATGTAGCAGTTTTTCTCTGAGAACAGTAGGTCCAGGGTAGGCCTACATTGTACGTAGGTACCTAGGTCCAGGGTAAGGCCTATGTAGGTACATGTAGGTCCAGGGTAGGCCTATGTAGGTACATGTAGGTCCAGGGTAGGTCTATGTAGGTACATGTACATGTAGGTCCAGGATAGGCCTACATAGGTCCAGGGTACTAGTATAGGCCTATGTACAGTTAGGTACATTGTAGGTCCAGGGTGGTACAGGTGGTACAGGTGGTGATGAACACGTAGGCAAAGATGAGGAGAGTGAAGATGAGGATAACTATTCAGATGGAATTGAAGTTGACTAAAACCTACAAACACCTGGACCCTTGCACAAGTACAAGCATGTAGTGAATTACAATTGTATGGCCCTTGAAGATAATGTGGTAGGTCCATTGTATGCTATGTAAACTGTGGTTAGCTAATCTGATGTTAGGCTGCCTGGTAACTTCCAGTTCTAAGAGAACAAACTGTGTACCTATGTCTTAAAAGCACACACTTTATATGTGTAGCACCTATATACAAACCACACATTGTGTGCAGCGATGGTGATGGCATGCATGGGAGCATTAGTCCTGATGCCATAAACTTCACAATCAAGTACATGATGGGATGGGGGTTGAGTGGCCTGATGCAAAGCCTTTGGCCTAGTGATAGAGGCATTGCATAATGTCCTGGTACTTTGTTGTTCTAGGGTTCAATAAGAGAGCTCTGTTTTAAAAGTCTGTTTGGGACTGTTTCTATGGAGATGACAATCCTGTATCTATTTTTTTTGTACTGGTGAAGAACAGCAGGGTCCAGGAACCCAATGTTGAGACTGACCATCTGGAGTCATCCACCTCAGGCTCAGTGAATTTACTCAATCAGAGTTTTGACACTAGGTTCCAACCTACCAGGCAAGATGTCTGCTGGTCCGGAGGGCATAGCACTTCTTCATCAAGTGGTCCAAAACCAACCAGATGGCAGGTGTGTTCAGCGTACCAAAGGCAGGCACATGTGTCCAGTTCCAGCAATGGAGGCCTACAGAGAATGTTGTCACTGTTCCACTCACTCCTCACCCCTCTTCCACTTCAAAGATGGGAGAACACTCACATCTAAGAGCTTCCGCTCCACCTTTCTACCCCTGGTATGGTGGAGCGATGTGGCTACAATCCAGCCAAATATAACACCCACATTGGTGCAGCCATGTACAGTAGCTGCCAGAACAGGCCTTCCCACTGACACTATTTGGAACCTCGGAAGAGGTGAAGCAAAGCATACCAGACATACGTATTGGTGCAGCCACAGTACATGTAAACTCTAATTGCTAACTAGCAATAGCACAAATTGTGCATGTTTTAACTGCACATTACATGTATCTATGTTCACACAAACCACACACTGTGTGCAGAGACTGATGCCATAACATGGGAGGGGGGGGGGGGGGTGCTTTGACCCTGATGCAGGGCTTTGGCCTAGTGGTAGACTGAGCAGCGCCCCGATGTGTAGACAAAGCTTTCCTTAATATAAGTATATAGCGCTCTTCCATTGGCGAAGTCCCAAAGAGTGCTTCGCAGTTAAGCACTTTACTTGTATTTATCGACGCACACATGCAGACAAATATTGAAAATGCGGCACATTCAGACTTGATGTTAATCGATCTAGGTAAGACTGAGAAGCCTACGTAGGTCGTAGCTGTACTGGAAAGTGCTAACGAATCATTTCTTTCCCCTGCGTGTAAGCGTATCAGTGCACGTGCCTAGCCTACGCGCTCCATTCATCGAGCTGCATGCAGGCTAAACGAACACTGTTTACAATAAACTTCAAGTGAAAACAACCCACTATATAGGTCAAAAGTGTCCATGACGACGTCTTGTATACAATAAATATAATAGCTTCACCATAATGCATTAGCAGTGAGCTAGGGTGGGTGGGTGTCCCTCTAGCTTGGCAGTCTAGACCTATGGGAATTGGGGGGAGGAGGCTAGGGAAAAGGTTTCCACTTAGCTACCTGGCTTGCTATTGGCTCAGATCATCACCAGCAGCCTTGTTAATCTTCAGCTGAATTAACTTATTGTGCACATTTTTCACCATTTGACAATTATTGCCAATATTTATTGAATAATTTTGGCAGATGACGCAATGGCATACTTATATGATGCGCAGTAGAAATTAATTTTTTGTCTTGATTTTAGTAAATAATTTTTCGAAGTACATACATCATAATCAGACCGATTTATAGTACATTATAAACTTGTTTAAAATTCAATTTGAAATAAAAAGCAAGATGACCGCCTATGTATGGGCCATTTCTGGATATGGATAGCGCTCTTCCGTTGGCGAATACATGTACTGACGCTCTATCCACACCCATGCGGCACAGACTGATATTAATCGAAGGCTGTTTAGCTAGGTGAAGCCCACGTACAGTAGCTACTGGAAATTGCAGCCTGTAAAGGCTAACGAATGAACTTTTTCCTGCGTATAAGCATCCGTGCGTACTCTCTTCATTCATCGAGCTTCAGGTATCCTAAACGAAGACTATTTAAAGAACAACTCACCAAGGTAGGAGGGGGAGGAGGGAATCCCTCCCACTACAAGTGTCGATGACGATGTCGTATATAACAACAAATTAATAGCCCTCACAGTGAGCTAGGGTGGGTGTGTGTCCCTCTGCAGCTGGAAGTCGGGATGGGGGAAAGGCTAGGGACACATTTGCCCGCCTAGTTACCCGGCTTGCCATTGGCTCATCAAAATCGAAGAGCAGCCCTTGCTTCAGCAGACTCTCGTAGCTAAACTATTTTAACTGCATTTATTCACCATTATTATCGATTCTTATTAATCATACACATAAACACCAGTATTTATTAATAATTCTGGCAAGGTATTGCGCAATGTATGAATAAATATTAATTTTATGTCTTGATTTAAGTTAAAGGATGGATCATGGAATAATTTTACGGAGTACACATATCATAATCAGACCGATTTATTGAACATAGTAAACGTGTTTAATAAATCGCAAGATGACTGCCGATGTATGGGCGATTTCTTAGAACTTTGCTCGAATTATCTCATTGATGATACCTTGCAATACCATCAGCCTACCCATGCTATCAAACAGTTCATTTTGTGTCTGTGACGATATGTACGCTGCATTTTTCATCTGTGGGGTATTTAAGTGCTTCCTTAATGTGTCATTATGTTTAGACATAAGTTTCAAAATGCTTAAAAAATTCCCAGGATTTGCATCAGTGCAGATATGTTCATTATCACCTCGAAGAGCGATGCACTGTTTTGCACAGAAGAGAATAGCATCAATAATGAACTTCAAAATCTGTCTGTTTCTACCAATGTCTTCAATGCGTGCTTTATTAACAAGGCTAATTACACATCTCTCAGGTGATTCAACTGTATGGATAAAGCCCTAAGCTATTTTGACTGATAACTGGTGGTAACTGCTATGCTCATGGTCTTTTGCCTTTTCCTTCATTTTATTCCATGCCTGAAATGGTTCATTGACAAACTGTCCTTTTGTATTACGGTTGTCACAGAATATAGCACAGAACTTGCAGAAAACACCGCCAACTCATATGCTATACATCATCCATGAGTACTGGAGTAACCATTTAGGTTGAAATGTACGTTTATACTGTCCAAAGGATGTGACTGGGAAAACATAATCATGCAGTGGTAGCGTTGTATCACATTTTAGCAGGGAAAACTTCTCTGCAGTGGACAATGCTTGGACTGCAACATCAAAGGCATTTGGTGATTTAGCACATTGAAACACGGTTCCAATATCATTGTGCAGCTCTCCATGCAACTGTAGAACCCACAGCGTGAAGTGATTATCAGAACTTCACTGCATCAACTCTCTCGATCATGCGCATACACCAAATATATATGCAGCTAATTGTTCAATAACTAGTCAATCATTTGATACAGGTTATGCCACTACACTACTCCCTCTCTTCCAAGAGTGGTCCTCCACTCCAGTTCTCATTCAAAGATTTCAGGAGTATCCAAAGTGTCTGGCAGTACCACGGGGTCTCCATAACGTACAGGAGGCCTGCTTATCCTGTTAGAGCTGGGGCACCTTCCACTGCTGGTGGAGGAACTCTGGGTACAACTGCTGGTTGCTCAATCTTGGGTACTGGATGTTCCAATTGGTGCTGCCTCGGTACCTCCAATATGGTGGCTTGACGATCTGTGTCAGCAGGCGGCACACTGTGAACAATTACATCATAGTACTCATCCTCTTCCTCTGCAGTGCTGTGCGAAGGTGCAGGCTTCAACCGGTTGAAGTGTACCACTTTACGCCTTCGGGGATTAGCACAGTCCACAATCCTGTAGATGGAAGGTCCGAGGACCTTAACCACTTTGAAAGGCCCCTGCCAAGGTCTGTGCAGCTTCTTTGAAAAACCCCTGCGGACTGCTGGATTGTGTAGAAAAACAAGATCATTAATACAGTATGGGTCCCCTCTGACGTCAGCATCGTACGACTCCTTCTGATGTCCTTGCTGCACCGCCATGTGCTGATTGACTCGTTTTTAAGCCAACTGCAATCGATTCTTGAGCACATCAGCATACTGAATGGGGTCCTCAGCTGTGGCTGGAATAGAGAACAATACATCTTCAGGTAAGCAGGCATCACGACCATACATAAGTTCAAAGGGTGTGACCCCAGTTGTAACATGGCGACTGGTGCGATATGCGAACAACAAGGTAGGGAGGAGGAGGTCCCAATCACGCTCATCATCCTTTACAGCCATACTTAACATGTCTAACAAAGTTCTATTGAACCTTTCGACTAGTCCATCACTTTGGGGATGGTAAGGAGTTGTCCGTGTCTTCTTGACACCCAACAGCTGGCATACTTCTTTCAGGACCTTGGCTTCAAAGTTTCTCCCTTGGTCTGTGTGCAGGGAATCTGGAACCCCAAATCTACACACAAATTCATTTACAAACACTTTGGCAATGGTTAGTGCCTCAGTATCTTTCAATGGAAATGCCTCCTTCCATTTGGTGAAGTACTCCCCAACCACCAAGATATACTTGTTACCTCTGAGGGTTTCTGGGAGCGGGCCAAGGATGTCCATAGCAACCCTCTGCATGGGTCGCAGTGTTTGACTGATTTCCATTGGAGCTCTAGCCTTGTGAGATGGAGATTTCCTGGAGAGACAAACATTACAATTCCTGCACCATTGTTCTACCTCTTTCCTCTGACCCGGCCAATAAAAACGGGCACGAACTATTTCTAACGTTTTCCTCTCCCCCATATGTCCCCCTACCAACGTATTGTGGAGGCCTTCCAATACCCCATTCACCAATTTTGCAGGCAAGACCAGTTGAAGGTGTCTACCAGTACCACCCCCTGGTATGTCCTCCCAACAACGATACAACACCCCATGCTGCAAGGTCAGATACCGCCTTTGCACCCACAGGGATGCAAGCCCAATGAAGCATCCTTGGGGCATCCTGTAGGAGTGGCATCAGTTTCCAGCCAGTAGACCATCTGGTGTATGTCAGGATCAGCACTCTGAAAAGACTTTATCTCCTCTTCCGTCCATGTTGGCAGCATCAGGTGTGACACTGCATCACAACTGTTAGCTTCTTCCCTCTCCTCTTCCTTTTTCTCCAATCCACACTGCACGCACCTGCCACGGGACAACGCATCAGCATTAGTGTGCTGCTTACCTACGCGGTGTATAACGGTGTAATCATATTCAGATAACACCTCCAACCAGCGAGCCACTTGACCCTCCGGCTCCTTAAAATTATGTAACCATTGTAAACAGTGATGATCTGTGCGTAAGGTAAACTTTCTTCCGTACAGGTATGGCCGGAAATGACGAGCAGCCCACACCAGAGCCAACATTTCCCGCCTCGTAGCACAATACTTGTTTTCAGTTCGGCTCAAAGCCCTGCTAGCATATGCCACCACTCTTTCAACCCCATCAACATTCTGGGCAAGTACTGCACCCAAGCCATCCCCGTTGGCATCTGTATCTAGCACAAAGGGTAAACTGAAATCAGGTAAGGTGAGTATCGGGGAGGATACAAGGCGCTTCTTCAGATCAAAGAAAGCATCATTGCATTCCTTTGACCACACCCACTCCCTCCCTTTCTCTGTCAAAGCATGCAAAGGGCTTGCTATATGAGCAAAGTCTTTCACAAAACGTCTGTAGTACGAAGCGAGTCCAAGAAAACTTTGGAGCTCTTTCGAAGTTCTCGGTACTGGCCAGTTGGAAACACACGCAACTTTCTGCGGGTCAGTCCGTATGCCCTCCGCGGATATGACATGGCCAAGGTACTGCACACTGGTTTGCAACAAATGGCACTTCTTAGGCCGGATCTTCAACCCCGCAATCTTCAGACGTTCCAGGACCTCTTTCAACTGCTTGACATGTGTTTCGACTGACCTGCTAAAATAATAATGTCGTCAAGATACACTAGGCACGTCATCCAGTGAAGGCCAGCCAGTACTCGCTCCATCAGCCGCTGAAAGGTGGCGGGCGCGTTACACAAGCCGAAAGGCATGACACGAAACTGGAATAGTCCAAATGGAGTTACAAATGCTGTCTTCTCTCTATCCCTACTATCAACTTCTACTTGCCAGTATAGCCGCTAGCTAAATCTAGTGTTGAAAAGTATTGGGCACCCCACCCCCTAAAGCATCAAGTGTGTCATCTATCCTAGGAAGTGGCTGGGCATCCTTACGTGTACAGTCATTAAGACGACGAAAATCAACGCAAAATCTAGTTGTGCCATCTTTTTTCTTTGCTAAAACAATGGGCGATGCCCATGGCCCACAACTAGGCTCAATGATATACCTTGGGAAAGCATGTCATCAAGTAACCCATGTACTTCCTGTTGCTGATGAAAGGGTAGCCTCCTCGCCTGCTGGCGGACTGGTTGTGTATCCCCTGTGTTGATTTGATGAGATGTCAATCGGGTACGACCCAGGTCACTGTCATCCAAAGCAATGACATCTTGGAACTGCCAGAGCAAGTCAGCCACTTTTTCTCGAACATCAGGAGCCAGACTGTCTGTCATCTGCTGTATGGAGTGCTGCACAGACCGAGTGGATTGCGTCAGACAGGGTATTGTACTGATGCACAATCAGCAGGATCCTGAATAGGTTTTAACATACCCATTATCTCATCCTTGTACACTGTAACGGGTGCAAAGCCGGGGTTAAGAACCTGGACCATTGTGTGTGTAGCAGCAGCATCAATGATGGAGTGAGCCACCATGAGACCATGCTGGTCCATAAACCGCCACACTGGTTCCACCAGGAGAGCACTGGAGTTGCTCGTGTAACGACCTGCATTTTGTGACACCTTCGCAGGAAGGCACATTTGACGGACATTTAGGGTTTCAGATGAAGTCACAAAACAAACTGGGGAGCATTGTGTACTGCGTTCAGGGCCTGACACAAATTGCACTGGGCCTTCCTGTGTCAGCAAAACGTGCTGTTGAAGGTCAACAATACAACCCCGTTTTATCAAAAAATCCGCCCCAAGAAGGCATTCCTGGTTTAAATTCCTTGCTACCAGAACTAGATGCTGCTGTGACAATGCTCCAACTTTTATGCTCATTGTGCACTGCCCACTAATGTCCAATTTCTCCCCATTTGCTGCCACGACTGAATTGGCGGGCACCTCCAATTTAAGCGAGTTTCCAAATTTAACATCCCTTACAACATCCTCTTTCACTAACGTCACGGCAGAACCCGTGTCTACCAGCATTCTAGTGACGCGACCCTCTATACTACCTTCTACCATTAACGTGGAACTTACGGCTGAAATCTGCCAGGGAGCCTTCTTACGCCCACTCCGTTTGTGAGGGCAGTTGCGCCGAATATGACCTTGCTCCCTACAGTTCCAACATGTAATTGCTGCAGACCCTTGCTGTCTGGAAAAGGCAGAAGATTGTGGTGGCTGGTCTGCAACGGTAGGTTTCTCCTTGCCAGACAGCCGTCCATTCAGCTCTTGTATTTGTTTTCTAAGGTCCTGAACAATTCTCTCGGAATCCTGAGCCTGTTTCAACAGCTGTTGGACCGACATTGTTGCAATTCCGTTTTCGGCTGCCGCATCTTCGATACTGCTGGACGCCAACGACGACGAGCCATGCCCGCGCTCACTGCTAAGTCTCTTCTGCGCAGCTTCCACCGACTCCTGTTGAATTGCCAACTTTAGCGCTTCATCCAGTGTATCTGGCATTTCTTTCATGAGTCTCAGCTGCACAGTGGAAGAGCGCAAACCTTGCACAAACTGGTCCCTTACCAATTGTAGCCGTTGGTCGTTTGACCATCCAGGGTATGCTTTGTCTGCCAACACACGCAGTTCTCCAACGTACGTCACCAAGTTCTCGTCTGCCTTCTGACCGCGTCTTTGGAACTTCGCCTGCCACTCCAGATGGTTTCCCTCCGGCGCGTATTGAGCGCGAAGACACCTCGTCACAGCCGCATAGTCACCGGAGTCGACCAGTCCCTGCTGCGATACAACCCTGAAGGGTCCATCGTCAAGCAACGGAAGTAGTTCGCTTGTCCATTGGCTCTCGTCGACTTTTACTTTGCGAACATACATTTCGAAGCGCTTTAACCACAGAATGAGGTCTGTGCCTCCTGTAAAACGGGAAGGGGGCCGTAAGCTCATTCTCACCGTTTGTATTTGTGGAATTAGCTCGCTGCTATCGGCCGAGTGTCCCATATCCATGGGCTCCACCATCCCACTTTTGACACCAATGTAGAACCCACAGCGTGAAGTGATTATCAGAACTTCACTGCATCAACTCTCTCGATCATGCGCATACACCAAATTTATATGCAGCTAATTGTTCAATAACTAGTCAATCATTTGATACAGGTTATGCCACTACACAACAATTCTCCTGCAGGTACCCTTTCACTAGCGCGGTCTGCCTCTCATACTCCATGTCTGACAGAGGCTCATTAGTTACTCGTGTGCTCTTACTTCCACTTGGTGTCTCAACTCTCATTTCAAATTCGGTGTTGGCGGTTGGTTGCTTCATGCATAGGTGTCATGCAGGCACTGCCACTTTTGCAAGTAGATTTATAGGCTCTGGCTCGAAAACAGGACAAGGTGAAGTGATCGCAGCTGTGCAGTTTTTTTTCTTCGTGAGTAGGAAGTTGTCAAGGCTAGAGCAGCTAGCTGCAGCTCTTTTCCTCTACCTTTCTCGCTATTCTCGACGGCTGTTCTACCTATCACGCTGTTTTCGAGACCGAGTTCATGCAGTATAAAACTGGTACACAGAAGGAGGGTGGAAGCCTTATACGTATCCCGCTCGTGAGTCAATGTTGAGGGCAAGAGACGGAGACAACACTGCGCCACAGCATTTAGTATGCAGAGTTGTGCCGAGTCTGCATATCAGCCATATGCAGATGAGTATCATTGAAGTGTTCATATGCAGACGTCTGCATATGAACACTTCAATGATACTCATCTGCATATGGTTGATATGCAGACTCGGCACAACTCTGCATACTAAATGCTGTGGCGCAGTGCAACTTACTGATTCAATATGGAATGCTTCTTTCAAATATGGAAGCCAATTTTAAATTGAAGACACCTAGTTTTCAACGGGCATTATAGTTCTTCGATGTACTAGCTATCTACTTCTTTCGTGGGCAAGTAGTAAATGGTAATGGTAAATGATCGTGGAATATTGTAATAGGAAATGCACTCAATGTCTACCTGCACATAGAGGACAATGTTATGACAATCCTGGGGAAGCGTAACGGCAACCTTACTAAAAATCATGCCAAATGTAGTGTACTAACAATCCCCCGTGGGCTGACGCACCCCATACATATCTATAGAAGATTATTCGGTGATTCGCAAACCGCGAATGAATTACTTGCTCATTTGACCGCTGATTTCTGTATATGTTTGCTTGTCAAATTCCCGGAAGCTGTTTACAAAGAACGCTTCAATCGAAACGCTTATTCCTCACAAAACCGCAATAATTGCCAACGCCCCCGAAATGAGTTCCGCATGATCCCCGGCTTCTGTTTACTGAAGCCGTTATCGTGAAGAACTTAGTGTAGGGCGTTGGCAACTATTGCGACGTAACGAACAATGTGTTTGTGACTCCAAAAATGGTTAATAAGTGGTGAGATTAAAAGTACTTTAATATATTTTTTATAGCAGGCATGGCTGTTCCCCACGAAAGAGTTAAGGTCAGTAGACGCGTACATGTATGTGTTTGCACACACCTCAGATGATGTATGTATCGCGTTCTTATAGATGCCCACCTCTCCGATGGGGATCAACTGGTAATGCATTTGTGTTCCCACTTCGGGGGATTGACTGTTTAAAGTTAGTAGACGCCTATGTGTTAGCACAACAGATTTCATCCCATAGCTGGACACTAAATCTACCTTCATTAATGAATCACAAATTCTAGTGTGCATGTGGTGTCAAATGCTCTCAACAGGCCTGAATTGCATTTACACTAACTGGTTCATGAAGTCATGTCGGCCATATTGCTTTTGAGATAGAGCAAGTATGTGCATGTGTGGCCTAGCCATAGAGGTGCATGGCACTTTAGAGTACTGGGTTAGCCCTGGAGGTGTGTAGACATCCTGTTGTAGCGCCCCCTCCTTCTCCTACATACCATGTAGGTGTCATGATGTGCAAGTATGGCTACAAAGATGCCATGATTATAGGAAAGCTTATATAGCGCTCTATATGGTGCTGAAGCGGTGCGAACACTAAAGGTAACACCAGCCGATTAGTGCTGACAAGGCGTGACGCTACAATCTGAGGTAGACCAGAAGGCGGCAGCTATCATATACATGTAATAGCGTATGCGTTTTTATGAATAATTGGTGCGGGTATGGTTCGATTGCTGCCAGCTGCAGGTTGGATGGAGTATCACATCCAGCAAATTCGGATACACTGTAGGGTGTGCGGAAAACCAACCTCCATGCGAAAAATATAGAGCCACCATTTTAAATTTATAATAGCCGCAAGGTCAATTGTAGATCCTAGCTCCATTTATACGCCAACTCCTCCTTTCAATTACTAGTCCTGACGTCATCGTGCACATATTTAATTTTCTATTGCCATAATTTGCCAGGCTGCTGTTGCTGCGTCAACTAACACTCCTGTAGCTTGAAAGATCAAGAGATGGACGGTGAGCACAGTGTCTGTGTGCGATTTACATAGCTCCGAATCTTGAACTGTTTCGAGCCCTTGGTTGGGTTGTGCAAGGAAATAGAGCGTACGTGTTTATGATGAGTTCGTTACCCTCCTCCTCATCTTTGACTGTCACGAGCGGCTTCGTATCTAATCTGTTAGTTGGCACGTCACCTTAACCAACGCAATGGCTAGTAGACCTTCTTCGTTATTGAAAGGCCGATAAACAATAAACTGGGGACCAGGTCTCCTCCATTGTTTATCGGCCTTTGGATAACAAAGTGGGTCTGACTTGCGAGTCTGACTTTCGTAGCATTGATGTAGTAAGAGCGATTTCCGAACGTAGCGTACGCGCAGTTTACGTCAGAAGTTCATTTGGTCAAAAGTGGAGCGTACCGGACTACCGGCTGCTGTGGCGTGATATCCTTCTTATGTATAATATCTATGATTGTATGTTGAGAATCTATTGGGTGTGGCTGTGAGTATTCAACACGAAGCCACGCGGTTACGCAGGCATTTAATATGTACCACATGACTCAACTCATGAAAGCATTATTAACTTGCATTAATTGTGGCTTTTTGATGACGCAATGGCAGCGCGTACTCAGGGCTCCACCAGCTAAGTAGCTAATGAGGCAGGCTGGCTAATCTCTGGCTATTTAAAATTTTATTGGCTAACTGGCTAATATATAATATTGCTTGTATATGTTCCGTACGGATGCCCAACATTGCCGGTTACGTATCCGGATGCCGGTTGTGTAACGGGCTGTCCGGTTATGTAACCGGCTGTCCCGTTTCAATGCATCACAAAATAGATGTCCGGTTACACAACCGGCTGTCCCGTTGCGTAACCGGCTGTCCCGTTGCGTAACCGGCTGTCCCGTTGCGTAACCGGCTGTCCCGTTGCGTAACCGGCTGTCCGGTTGTGTAACCGGCTGTCCCGTTGTGTAACCGGCTGTCCCGTTGTGTGACCAGCTGCCATTATTTAATATCTACACACAACACAGGCTGTTGTTTTGTGTATAACTGAGGCGTGATACAACCGGCCATATGCATCCTGATGTGACTACTGAATAATACAATATAATTATTATACATGTACATGTCACAGTACTTGCATGCAAATGCAATATGATCCGTCACACAGAGACACTAATATAAAAACTGACCCATGATGTTGTATAATACTGATATGAGGCTTTCAACTGCCCAGTATACAGCAACATGCAGCAGAAATATAAATATACATGTACTAAGATTACAATAAGTTTCTACTGCACAAAGGCAGTTCCACTGTGACCTACGATCTTTGTGAACACTTTTGTCAATCTTCATGCAGGCTACATGGAACCATTGCTGGCAACTATCACACTGTATCATTTTGGAGCCATCATTAATATGCCGGCAAATACAGCATATCGGTATATTCTTCCTGGCAGATGCCTTGGGGCATCTACTTGCAGAAGATGGGAAGACAGACATCACCCCGTCCTCAATACTCTTCAAAATATGCTTCCTCATTGCATTCTGTTTATACAATCGAACCACTGGATCTTGTCCATTACAAATGGAAGTGATATACGCCACAGCAAATAATCCACAGTCATGTGATCCTTCCTGCATTTGAACATCTATAAACTCAACAGCAAATTGGTCTTCTTGTGTTTGAAGTAAGGCACTTATAAGTTTCAGGGTAGACTTAGGAAGCTGTTTACCTCCATTGCAGTCATAAATTCGGACGCATGCTTTTTGGCAACCAACAGTGGATAGAGCAATCCAATGATTTTTATTCACATTTACGATCTGTACAAATTGCTCCTGTGGTAGAATCATTGCCAAATTCTGGCTAAGTGCAGGTGGTTGAAAGCCACCTATGGATGGGTTCTGCTGTTTCAGCATATATTGTGCCACGGTTATGATAAGATCATCTAGCCAGCTTTTTGAAGTTGTAAGGATTGCTTTGTGGTACATTGTCAATTTAACATGACAGATAGTAACCCAGGTATCTTTATCATCTTTATCATCTTTACTTAATTCCGGATCTGCTGTTAAATCAATATTGCACAAGGGGTTATTGTGATCTCCATTAGTGCAAGAATGTCCTGGGTGACACACTGCAGTGCAGGACAATTTGTTCTTCTTACAGCAGCAGTACTTAGCACTGTTGCATCTCCTTTTACATGCACATGATAATGAAGCTTGAGTATCCAAGAAAGGGGTTTTGTTGCTATTAGATGGTGTTGATAATTTCATTGCAGATGCAGGTGTACAATTCTTGTTTTTGCAATTATCCCCTTTATGACAGTGTGAGGTGCATTCAATTTTATTCTTCTTACAAGGGCACCGTTGTGTGCTGCAGCCTGCTGTGCACTTGCACCTGTTCTTTGAAAATGCACTCCATGGTGTACTTTCTTTTGAAGCCGCTCGAAGTGACACACGAGTAGACCTTTCCCATCCTTTCACAGATAGATTGTAATTCCCTTCAAACAATTCCAGATCACAAGCAGAATAGCATTTGTTCAACACTCCTGATTTGCACCGCAAGCGGTACATTGCACGTGCTGTTCCAATCACCTGTATAATTATTCATGGCAGTCTATTTGGGTCAGTGGAAGCCCGATCAATGCGAGGAATTCTTACAGTAACACAATCTCCCACATGAAACTCTTTAACTTTGTGCTTAAGGTTGTATTTTACCATCATCCTATTAGCATTTTTCAAATATTCCTTATCTGCAATCTGGCGAACAGGCAAGTGCTTCTCAGTAGTAGCCAAAACCCTTGAATTGGACTTCAGTAAAGCCACCTATACAATGAAAGAACCAGGAAGATTAATTAGGTTAAAAAATATATATTTAGGCACTTACATGTCCATTATTGTTACCATCCTGATCATAATCACTTTCATGATCATCACATACTTCTGAATCAGGAAAGATCACTTGCAGCAGTGGTTTTGTTTCTCTCCTCAACATTGCATTCGGACTGACTTGCAACAGTGCCCACATACGTACCTTCCAAATCCTTTTCCACTACATTGTTCCCATCATCATCAAAATCATCTTCCTTGTCTACATCCCCACTGTACTTTGCTATATTTTCATCCTCCTCGTCTTTCTCCTCATCCTCCTCTTCTTTCTCTTCATCCTCCTCTTCTTTCTCCTCATCCTCCTCTTCTTTCTCCTCATCCTCCTCTTCTTTCTCCTCATCCTCCTCTTCTTTCTCCTCATCCGCCTCTTCTTTTCATCATCCTCTTCTTTGTCTTTCTTCACATCCTCTGAAGGCCGCTTCAAAACATCTTCATCTAGCTGTCCCCGAAAGTTGACATCTGGAACAAAAATTGCCCTTGGAGGTTGGCCAAATACTAACTCATATGGGGTTTGTTTGGTGGTGTCATGAACCTGAGTGTTCATTGTGTCTGCAGAGATAAATAACATTTAAAGCATGTATAGAAAAACATTGGATCACTTACACACACAATATGTGGAAGCCATTGAGACCATGGTGGGGAAGGATCGCTGCATTCAACAACCTTGGCACTGATCATTCTCTCAAGTGTGTAGTGTGCCTGCTAAACTAGCCCTTGTGATTGGGGATGTCGCGGACGACCACTGATTAGCTGCACATGACCTGGCCATGTTGATACTACATCTCCAATGAGTTTGTTTACAAATTCTTTGCCATTATCACTGTGAATGATAGCAGGCAAGCCAAAAACTGGGAAAACATAGTTGTGCAATACTTTAAACCACATGGTTTGCCTTTTTTTTCACAAGAGGAAATGCAAAATTAAACTTTGACCAATGATCCACAATGTGTAATATCCAGTTGCATCCATTATGTGGCATATGCCTCATATCAATCAGATCAATCTACAGATATGAATAAATCATGTAGTAAGCATGAATAGTGATTAAACCTACCTGGATACGAGAAAATAGCCCATCAGCTATTATTGGTCTTAAAGGGGCTTTGGTGTGCTGTGGTTTCCTTAAGCTGCATGTTGAACACAAGCTTACATACTTTTCAACCACAACTCTTGGTATGTAGGAGTACAATGACTGGACCTACAGTGTATAAGAAGTGACACACACGTGACTCAAATTAGCATATGCATGTATACGGCACTCCAATAGCAAGGAAATACTACTTACCTTAGCATAGGTTTTTCTTGAACCAGCATGCAGACAATCTTTATCATGGATCTGTTTCAAAATATGGTACAATTCCTCTACTATAGCGACCCTTCTGTAGCCTTTCATAATTGTGCGGTCATTAGCGTTCTATACATGTATACCAACGAACAGTAATCAAATTGAATTTACGAACACAAAAGGAATTACCCTCCTTTTCCCCCTTGACTTGGACAACCAACGCATCCCTTATTCCAGCTTCAGGCAAGTCTAGCAGTTGAAATCCACTTCTTTTAATAAGGTGGCGAAAGTTTCTATCCTCAATGCAAAGAGGATTCTTTAAACAGCTGATGATCCGTTCTCCAAACTGCTGGTGAATTACGGCACTTCTTGTTCTCTTAGCGTCTTTTGGAAATGCAGCAACAAGGTATTCTACGAACGCATCCATCGGGCGTGTAACACGTGGATAAGTGAATGTGACATCTTGTTGGTGCATACGCAAGTCACTATCCGGTTACATAACCGGCCGTCCGGTTGTGTATCCGGTTGTCCGGTTACGTAACCGGTCGAGTGCTGGGCATCCGTACGGAACATATACATTACATTCAGCATGTGAGGACAAAAGTACAATAAACACACACTATTCATCAAACTCAATATCTTGTACGTCCATTGGGAACTCTCTGACATACTGCCTTTTCACCAAATCGTGGTTCCAGCGGGTGCGGATGACTGCTTTAGTTATGACTGGAGATATTGATGAATGCACATCATCATGAAAGAGGCCCTCAGTAGAAAAGAACCGCTCAACTCCAGCTTCAGAGGCAGCACAACAGCTTAAAACGTAGTACAATACAAATAATGCAGGTATATCTGCTCCAATACTTTCCCAGTATGCTTTAAGGTTAAATGCATGTGCCTTTGAATCCTTCGATGGCTTAGGCAATTTATCACAATGCTTTAACTTTTCTTCAGCTGTTTTGCTATCTCTCAGAAAATGGGCTCTAGCAGTACGGATGGCTGTATCCCCAGTGGTAACATGCTTCATCAAATCTGAACGACAGCTGAGGATGAAATTAGTTTGCTTTTCGTCATCTGTTTGTAGATCAGAGGTGCGATATTCCTGTGGAAGACCAACAATATCTGCAAACTCCTGCCACTTCTTCCACTGACGCATAACAAGAAATTCTATTTCTCTGTTAGCATATCTTTGCAGATTTGGAAGGTTTACTGTCTCTGGCCACAGATAAGACACAAATGGAACACTCCTGACTCTTCCATAAGCAGCTGTCGTTGTTTCATTTTTTCTTCAAGTGCATTTGCTTCAGGGTGAAAACCTTTCTGACGCAGGTTGATCACAGTTTGTTTCACCTTAGTACTGATAGAGTACCAAAAAATGAGAGAGTGGCTGAATCACGTTGCAATAGTTGCTCAACTAAATACAACTCAAACAATGCACATCTGGCATACTCAAGCAACTGAAAGTCTGGCAAAATAAAATTTTCACTTTCCAAGTCATCTCAAGCAGCCATTGCTATCAAATAATGTTGTAATTGCAGTATACGAGTTATACAAAGGAAGCCACTTGACCATTTGCGAGTATTGCATGGCAATATTACTTTCAAAACATTATGACCTGGAGTCTCCAGTTGAGCAGTTTTCAATGCTTTAAGAAGACGTTTGTGGTTTTTATGTTGTTTGCTGTATCTTTGGCTACCTTTATAGCTAAAGCAACTGAGGGAATTGCTTTTGCCAGATCCTCCATTAGCAATTCCAGGGTGTGACAACCACATCGAAAATGAAGAAGCCATTTTAGGGACCCTTCAGTAATAGCTTGACTGATACCAGCATTTGGAGAAGCTTCATTGTCTACTGTAATAGAAGCAATAATAAGCCATCTTTCTCCATCTTTTAAGTACTGCATCTGTAATGTCATAATAACCTGTATCTAACGTGTCACTATCAGTATCTAAGAGATCCCAACAAAGGCATCTCCCATCCTTCAAAACACCCAAACCTATTAGCTTTCGGGAATTAACATCCTTTCCACCATCCAGCTCCAGTGATGCTACAGAATTGCTAAGGAGTTCCTTTACACGTTCACACAACTTGTTATCATACTCGATTATTGCAGTGGTGAGATCAGATTCTTTAAATCCCGGAGGAATGCTAGCTGAAAAAGCACTAATTAAATATGGATCCCGCAGGAGTTTGAACGACATACGCAGGTTCATACACCATGCTAGAGCAAGTTTTTCAACATGAGTCTTTGCGCTGTCTGTACTTGGAGCAAACATTGTTGTCAAGGCCATCTGTTATTTTAAACCTTTGTTATCATTCGCTAGAACTACCAGCTCTTTCAGGTACGAAGGGGCTTCTAAACCACGTGCATTTTAAAGATGGTAACGAAGGTTTCCAGGTCCAGTGGTCTTACAGTATGTAGTTCCACAATCTCTACTCTCACCACATGGAAGCTTGCGCTTAAGATTGCAGATATAGTATGCGTTGTTAGATGCAAGGTTTTTTTGAAAGTAACTCAGAGACCATTCATTAAGGGACGAAAATCGCATCCGTTTTGTATTAGTACTAGTACCTTGTTCTTCGGAAGGGCAACTCGACTCAGCCATGTTGAACCGCAAGTCCGCGTGGTAATACTGCATGAACTGTAAACGTATTCACGTTAATTATTGGCTAAGTGGCTATTTGTTATCGGCTACAATTTATCCCTGGCTAAAACCAATAAGGGGTGGCTACTGGCTGGCTAATCCTAATCTTAGCTGGTGGAGCCCTGCGCATACTATTTCTCCTGGTCCCCAGTTGTTTATCGATCGTATGTAAAGAAAGTAGGCAATGCATGCACCTTTGGTCGCCCGCTAGTCTCGTTCCCAGGCCTTACATACGTAAAAGGAGTGTTACATTTATGTTGGTCTAAGCGTGACACGTGGTTTTGTGATTGAACAATACAGCAGCGGTCCGATTCCGCGAAACGTACGTTGATTCCATTCAGCGATCAAACAATGATCCAATTCCGTCCCATACTGTATAGCTCAGGATCGTAAATATACTAAAGTCAGCACCAAAAACTAAATGTAATTTAAATCCTAAGATACCAACAGCACACCAAACGGCAGAACGCCTGCAGAGAAGCTAGGTGGCAATATTGGAAATATACTTTCGTAATGTTGGTACATGTACAAATTGCTTCGATTGCAAAACTGAATTGTTCTAAAGGATATCATTGCTTATTGCTGGCACTAATTTATCGTGTATTTGACTGCAGCCAGCAGTTTTATTACATTCATACAACCTGTGACCAGGTCTGATTTGACGTATGCTGCTAACATATCACCCATTAGGAACCACTAATAACCATTAATCAAGTCAGCAGAGCAAATTAGTATTTTCAGCAGAACTCAAATAAAGTAGGATTGATTCAGATAATATACAGCGTGTATGTACATGCACATCTACTACAGATGTAAAGTTCTGCAGTTTCCACCATTTGAAATATATCCACCCTGAACAGCAGCCCCCCCACAGAGTGGAATTCAGAGCACCCAAGAGCTCCAGGCATCAACATCAGTGATCAACAGAGATTCCAATGTGCAGCAATCTATTGCTTCACAGCAGCCTACACAGTTTCAGAACATTGCAGGACCAGTGCAGCCTATCTATGGAAACCCAGCTGGCCAACCACTTTACTATGTACCAGGATATCCCTATCCACGCCAGGAATATGTACAGGATCCTGTGAAAATGGCATATGCAAACCTTCCCACACAGCCACATCCAACATCTTTCAACCCACAGCTTTATGGTGGAAACATTTTGTCCACACCTCAGCAAGTACGTGCAATCTCTGTTGTACTAACATGTATGAATTATTCATTGCATTTGCAATTCTTACATGCTGCTAATATCAGCCATATCAGCCAGTCATATTAGTCCAGCCGACCCCAGTCCCAATTAGTTCATCTGTTCGACCAACATCTGGAGATAACTACCTCACTCTGTCTGTTCTAATGACATTTTTGGTCCTCCTTGTTGGAGGCTGGCCGTCGCTTTTATGCACCATTTCTGCGTTATTGGTCTCATTCAATGTAAGTTAGTAGATTGCCGCATTTCTGTATCACTATTTCTTCTTCTTGATCAGGCAAAAGAAGAGGAAAAACGAGGTAACATCGCGGCTGCCAGGACAAAGGCTAACATTTCATTGGGCCTCAACATTGCTGCAGTTGTGTTCGTTGTGGTGGTATGGAGTGTTGTGGCCATTCCAGTAGCTGTGACCGTTAGTGCCCAAACATCAGCGAAAAGTCCGTACTGCTCTTCAGCTGCTTCCAGTCTGTACTATTGCTACCAGTCAAGTTGTTACATGTATAATTTTCATGGTCTGAGCTATAACTGCTACTACTCCAGCTCCTACTCTTACTCTGTTGCATCGAACTACTACTCAAGTGGATATTACTCCACCTATTACCAATGTGGTTTAAGCTACCAACTGATCTGTGTTTAAGCCTGAGCCAGATGCCAGCCAGTGTGAAATGCACGTGATTATTATTATATTACATTGACATGCAAGTAGTAGTACATAATCGCACGTAGTAGTTTCTTGTTTGGTATTCTAGTGAAAGTGTCTGTGGCTCTTTATAGTGACCAACTTTACAAGAACATGCAATATACGTCATGTACATTTTTTTGAAAAATAAAATCGGTGTTTCCGAGAAATTTGCATTACGGATATATTATAAAACGTTATGAAAACGCATCGCGTTTGAATCGCACTATAACTTTCGAACGCTTAACGCTGTCGGCTTCCCATTGTCAACACCTCATACACCCCCCATTTCTGTATGTATGCTGTCTAGCACAAGCACAGTGCCGATGTTACGAGGTCCGATATCCCATGAGGTTCAAAACCTGCAACTTCTGGGTAGGAGCTTTCAAGTCGCATAATGCTTGTTGTTTAAATCGAACTAGAATACAGAAATGTGCAGTTTCATGTTGTTATATGTGGCAAAACGACGCTGTTGTAGAGAACAAAAGGGTACTGCCTGTCTTCGTACCCAGTCCCAGAATTATCCTCTGGCTACTCATGAATGGGACAGGAACACTTTTAATGAATGACAATTGCGCCAAGAGCTTCGCTGTTGTGATCGAAATAATCTCTAGCTATGTAATGGCAGTTGACTACCATCACCATCATTATAGTCATCATAGCCATCATTAATTTTATCATCAGTTGTAGCCCCAACATGATTATTGGTAACCTTGGCATCACAACTGTTGCCATCTGCCCCATCACACCCTTCACCTCTTTGTGTATCACCATCACTATTGTCATGATCATCACTCTTTCTATCACAATCACCATCAACACAATCATCTCCATAATCATTTTGAGATTGATTGGTATTATCATCTTCACTAACAGCACTATTGCCGATGATGTCTTCTGTATACTCCACGACTGATACTATCGACAGTACATGAATTCAAAGGGGAACAACGCCATATATGGTTACCCCGTACTGTAAAGTACAAATACGGTGTAGGCACGTCAGACAGTATCCAGTCATGTTACTGGGTTACCAGGAAAACCCTTCCCCTCCGACACACCCATTTCCACTAACAAATAATTGCTTCTAATTTTATCACATAGTAAATGGAATTAGAATTCCAATGGCCGTCCAAAACTAAAAGTCCCTTTTTGTTTAAAGATGAGGATTTGATAGCACATCCGACGGAGGCACCTACAACCAAAGCAAAGATGGCATCTAGGCAACCACGATGATAAAAATGGGATTAAAAACAAAGCTTCAGCCTTTTACTATGACATTCCTATCCTTAGTGTAAGTTTAGTGGCTTTTTGTACACTGGTTCGATATGCAAATAGGATAGCTGACAGATGCTCATGCCAGTCATTTTGATTGCTATTGTCGAGTTTAATAAGTAATGCTTGCAGTGTCTGATTGAATCGTTCAGTTAAATCATTTGTTTGCGAGTGATGCGCTATATAAAGAACTTTGTGATTGGTTCCTGTACATTGAAAGAGTTCTTGTTGGACTACATTAACAAATTCTCTCCCTTGATCTGATATTACGACCTCACAACATCCTAGCCTATGCCCAAGAAACGATGATGAATTTTTAAAAGTCATGCTACATGGAATATACTTACCTGCAGAAACACTCATACAGTGGCACTCCATGAGCAGACTTATCTTTAAGTGGTACAGCTTCCTACCACTTGCTAAAATAATCAACCAAAGTCACCACATACTTATTTCCATTTAAAGTTGTGGGTAGTGGATCTATGAGGTCAATACCAACCTGATGCCACACATTTGGAACAGGACACTGAAAAGTTATAAAGTTTATGCGTACATACCTTCTATTCCAGAATGGCATGACTCCAGTATCCGCCGTTTTTCACCGTCTGATCGCACGCAAATCTTCCACTTTGATGCCTCGTCGATGCCATCGTTCTTGTAGTATAACTTTCCTGCTTCAAACTTGAAATTTTTACATTTGCGTCTTATATTCCCTTTGTCATGCCCTTGGGGGTACTGGCTACTACGTAAATACGTCTCCACAGCAGTGAACTCACCATCCGCCATAGTAGCTCTCCCATAAAAGCCTGGTTTCTAGAATTCCAGCTGGAGAGTCATACATGCCTTGTGGGAGTCATTAGTGCCTTAGGCGTTAATGACTGGGCGAGTAATTTATGCCTGGGAGTCAATTATGCCTCTGACACCACTACATAATTCAGCAATGGAAAACACCCCACAGTCTTTACATCCATTCTGTTGCTAAATGTCAAGAGTTCGGATGATGAGAAGATTTCTCGTCAGGGATTTCATACATCTGTGCTACTTAATGAATTAATCTTTCACTCATAGAAGAAGCCAGGCTGTCCATCAATTAAACTTCTCAACATTTAGCTCCTATATGCTTGCAGTACATACCCTAGTGACTAGCTCCTACATGAACATAAAATTTAGCTGGATTGTGCAAGTGGTTAATACATATAAGTGTAGAGCTTACTTGTGTAACGAGACACTGCAGCAGCCAAAAGAAGTATCTAATTAAAAAGAGAGACATGCATATATACACAGGACAAGGTCAAAGTACAGTCCAGCTGGAGCCAGCACAACACGCATGCGTACATAGATCCAAAAATATATTATGTCATTTGCTACACTACTTCCTCCTTCGAAAAGGCTGGCCTCCTGGTCCGATTCAATAACGATCCGGCGGGTGTCTTATCCGCTGTGGATAACGACGAGGCAGTGGCTGGTCTGCAGCTGGTTGTTCGTCCTGGGGGGTGGCCACTCCTGCTTGTACATCTTCATGACCATGAACTTCTAAGACCCGTTGTCCGCAGGCAGGTTGTTGTACTATTTCTTGTTCCGCTATCTCAAGGTCATCACTGTCATCAAAGAATTGCAATGTCGTACCTGGGTACTCGGGGCGATGATGACTTTGATTCGTACTGGTTGGGCCCTCTGCTTCTGGATTTTTAGCATCAACATCATCCAAGTCCAAACGAATATCACTAGGGCATGGTTTCAGGCGATCAAAGTGTACGACCATCCTCTTACGTCTCCGTGCTGCAATTCGTCGTAGATCAAGGATTCTGTACGTGACCGCAGAAAGCCTCTTCACCACCCTAAATGGCCCAGTCCAGGGACAATGGAGTTTCCTAGGCTTTCCCTTGGGCACAACAGGGGTATGTAACCACACAAGGTCACCTGGTTCATACTGCTTCCCATGGACCCTCTGATTGTAGACCTCCTTCATCCTCTCCGTTGCCGTCCCCATGTTATCCCGAGCAGCTTGGAAGGCCCCTTGTAAGATTTTCTGCAGTTGTCTTGCATACTCATGTTGTGGCTGGGGTTCTGTTGGTGTAGACCCATATACTAGATCCACTGGCAACTTGGCCTGCCGCCCGAACATTAAAAAGAAAGGGGAGAAACCTGTGGAGGGATGTATTGAAGTATTATAGGCCATACAAATTTTCCTCAAATGCAATTCCCATTGAGTAGGGTTGTCGTGGGCAGATGTTGCTAGCATGCTGATCAACGTACGATTGAATCGTTCAACAAGTCCATCTGATTGCGGGTGGTATGGTGTTGTACGTGTCTTACTGATTTGTAGTAATTTACACACTTCTTTCATCACATCAGACTCGAACTGTCGCCCTTGATCAGAATGCAACTGCTGAGGGATAGAGAACCTGCAGAAGAATTCATCAATCAGTGTGGTAGCTACTGTTATTGCCTCCTGATTAGGAATGGCATAAGCCTCTGCCCATCTGGTGAAGTAGTCGGAAGCAACTAAAATATAGGGTTTTTTGCATCCCCCGAGGTGATGGGTCCAACTATGTCTACTGCAAACAATTGCATTGGGTACCCAGAACTAATACCCTGGAGAGGGGCACGGCCTCGATGCGGGGGCATTTTCCTAGTAGCACACTTCGCACATGTGCTACACCACTTCCCAACATCTCCTGCATGACCTGGCCAATAAAACCTCTCCTTCAGGCGGGAAAGTGTCTTTCCTTCTCCTAAGTGTCCTCCCGTATGCCCTCATGTAATTGCTTCAAAATATCTTGGCGAATAATCGCCGGGGCAATAATCTGCAAATGCTCACTCCCCTGATTGTCTTCATATCGTCTGTACAAGACACCCTTTTTACAACCAACTGGTCCCATTGCTGCACTAATATGTTTAGTTCCCTACTCTTCCCTTCCAGTTCCCCAAGGCCTACCATGCTCCCACAACTTACTGCCCTGAGCACAATCCCCACATTTTCATCCTCCAGCTGCAGCTGGCGCATGCTCTTCGCATCCCCAGTTCCTGTCTGAAGCCGCTGTGGCTGAACAGCTGATACGCCCATGCCTTTGCTGCTGGAACCACCCGTGATGTTGGCTTCATTTTCATCTGGGCCAATACGGGAAAGGGCATCAGCATTTCCATGGTTGCATCCCCTGCGGTGAATTACAGCAAAGTCATACTCTTGGAGCTGCTCTAAACCATCTTGCAAGTTGCCCTTCCGGTTCTTTCATGTTGTAAAGCCATTGCAAGGAGCTGTGATCAGTACGAAGAGTGAAGTGACGTCCTAGCAAGTATGGCCTGAAGTGTTTCGTAAAGGTGACTACTGCCAATAGCTCTTTCCTTGTCACGCAGTACTTTCTCTCAGCTTTACTAAGTGTGCGACTCCCATAGGCCACTACTTTCTCCTCTCCATCGTGATCCTGAGACAGCACTGCTCCTATACCATACTGACAGGCATCTGTATCAAGGATAAAAGGTTTCTCAAAGTCTGGAAAGGATAGTATGGGGGCAGACAATAGTCGCGATTTGAGTTCATCAAATGCATGGATACACTCTTGTGTCCATTGAAACTCACGACCTCGCTCGGTAAGTTGGTGTAACGGTCTGGCAATGGCAGCAAAATGGGGGATGTACTTCCTGTAGTATCCCACAAGACCAAGGAACTGTCTGACATCTTGTATTGAATTAGGCATCTTCCAGTTCTGAACTGCAGAAACCTTTTGGGGTCAGTACTAATACCCTGTCTTGATATTCTGTGCCCTAGAAATGTTACTTCTTCACGAAAGAGATGACATTTGGAAGTTTTCAACCGCAAACCTGCTTGCCTTAATCTATCCAGCACCAATTCCAAATTGGATAAGTGCTGCTGAAAACACTTACCTACAATCACGATATCGTCTATGTAGACAAGACAACTTTTCCATTGGATGCCAGACAAGACCAGGTCCATTAACCGCTGAAAGGTTGCTGGAGCGTTGCAGAGACCAAAGGGCATAACCTTAAATTCGAAAAGACCTTCTTGCGTGCAGAACGCAGTCTTTTGCCTGTCATTCTCATCCATCTCCACCTGCCAGTAACCACAAATAAGGTCGAGAGTTGAAAACCACTTAGACCCATTCAAAGCGTCCAGCGAGTCATCTATTCTTGGGAGGGGATAAGCATCCTTACGAGTGATAGAATTTAACTTGCGATAATCCACGCAAAAACGTAAGGAGCCATCCTTCTTCGTGGCTATGACCACCGGGGATGCCCAGGGGCTTGAAGAGGGCTGCACAATTTCACGCTTGAGCATATCTTCAATTAGCTTGCGGGCCTGTTCTCTTCGAAAGGGTGGCATTCTCCTAAACTGCTGACGGATTGGAGGATTATTGCCAGTATCAACTGACTGCTTAACCATGTTAGTACGCCCCAGTTCATCGTTCGACTCAGCAAAGACATCTGCATATGCCATCAACACGTGGTACAACATCTCCATTTCTTCCTTACTCAGATCAGCTGCACAGTTTTGTACCATCTCCCACAATAATTTCGACTTACTTTCAGAAACTTTTGGTATCTTCTTTTCTTGGCTCATTGCATCTGTTACAGGTGCCAACAACGATTCGTCCTGCAACCTGGTGGCTCTGGCTATTCTTGTACCCTTATGAACGACAGTCTCAGTTGGCAAAGGATTACACATCAGAACAGGAATGCTACCTAAAGGCTCTCCTATTGAAGGTGTAACCACGGCTCCTGCAACAATTATAGGTATGTCTGGTCTGCTACCCTCCACTAACCATACCCCTTTGCATGTGGAAGATGTGTACGCCATGGTTTGAATCTCACTATAGGCTGGTATCTTGACAGTCTCTATGAGACTAACACTCACCTCATTGGCCAACATGTCACTACTGTTGCTACTGTCAGCATGGTGCTGTAACTGGATGGAAACTCCTTCGAGCTGCAACACCATCTTGGATAGGTCAATGATGCCATGGTGTTTCTCTAGAAAGTCCAGCCCCAGGATAGATTCCACCTTGAGGGAGTCAACGACTACAAGGTCAACAGAAAATGCCTGATCTGCCAAATGGAAATCAAGAGTAGTCACTCCACACACAGGAACAGTGCTACCCTCTACACCAACAAGGTGCCTCCCTCTCCACGGTGACAGTCCAAATCTGCTTGCACCTCCAAGTCTGTCCCAGACATCTTTTCTTACAAGACTTACTGCTGCACCTGTGTCTAACATGAATTCTACAGGTGAACCCTTAACAATAGCTACAATGAACTTCGACATAGCAGGATTAACAGCTAAACTATACAAACTTTTGTTTACATGGACCATTGTTTCCTTACCCCCATATGCTTGGTCCTTAGCATAGAGGGTATCTAGTTTTTCTGCTTCCGCTTCTGCCAGCCAGCCGCGCAGCCCCTGGCAAAGTGTCCTTCCTTGCCACACTTTAAGCAGATGATCGTATCCTTGGAGGCTGCTGGTTCTCGGGAGGAATTATACGTCTCGGGTTTCCTTCTACCTGCGCGTGCTTGTGCCGGCCGTTCAGACGTCTCTAGTTTTCCCATCCTTTCTGACAATGAGTGGATCATGGCCATTAAGGTTTCCCGTTCTTCGACCGGGACATCACTGACGACGGATATTTTGGAGCCTTTGGTCTCTTGATGGAGATACGACTCCATTTCCATCGTGCACGAAACCGCGTCGTCCAGAGTCTTCGGTTGTCTCTGTCGGACAGCAAAAGCAACCTTAGGATTATCCAACTCACTGAGATATCTTTCGAGAGACAGCAAATCCTTAGCCTTTTCGTCAATTCCGGGAAACGCTTTGTCTGCGAGAATGCGCAACTCATCCCCGAAATCACTCCACTGTTCGTCCGGTCGCCTTTTCCTGGTCTGAAATTCGACAACATACAGCTGACGCTTACTTTCAGGCTCAAAGCGCTTCTGTAAAGCGTCCTTCGCTGCTTGGAAGTCTTGTTTCGCCTCTGGCGCCAACCTCCTCCAAGCGGTTTGAGCCTTTCCGGTTAGCCGAACTGGTAGCCAGAGTAGTTTCGTCGGTTCGTCCCAGCCATTAACCAAAGCCGCGGCCTCAAAGTGCTCAACCCAATCGGTCCAATTTCTGTCACCAGAGTAGGTGTCGGGAGAAACCAGCGGTCGGTTGGTTTTGGTCTGAGCCAGAACCCTCGGGTTCGGAATTTCCGCTCCGCCTTCTTGTTCGACCATCCTGCCGACTACGCCAAGTGTAACGAGACACTGCAGCAGCCAAAAGAAGTATCTAATTAAAAAGAGAGACATGCATATATACACAGGACAAGGTCAAAGTACAGTCCAGCTGGAGCCAGCACAAACACGCATGCGTACATAGATCCAAAAATATATTATGTCATTTGCTACACTTGCATGTGTGATGGATTTGCACAACAGGATTTGGAGTGTGTTGAAACTGAAGTACCTTACCCATAACAGGGTTCTGGAGTCCATTAACATTTGGAGAGCTTTTTATCAAAAGCATTTGGCCTGCATGGATAATTGCATCAGAAAGCTCATGACCATTAAACAGATCATATTCATCAATTTTATACAGACTTAAATGATCCATTCTTGACATTCTATTGTTTCAGGTGTAAGGGCATTTTCATCAACCACAATTAACTCATGCATCTTCTGAGAATGAGAAAGACTTAGCTGATTGCAACTGAGATGATCGATGATGATGTTGCGGATTGGCCCTTTGTGGTGATACAGATTTGTTTGTAGTATGATACTCTGTTAGTCGAGATACATTGACTGCATTCTTCTGATCAGAGTTTTTCCTGTCTTTGGATTGTATAAGCGATACATACCCTGTGTGTCTGTATGTGTGTCTGTATGTGTGTCTGTATGTGTGTCTGTGTGTCTACATGCGTTTCTCTGTGTGTGTCTGTGTGTGTTGTCTTTGTGTAAGTGCATGTGTGTGTGTGTGTGTATGTGTGTGTGTGTGCATTTGCATGCTTCTGTATGTGTGTTACCCTGTGCATGTGTGTATTAACCTGTGTGATACAAATCCACTCGACGATCCAAAGGTCCGGACCATTCCTTTATGCAATTACCTAGTTTGACCCCACTCTACCCATCCATTGCCATGCCAACTAAATGAGTGTCCCTGTGTTTCTTTCTGTGTTTGAGTGTGTGTTTGTACAGTGTACATGTGTCTGTGTGTGTGCATTTGCAAGCTTTCTATATGTGAGTTACCATGTGCATGTGTGCGATAAAAATTGACCCTACCGGTCATGACCATTGGTCGATGCAATTCCCTAGTTTTGACCCCGCTCTACCTATTCATTGCCATGCACACTACAGGAGTACCCACGTGTTTCTTTCTGTGTTTCTTTATGTTTGTGTGTGTGTGTGTGTGTGTCTGTATGTGTGTTTGTATGTGTCTATGTGCGCGTGTCTGTGTGTGCATTTGTATGTGTTCTGTATCTTCGATACACACAAAAATAAATAAAATTGGAGTGCCATTTATTGCTGTTATCATATTTATTAGACCTATTATATTTCAATGTGTGTGTATGGGTGTGTGTGTGTGTGTGTGTGTGTGTGTGTGTGTGTGTGTGTGTGTGTGTGTGTGTGTGTGTGTGTGTGTGTGTGATTGATTTGTGCATGGCTGTATGACCATTATGGTTATTTTAAGCCCACCCTCCCACTGGTGAATTTTGTTAACTACGCTTCGTAGGTAATTGAAATTCATTGTGTGGTGGGTGATTCCGTTACATGCAGTACCAGTACAGGTACAAGATCGTTTATACGGAAAAGTATATTAGCACAACAGGAGGCATATTCATTGGGAGTTAGGCAAACTGTCAGTGTACTTTGCCCTTTGCTCTCTGCACCACTAATGGATTAATATTGACCTGTAATTACATTCTCCAAGCCAATGAGGTGTAGCCTTTATTAACAAAACAAACTAAGCTATGCTACTGAATTTTAAGAGGCAGCTTTCAGCAACAACTTTTCTTTGAGCACTCGCGACTATAGATGGTCCAGTGTACCTGAAAGACTTGCACACACACACTGTGTATTTCATACGCGTCTCATGCATGTGTTTATACATGTTTAATCATGAACATGTAGTGGTACACTGCCCTGCATCGTGTTATGTGTATATGCAGGTCAGTGTGTTGAGCCTGCTGTATACCTTCCATCATTATTGATGGGCATGGCAATTGAATAGCATGTGCTACTAACCTGCGTGTGCTCGATTGGTTACTTTTCTCAATATCACATTGTGGGCACACCAACCTTGATGGCATTAAATATTATTGACTCTCAGCGTGTTCCAAAGTGCTAGCAACATGATCATGTATAAACAAATCTACATTCACGCAAACACCGTACAAAACAGTATTCATGATACTAACCAATGTTGCACAATTAATAAGCTTTTATAAAGAAGTGAAAGTAGCTGATGCATGTGACATTATGAACCTGTCAACTGATGTGTCAACTGATGAGACAATGTGGAGAATGGAATATCACGTGATCCGTGCTGGTTTGCATGTGTAGGGCGTTGTGCTCTATTAAAGTGGTATCTGCGTGTTTGTGTGTGAATGTGCATGTGTGCGCGCACGCATGTGCATGTGCATGCGTGCAATGACCTGACTACATGTAAAATGTCGTCCATGCAGCATGCACACATGGATGTAGGGTATATGAGTGGTATTGGGCATCTGCTGTAATTAAGAACGTGTTACATGTATATGTGTGTTGAGATCTTGAATCAGTCAAAATGTCAGGACCGCCGGTGTGCAATACAAACATCTCAATAATTGTGGAAGGCAAGGTAAATAACACAAATACCCTATAACCCTCTATAATTAGCTTTATAAATACAGCATCTGACGTGTGCTTTTGATCGGTCTAGTTTTGAAACGTAGCGTCGTCTGCGACCGAGAAACGTCACGTGATTGCGTCAATTACTTTTTGCTGTGCTGTAATTGGTTATGTCGTTATTGTATTCGTCAGTGTACTATTTTCTCCGCCTAGCCCTTGCTATGCTAGCAACAGTGCTTGTCTTTCCAATGCAGTTGGTGCAAGGAAGTATCACATTGGTGAGTACTGTTTTGTACGTTGTTTGAATGTAGATTTGTTTATACATGATAATGTTGCTTACACTTTGGAACTCGCTGGTATAACATTTAGTCACGAGTGCTCAAAGAAAGGACGTTGCTGAAAGCTGTCTCTTAAAATTCAGTCGCATAGCTTAGATGTAGTTTGTTTTGTTAATAAAAGGCTACAACCACATTGGCGTGAGGAATGAGAACACAGAGAACAATGGGCAAAGTACACTGCATGCCCTTAGTTATCTACATAACACCATTTATTTTGCCAGGCTGCTGTTGCTTATATATATACGTCAAATCACCCTCCTGTAGCTTGGAAAATCAAGGATGGACGGTGAGCATAGTGTCTGTGTGCGATTAACATAACTCCGAATCTTGAACTGTTTCGAGCTCTTGGGTCGGGTTGTGCAAGGAAATGCAGCGTACGTGTTTAATAAAAAAAGTATGATGAGTTCGTTAACCTCCTCGATCCTTCTCATCTTCGACTGTCACGAGCGGCTTCGTGTCTAATCTGTTAGTTTGGCAAGTCACCTAACCAACGCAATGGCTAGTCTTGCAAGCCAGACCTACTTTGTTATGAAAGGCCGATAAACAAATATATACTTACGTATTGTTACGTACTAATTGCAAAACTAAATTGTTCTAATTATTCATTGCTTATTGCTGGCACTATTTATCGTGCATTTGACTCCGCAGCTATTGCAGGTGGCAGTTTATTACATTCATACAAACTGTGACCAGAACTGATTTGACGTATGCTGCTAACATATCACCCATTAGGAACCACTAGTGAGGACCCGTGTCCAGCACTAAACGTAACCTTAATCAAGTCGGCAGAGCAAATTAGTATTTTCAGCAGAACTTAAATAAAGTAGGATTGATTCAGATGATACAGCGTGTATGTACATGCATAAATGTAAAGTCCTGCAGTTTCATCCTGAACCGCAGCCCCCCCCCCCCCCCCCCCCCTCCCCACTGAGTGGAATTCAGGGCACCCAAGAGCTCCAGGCATCACCATCAGTGATCAATAGAGCATGGGCGTAGAGTACGGGGGGGGGGGGGGGGGGGGGGGGGGCTGAGGGGCTCAGGGCCCCCCCCCCCCCCCCCCCCCCCCCCCCCCCCCGGCTGATTGTTGAGGGGCCCACATGGTTTAGGACCAGGACATCATGCTAGGAAAGGATTTTTGATTTTAAGTGGACAAACTATTGTGTTACACCCCAAAGTATCACAATGTTAAATCAAACTGTAAATATTCACAAAGTGTAAAGAGCCACGAGAAGGGAAATCATTAATCATGCCATTTGCCACCCTAACTTAAAAACACGAGCTAGTGATGTATCAGACAGTACTGAGTCAAGTATAAAGGAATGTGTAGATAGAGCTTTTTAATAGCATTTCAATGATGCTTGATTTATGACATCATCATGAATTCTGCTAAAGATATTTGTTTATTTGTGGTCCAAAACGGCGCCATTTTTACACAAATCTACTATACATTCATTGCTCAATGAAGCTAGAGCGCTGCATACATTATTGTGCGTTTAAATACTTTCACCTATCAATGGCCCTTAGTATAATACTCGCCGAATCTTGCCGATTCTAAAAACCCATCAAACAAAACACTTCTGAACTTAATGATACTCTCAAGCTATTTTGCGCTAAATTTTAATAATGCCGATTAATAACCGAAATGAAGAGGCTGGGGACTATTACAGCTACTACGGAACGAATGTGTTAATGAGCCTTTGTGCTCTCTGATAGACCGTATTTTGTTCTTTGTGATGCGCCGGGCGTCTTTGAGGGCGCTGCGTGCACGGGCGCTATTGTATTTCGTCACGCATGCTTGTATAATGATTTGAACGTCCCCTTTTGTATGTTATTCAGCGATTCAAGCGAGCTATTTCTGTTTATCCTTTGCGAGTTTTTTTTTGTTCTAATCCGTGTCGAACGTGCGAGCGCTGCGAGAGTCCATGTCATGGCGGAAAAAAGAAGTGTAACGAATTTAGATGTTTAAGAAAGGTACGTAAAGGTTTTCAAAGCTGATGCTGATGCAGCCAGACATTTTATGGCCGACGAAGCCCAGCTGGTGGTAACGAGTGATGCACAGGTACATGTAAAACGATGGTGTAATAAGATACGAACACTGAGGAAGAAGTGGGCACAATTGAGTAGAGTTAGGAAGGAAGAGAAGACAAAGCAAGCCTTTTTAGCATATCAGCAACAACCATTTTATGAACAAGAAAGCAGTGATCCCAGTGTATTGAATCCATCACCACCACAACCATTGGATATGGAGAAGAATAGTGCCATGGACTCTATGCATGTAAAGTCTATCACTTCACTAGATCAGCTGAGTCCTCGCCATTCTCGAAGGAGGACAGAGTCAATACTAGCCTTTGTCAGAGAAGAAGCTTAATATCAACCATCATTAACCCACAAGTTGAGCAGATAGCTGAATCTGAGGTTGAGCAAATTGAAGATGAAGAGGCTTCTACATCAATTAGGGTGTGTAAACCGGTTATCAGGTTATTCGGGTTATTCAGATATTCGCAAAACCTATCCGTTGGAATAGCAACTTAGCATTACTCGTAAAAATCGATTAGTGAATTTTATCTATTCGAAATAACCGGTTTATGATTCTCCATTCGGAGGTACTTAGGTATTCGTCGTCAGCATCGACAATTCGCCCATTATTCGAATATCTTTTTATACCGATATCCGGATATGATTTTCAATTGAGTATTTCATAATACACATAACTACGTCACTGTTGTTTTTACTATTTATACATACATAACGACATCGGACGCAATCAATAATTGAGTAAATAGATAGTAATATAATACAAAATATTTGATGTGCATCAATTGGGGGATACAAAATATACAGCGTGTACTAGCTCAGTGCTGTTATCGTCGTCTTGAAGTAAGTAACTAAGTTCATTAGTATATGCCACGAGTTGTGGTTATATGTAGTAGCAATAAATTTATGTACCAGTACTAGTATTGCATTGTTTTATTGTACAGTGGTACGAAATGAACATATCTGAGTATTGCGCTAGCGAGTGAAACAGAATGACAGACTTCTCACCCACTTCAAGTAAGTATACGCGCTCTGTTTGAGTATGTGGAGGAATTAGAGAGCATTACGCAATCGTACTAATAGAAAATTTCATATGCATTTAGCGAGAACGGGAATGGAGTGTTGTGGGATGATTGTAAGTGGAGTACGTGATTGTAGGTGATGTGGGGTGAGTTTATAATGGTGATGTTTGGTCTCAGTGGTTAATGTTGGATGGTGAGGTTTACATTACTATTGATATGTACAAGTGCATGGTAAAGATAACAATTTAGTAAACTCTATTTGGCAAACACATGCATGCTACTGTAGACCTTTGTGTCTCTGTGTTTTCAATTGACATGCATAGCTCTAGTTTGGGTGCAAGACCAGGTGGATTTCTGTGCAGACATAAATTATCTTCTCAGTGTGCACTCCACAAGCACCATAACCTGAATAACCTAGGTATTCGGCAGGAAATTTGGCAAAACCTATTCGGAAAAATCGATTTTGTTTTTTAAACTATTCGGAAAAATCGATTTTCAGATCCACAAAAACCTGAAAAATCGATTAGTGTTTTAAAAGTATTCAGAAAAATCGATTTTCGTTATGCAGGGGAGGTTACACACCCTAACACTCAATTGCAAGATTAACTGAATCTTGATTTATTTGGCTTGATTTTAATTAACTATTTGTAATGATTATTACACAATAGTTGCAATATCAATTAGTATAAGCTTAGATTATACAAATGTACTATTAAAACCTATCAGTTAACTACGATTAAAAATTGATTGTTTTGACTTGATTTTAGTTAATTAAAATTAATCAGTATCATGATTTATTTAACACCACCTTCTTATAAACAAGAATAAAAACAATTTGGTTATATTTTTGTACAGTAATTTGAAAATGTCCTGGTCACCTAAGGTTTAAACCACTTGTCCCCCCCCCCCCCCCCCCCCCCCCCCCCCCCCCCCCGCGTACGTATTCCTTTTATACAGTTATTAATATGCGCTATGATTTAATTGTGTTAGACCCGCCTTGCAAATCGTGCACGTGCACAGCAACGAAATGACTACTATTTTGTGCAAAATAAGATTTGTCAGCAATCAATATCGACAGCAGCTGAGCCTAGTAAGCAAAGTGAAGTACTTATAGATGCTTGTGAACATCCCGTGGACAAAAGCAACGTGATCGCGGACACGTTGCCGAACTTTCGGAGGTAAGTTAGATGACCTCAGAGAAGCGTAATGAATCTAGACCTGAGGAGATGTGGTTCGGGTAGAAAATTTCAGCTTAGTTGGAAAGCGAAGTACACAACTGGATCGAGTACAACACGGACACGCTGTTTCTTTTGCTCAGCTTGTACAAATGCTGTCAAGTTGCAAATGCCTCTTACGAGAGGATTCATATGCAGCATTTGTTCCAAGACTCAAATCATATACCTGCGCTCAACAATGACCCAAGAACGGTTAAATTACATTGCAGCCATTCTGAAATAGTAACAAAATTAGACTCAAACCAATTACTTGACGAATTCATCAAAAAAGCTCCTGTACGCTTTAATGTTTTCTCTTTCCATAATGCAACATAGCCACAATATAATGATCACAGCAAAAAAAGGTAGTGCATGTCACTAGATTTATCTAGTGACATGCAAGAATAAATAGACACTCGCTAAATGTAGTGACATCCACTCGATTTTAGTATCAGTGAATGTCACTACGTTTTTATAGTGCTAATTCTCACGTGATTTAATACTAGTGTAATCCACTCGTTTGCGTGTTCGTGAGTGGATTACACTCTTTGCTTACGTGAACTCTCATCGTTCACGCCTTCAGGTTTGCAATCACGTGATCATACGACGATGAATTATTATAATTACGAAACATACATAAAACTTCGTACACTATCTAGTCTCGTACCCAGACCCACATCGCAGCTGCGGATGGATTACATCACCGCTACGCGAATAGTGAGTGGGTCTGGTGTCCTCCTGTACAAATTTCTGTCCAGTTGCTCCGGAATGTTGGAGCGACCAATCAGATTTGAGGTATGCATACTCTAGTTATCAATCGAAGTTATCTGATATCAGTTATGGCGGTAAGGCTAGAGATGGATGTTGTACAGGTAAAACGTGCGATTCAGTCGGCGGGTGAACGTATAGGGCATGCCAAAGTTAAGGACGAACAGTTCCGAGTCATCGAAGACGTGGTCCGTGGTCGGGACACGTTCGTAAGCGTACCAACATGGGTATGGGAAGTCTCTTTGTTACGGCGTTCTGCCATGGGTATTTGACGAGCTACCGGTATCGAGGAATAACGCAAAGCGAAGCATCGTTATAGTCGTATCTCCCCTCATCAGTTTAACGGCTATCCAAGTCACGTTCGTTGCTAAGCGTACTGGTGATTGCTTCCTTAATATGGGAAGATACTGTACTGAGAAGGGAGCGGCTTTAAGTTTTTCTCCAACAATGTATTTGCACCACACAGCTTGCAATTACACGTTTCTAATTAAACGATTAACAACTACTGCGTTCTTGCTGAATATAATATTATTCATACATACGTAATTGCATTCACAGCGGTTCATATGCGTGATTCCGGGCTCGCAGTCGCACGCGATCCTAACCGTATTCAATTGGATCCTAAATTTGTCGGTTGTACGATCGCGGCTCTCGTGTGCGGACCGATAGGAAACGGCTGTGGCTGCGAGTCACGTTTTGTCGCACGTGTTCGCACGCTGACATTTCGTCTGCCGTACCCGTACAGGCTGTTTCGGTCGTCTACCTACACCGTTAAGGCGTATGAGCCAATCCCGTACGGGCCATTCTATATGGAGCGGTATCCTTCCCCCCTCGCTTGCGTACACTAGGCCGCGCATGCTTAAGCGTTTCAACGAATAGAAGATATGGCAGATTGTATACACTATACAATATCACACACACACACACACACACACACACAAACACACATTGTCTCTAGTCTTGTGTGCCATTGCCGCGCCTCTCCAAAGCTCCATCCTGTTTCATACTCCTCCCGTGTCCTTTTCCTGACAATGCAATACACAATCACACATTGTTGTTAATAACGAAACACCTTACCCTTTAATTGCTGTTGTTCAAGCAATTTGTATCATCAGCGCTGCCCTTGTATCGCCAGCCTTGAACTCGCTGTGCGTCTATCACGTTTTCTGGAGAAGTTGGGAGGTACATAGCTAACTGTAAAGTACAGAACATTATTACCTTAAGTATTAACGTAGACTGCGTCTCAGTTTTGGGATATCTTCAGGAATTCAAATAAACTAACCTTAGCGGGGTACAGCCTTTATCACCCGATTCGACACATTTCATTGTGACAAGTGTACGAGAAGGATTGTAAAACAAACCTATGTTGGTTAGTTTCGTAGTTTTGTTGCGCTATTTCAGAGCCTACTGTGAGTTCCAGCATTAGTCCTTTATGATAGCCCTTGGGGACAGATCACGGGTTGAGCGAAATCTGAACAATGACGAACCTTGCTACCTCTTTCAATGACCTTTACGGTAATTAAATGAACGGCTGCGTCGCACATGTGTATCAGATTGGAATAGACCAGTACAAAGGGTGTGCACAGTTATACACTAACAGATTATCATCCTACAAACCTGACTCCATTTTTGCCCCGCACGTTGCAATAACGGATACAACTTAACCGGAATGCAATATTAATAGAGAATCGTTTAAAGGCCCAGGAGCATTTATTAGAATACATGGAACGGACCTAACTGGATTGCTACCTAGTACCATATCCTGCTACCGTGATGCATGACACTTTGGTAAGGACCGCGTAAGATTTCTCACTTGTATTATGATAGGTTACATGGCTATAGAATTTTAAGGGAACGTATTCTTTCTAGGTTTAACTTTTTAGATCGGTCAAACTCTGATCTGTTCATATGAACGTATGTCGCCTATCAAGACACGTTTATGTTTTTATATCTGTGCGCACGCTTGCGTGTGTGTATTTGAAGTTATTCGTGCACTTAATTTGACTGTCAGAGGAGTTACTGATAACCAACTGATATTAGAAGCTTAGCAACATCTGGCCACGTTCATACATCTAGGGTAGATTAGATAGTGATCGGCATTCGCGATAGCGTAGGTAGTGTTCGACATCCATGTGTTATTATTTAAAGGGAACGTAGTTGCTTTAAACTATACTTACTGCGTCCTAAGACAACCCAGAAGGATGGTTTGTAACCTGTTTAGAAATATTGAAATGTCTTCTTTGAGGCTCTGTATTGTGTTGAAAGTGTTGCCGAACACTCCCTACTGCCGACTATACCTCACATTATCCTATGTTGGTTATGCATGTCAGCTTTGTAAGTGGTGTGCATGTAGTCTCGTAGTATATAGACAAATTGTAGGACATGTGTCTGGGGTCCAGAGTATGCCTGGTTACTTTAGTCAGTGTTTATGTGCACAAAGGAATTTAAATACAATCGATGTTACATGCTATAATATTAATCTTACATTTGTGGCATGACAACCAGTTTGTTTCATGGTTAATGATTCTACCCACCAGCTGCTACCCATGATTTAAGGGGCGAACAAGGTCCAAACCACAGATCCATTGTGCCACATAGGAGTCGAAAGGTTTTGGGGGCAGCACAGCCACCCGTGGGAATCTACTGTGAGTCCAGATCTATGTGTGATGCATGTATACATGTGTGTGTGTGTGATGTGTGTATGTATGTGTGTGTGTGATGTGTGTATACATGTGTGTGTGTGTGATGTGTGTATACATATGTGTGTGTGTATACATGTGTGTGTGTTTGTGTGATGCGTGTGTGTGATGTGTGTATAAATGTGTGTGTGTGATGTGTGTATGGTGCGTGTATGCATGTGTGTGATGTGTGTATACATGTATGTGTGTGGGATGTGTGTTATACATGTGTGTATACATGTGTGTTTGTGGTGTGTGTGTGTGTATGTGTGTGTGTGCAATTGCAGACTGCAGATCAACTGGTGTTGTGTGTAGAGTGGTGTGGTGCCTGATGGGTTAGGGAGAAATAAACCCCATCTCCTAAAAATATCTGACCATGCATGTCTATTTACCTAGGTCATGAGAAATCCATGACAAGATACCATGCACCCACCTTAGCTTATCCACATATGAATTAGGAATCATGATGTACATTTCAGAATGCATCTGCACCATTTTCCCCATTACCTCTCAAACCCAAAACACCTCCAACACCCCTTCCCCCCCCCCCCCCCCCCGGTGTACATGTACACATGTGCTGTACATGTGTACAAGCGAGTACGAGTGTCTTGTTAGTTGTAGAGTGAGTATGTACAACCTTTCCCCCCTCACAGGTGTTAGTACTACATGGACCTGCACTCAGAGTCGCACATCGCACATGACTAGCCAGAACCCATCTGTACATGGATTAGATTTTACTAGCAATCAAGCCCAAGATGTCATTAGTGATCAACTAGAAGAACTGTACCTGACAACTAAGATGTGTACTCTTACTCATGAACCTGTTCGTTTATTCATTATGATTTATAAAGCGGATGTTATGGTGCATGTACAACACAGACGTACCCAATGCCACATACTGTTCATTGCAAATAACAAGATTATCTATAAACAAAACTATGAGGATAAGGACAGAACTTGATTGGTAAAGACATCATGATTCCTAATTCATATGTGGATAAGCTAAGGTGGGTGCATGGTATCTTGTCATGGATTTCTCATGACCTAGGTAAATAGACATGCATGGTCAGATATTTTGTGCTACAATGTCCCTGTGTCTCTCTCCGTACACTATCCACATACTTATGCAGTCCTTGATTTAATTGTCATGACAACCTGAACTCGGAGAACCATGGTGGATATCAACCTCTCTCCCCTCATTCCCCCCCCCCCCCCCCCCCCCGCCCCCTTACCAGTATGACACATGCCATTCTCTGACCCCAGGTAGAAAGTCATATTAAGAGCTATATTCATGCTCATAGCTCTGGAATAAGTTTGGTTATCATGATATCCTGAAACTCAGGTGTATTCCATTTAACATGTTACTGATTGTAACGAATGAACAGCTTAGTTTGAATGTACTACGCGTGCCTGGTTTTGTGGCAAGCAATCGTCGGTTCGGATTCTGCGTTGCTTACAAAGATCTGGCCTTCGATTATTTATAGCATTGTAATTCGAAATGCTTTCGCTGTAATCTGATTAGTTATAGCATCAATGATTTATTATGATGCCCCGCCCCTTTCTTTATAAAGCAAGTGACGTATGTGCCCAATTGAAAGAGTCTATGAAAGGTTATTATACGGAACAATCCTCTTCGTCTCTGAGATTATGCGCCCTCCTCAAATATGTATGTGCCACATCATCATAAGTACACTCACTGTACACAAGCAAGATATAATATACGCTCTCAGTGTCACGTGATATGGCCTTACCAGGAGCACATGAAGCACTAGGGGCTCTCCTTTCTGACCCGGCTGTTCTCGATAGCCAGGTATTCCGGGGGTCCCAGCGGCCTTTGGTTACCATTGGGTTGCCTCTCTCCCTGGGGCTCCTTGGACTCCTGGTGGACTCATGGCTCTGGGTTGTCCAGGTTCTCGGGACCCTGCTCTCCCTTCTGTCCAGAGGGCCTGTGTGTGTGTGTGTGTGTGTGTGTGTGTGTGTATGTGTGTGTGTGTGTGTGTGTGTGTGTATGTGTGTGTGTGTGTATGTGTGTGTGTGTGTGTGTGTGTGTGTGTGTGTTTGCAAATATCAATCAAATACACAACGATTTACATTGCACGTATGCATTTATGTGCAGAGTATGTGTGTATGAATGTTTGTACATGTATGCGTATATATGTGCACGTGTAGGTATGTACTGTTATTGCCCGGGTTTCCAGGAGCTCTGGAGGTTCCAAGGGTCTCATTCATGATTTGCCTTCATGATCCAGAGTGCCAGGGGATCCCAGGTTACCCTGAGATCCTGGGTCCTTGCTCCTCCACGGGGTGGGCACGTGGGACATTTGTGGGGGTATTTCTCGCAGTATCCCTGGTTTCTTTATCTCCTGTGTGTGTGTGCGCACACATATATACACACATCTTACACACATCTTACACATACACACACTTTTACAAATATACCACACACCTTCCCTCTGTGTCATATAGGATGTTCTTGTCTCATCCGCCATCATGACCACACCCACCAGCTTGGAAGAGTACAGGCTCATGGCTACCTCCATACTGTGGGGTCACAACCCCCTCAGTCGATGAGGTCCTCTTGTATCACTTAGTCTCATATTGTGCATCCCCTTCATTTTGGCTTCCAGACAGATGGAGCTTTCCTCTAAGGGTGTGCATCTGTAAACAATACCAAAAAAACCCTCCAAATAATGCACTCCACATGCACCTAGGTACACTACTGCAGTATTATCAGATAGCCTGGGTCAATCTATTCCAAAATTAACTCCAAATAATGCATCACACCCATGTGCGCCTTCTACTTCTTGGTCTATCACAAATATAACTCCTAATAATGCACCCACCACATAGAACACACCCTGATAAGGCCATCAGGTAGGACTGGACGCGGGACTCCACTCATAATCAAATGTTGGAGCAATTTCAGCCTTTGAACCATTTGAACAGCGTCACTGCTACAACGTTCGTTCCAGAACCTAGTGCAGCCTCGCCATTGTTCGTGATATCTGACTCCGAATTTGAACAGTACTGTATGACGCAGTCGCGGTATACAAGTAACAGGCGGAATTCGCCAAGTATAGAGTGGCCATACCTTCAACTTCAGTACACTAAGCGTCATCGTACGCACTAGTCTGTCAGCTGAAATTGACTTCGAGCCGGTACCGGCTCAAAGTTAATTTCTCATTGCATGCATGCGATTTATCCGTATGCCAACGTTTCAAAATATCTACCGTACGGCCCAAGGTAACCATGACCGCATACCCACGTTTCGCTGTTTTCACGTCGGGTGTAATGACGGCGGTAATTCTTGCTGCACGGATTCGGACGGCTGAACCGCTGTGATTCCTCCCAACGTTGGAATGTAAGTACTAAGTATTAGGACAGAAATTTGTACAGGATGACACCAGACCCACTATTCGCGTAGCGGTGATGTAATCCATCCGCAGCTGCAATGTGGGTCTGGGTACGAGACTATCCACTATTAGTAAAGGTTTTTGTCCGTAAACTGATCGTCAGGTACAAACATTCGTCCGTAAACTCATTGTCCGGAAAATTGTCGGATTCATTATCGTGTCGAGCGGCAGCTCGCCGCGCAGGTGGGTAGGCTTCGTTTCGCGCGACAGCCCTCTCCATGTTCGTGTTTAACCGATTATACGCGGAATTGTTATACTAATATTTGTTTATAATTTTCGTGCATGGTATCAGAGTCGGTCCGGTCCGTACTGTATCGCATGGTGCGGACTAAATATTTGGGAGAGAATTTAGCCTAAATATTTGTGATCTTGTGAGGTTTTGTTTTGCAGCAGTTGTGATCGACGTGAACGCTTTTGAACCAGAGACGATCATTAGTATTGTATGTAGTTATGTAGGTAGCTGCATGTAGCTGTACGCTGCAGGGCCGTAGATAACTTTTATAGTTTGGGGGGGCACAATAGGTCTGAATGTCAATGTGGTCTAAATTTTATAGGTATGCCCTGTACGTATAAGCCTACATGTATTCACAATTTGATTTGAACCATATCTTGCATGCATGCGCGCGTTTCATATACACTCATTAAGGAAAAATACCAAACAATTCTTGGCGACTGGAATTGCGGCTTGCAAATTCATTGCCAATGATTGCAAGGTCAAGCTTGTCTGATTCATCTTTGTGAATATGCAGTAGCATGCACCAGTTTAACCTTGATTGGTGCATTGTACTTCGTAGCCAGGTCTTTAATCGTCGCAGGGCACTGAAGGTTCGTTCGCTGACTGCGTTGGTGGCAGGCATGACAATAATAAGTTTGGCAAGCTTAATAACTTCAGTGTATAGCTCACTCTCAATAAGACTGAGGGACTGAAGAAAGGCAATGATGCCTTTTAATTTCATCCCGCCTACGAGGCTTTTAATCTCATGAGGAAGATTCGCATGCAGGATAAGCAGCTGGCTTGCCATGCGCTGCTGATTAAAATCATCACCATATAGCTGCATTACATCACTATAATCCTCCAACTTACATTCCGAATCACACAGCAGCTCTTCCAGTTTCGATAGCATTTTATAGCCATTCTGATCGAACCTATCTTTGATTGATTGCACAACAAAATCAATGACTTCATAATAAGCCTTTCTATAAACATCTTCCACGATGTTTGCAAACTCAGGAGCTGATGATCCTATCTCCAAATGTTTTGGTACTTTCCTCTGTCGAGGTAGAGAGGGGTCTGCTATCAGAACAGCCTTGCAAAGCTGACGTTTTCTTTCAATTGTTTTCCAAAACACACTAAAGGAATCCTCTGACCTTATCGCTTGAAAAGCCACTAGTGTCATCTTCATCAGGCTCTGACCCTCACTAGCAGATATAGAGGAGCCTTGAAGTGCCTTTGATAAGTTGTCTGACATGCTGAACACAATTCTTCCAAGCTCTAGTCCGAAGAAAAAGTCAAACGACTCCATTTGCTTAGCCACTCCACCAATTCTAGCACGCATTTCACTGTCATTGTTGATCTGTTTGGCTTCAGCCCATGTCTCCATTAAGGCTTCATAGTTCTCAGAAATTGAGGTAAAGTCTTCTGCTTTTACAGTCCAGCGAGTTGGACACAGCAGCCTTATCCCAGGAGAGTCAAGAGTGATATCGTTTTTCACTTTCTGAAAAATTACTTGCCTACGAGGCGATTTTTTGATTAGTTTTGACATTTCCTCAATTATATCCAAAGCATCACGAATAATTGGATTTGCTTTCACTGCATCCTGTACTGCTAAGTTCAAGGAATGACCATAGCAATGTGTATATAAAGCTCGCCTTTCCTTTGCCAATAGTTTAGTTGATACTCCATTTCTACACCCTGCCATTGAACTTGCCCCGTCAAAACACTGCCCACGACAATTCTGCAAAGGTAGGGAAAGCCGTAGCAATATATCCTCAATAGTTCGGGTAATATGTTCAGCTGAGATACAATCCATGGAATGCAGGCCAATGAATTCCTCATGACTGATAAGCTTATTGTCAACATACCGAACACAAAATACCAGTTGTTCATTGTTGAACACATCTGTAGTCTCGTCAACCATAATAGAATAGTATCTGCCTGAGAGCTATGCAGCTATGTTCCTAAGGACAGAATGTGCCATAATCTGCAGAAACTCATTTTGAATTTCTGGACATGTGAATCGATCACGAGACTTCTGCAACCATGCATCTAAGTTGGGTATCTCGTTTCTTCGTAGAAGCAGCAATTGAATAAAATTACTTTCTCTTTCCCCGCCAATGCTATCTGAAGTCATATCAGCATCATAATGCGCTCCACGTAAAGCCAAACCTTGCCGTGCTAAAAAGCGAATGTTTGACATAATTGCAAGAAGACATTTTCTGTTCAAAGCTTTCTGTTCAGTATATTCAGCACTTAGTTGTGTACCACATTCATTATCTCTGTCGAAGCTGCTGCAACCATGCTAATAGCATCGCAATGGCATGCTGATTGATCGTGCTTGCTGAATTTATCTAATGCTTTTTTCCAGTTAAAAAATCCAGAAGTACTAAAAACTGTATCCATGTATCCTCTCATTGGCATCTTTAACTGGACTGCAGTAGCGCAATAGAAGCATAAGACGGCATCTTCTTCTTCAATGTAATGCAACCAGCGGTACTTTTCATACCACGAGTAACAAAAGCTACGACGCTTACTACCAAACTGCCTCATAGGAAACTTCAGCCTGGGCTGATTGGGCTTTAATGGGACAATTCTGGTACAGGTTACAGGACTGGTAGTGGGGGATGGTGAATCAGGTGCATTTGCTTCATCATGACCGCATTCTTCCAATAGGCCTACGACTTCATCACTCCCGCTTATAGGCTCGCTACTCGATTCACTTGAGTGAAATATTACCTCAGCTGATCGTGAGCCTGTACTACTCGAAGTTTGTCGGACATCAGAATCCTCCTTTGATGATACCCCGGGCCGTATCGGCACAATATACTTCAATATTGACATTGCGATTGCCACGCACGTGATTGCACTGTAATAATTTTTATAAAATGCGATAGAAAATTTGGGGGGGTACGTGCCCCCCCCAAGCTCCCCCTTATCTACGGCCTTGCGCTGAGTGGACTTTGTGTTGTGTGTGGGTGCATACATGGTTGTACGCTGAGTATACTTAGGGATGCGTTGGTAGCAAACGCTGAATGTACGTATATAGTAATGTGTTGATAGCCGTGTATGTGCGCTGAGTGTCAGACCTTATCACGCGCTGCATCCCTCCCTCTACATGAAGACTGTATGATATAGCTATTTAACTTTTGCTGTTAGTAACAATCACACGTTTACGGCCGTCTATACGTAACAACCACTGGCAATGTCGTGGAGTACATGCTGTACGGCCAGAGCTGCGCGGACGCAAATTTGCGTATAATCGGTTAAGGTCTGCATCACGCATCTAAGAGCGGGGCTGGGGATAAATGATGTAATAAAAGTATAATTACCATTTATGCCATGCCATTTAAATGAAGTGTGGGCTTACCTGGGTTTTGCATGTAGGCAGAGCAGAGTTGAACAAATGTATCTTATCTCATTTCCTTTCAAATGATACCGCATGCAGGTACATGCTATGGAAAGGAATAGGAAATTATGCAACAGAAAGAGAAAATGCCACACCCAACTCCATGTTGCTATAGCTACCTCTAAACTCCAAGCAAACGTGAATACTTACTTACAATTTTCGAAGTATCAAACACCCTAAAGGCTGGGCCATCCTCGAAATTCTTAGGACATAAAAGTTTGTGTCAACATTCGTTTGGCAATGTTGAGTGCTTTCTCTTCCGGGCATCTTGCACTTGTGTTGTGACAGGCCTTGAGACCTACAGCAAAAAAACAAAAATTACCACTCATAATGGTTTATGCAAGTTACATTTACAATCACAGATCATACATGTTCTGTACAGATGCTCAACCGGTGTCCAGTTGGTCAACCGGACGACCAGATGATCAACGGGCCCTCCGGTTGACCAACCGGCTCACCTGTTGTGTATTAAGAATAATGACTCGTCCGGTTAATCAATGGGGACGGCTGGTTGATCAACCGGAGGGTCAATAGGGATGGTTGGTTGATCAAAGGGACGGCCAGTTCATCAACCAGACGGACGTTTGATCAAGGGGGTGGCCGGTTGATCAACATGACTGTAGGTGGATCAATACATGCATGCACACACCCACACACACACACACACACACACACACACACACACACACACACACACACACACACACACACACACACACACACACACACACACACACACACACACACACACACACACACACACACACACACACACACACACACACACACACACACACACACACACACCACAGACTGGGCTTGTACATGCAATGACTTTGGGTTCTTATTTCTTACACAAAGCACCTACATGCGCATGTATGTACACATCTGTGCACACACACACAAGCCACATGCCCATGCCAACACACACACACACACACACACACACACACACACACACACACACACACACACACACACACACACACACACACCACAGACTGGGCTTGTACATGCAGTGACTTTGGGTTCTTATTTCTTACACAAAGCACCTACATGTGCATGTATGTACACATCTGTGCACACACACACACAAGCCCATGCCAACACACACACACACACACACACACACACACACACACACACACACACACACACATGCCCATGCCAACACACACACACACACACACACAGGGACTGTGACAATTGGGTTCATTTTTCTCACACTGTTTTTTACAAATCGTACATGTGTATGAATGCACATACTTGTGCGCACAAACATGCACACACACATACACACACACACAGGGTTGTACCACTTGTAGTGACTTTGGGTTGAATTTCTCACACTGTATTCACAAAGCACGTGTGTGTGTGCACATCACAGGTGTGTACATTCATGCAATATGTATGCTTTGTGGAAACTGTGAGAAATGAGAACCTAAAGTCACTGAAAGTGTTACAAGCCCAGTCTGTTTGTGTGTGTGTGTGTGTGTGTGTGTGTGTGTGTGTGTGTGTGTGTGTGTGTGTGTGTGTGTGTGTGTGTGTGTGTGTGTGTGTGTGTGTGTGTGTGTGTGTGTGTGTGTGTGTGTGTGTGCTGCGTGTGTGCACACAGGTGTGTACATTCAACCACATGTACGCTTTGTGTTTTAATTCAATAGATTTATTTACGGTTCATGATAATAATTCAATGACAACTAAATGCCAAACACCATGCATGGATACAACGCTAACCTGATATCGGATAATCGCTCACATTCGCACACTCAGTGGGCATGGTCACTGTCATTACCCCAACAGAAGGGCAGGCTGAAGTCACATCCAGTTCCAGGTGATATTCTAATTCAATGACAACTAAATACCAATCACCATGGATACAACGCTAACCTGATATCGGATATCGCTCACATTCGCACACTCAGTGGGCATGGTCACTGTCATTGCCCCAACAGAAGGGCAGGCTGAAGTCACATCCAGTTCCAGGTGTATTACACCTCTCTTGTATAATTAGGACGTTTACCGACGGCACCCAACAATCACTGTAAATGCGTGCAGATGAGTGGTTTTTGAAGACGGTTCGGACATATCTGCACTGATGCAAATCCTGGGAATTTTTTAAGCATTTTGAAACTTATTTATTTTGATTTCTGGGACATAGGAATCGCGCAAAGCGAAATGGCTGACCTAACACAAAACAGTGGCGTCTGTATCGAAAACATCGTTTCCTTTTACCGGACTAAAAATCCAACTCGAGCAAACGATGGGGAAACGGCCACTCTTTATATATACCACGATTCGTAATAATTCATAACCAAACGAGAGAGAAATTCACCTAAAACTTTTAAAACTAAAACGTTTTAAAACGAACAACCTCAACCGGTCGGTTGAGGCTGTTCGTTTTTTAAAAAACAACCGATTATTGCCGGTTTAACAATTAAATATCAATGCATAATCGATGGGACCAAAAGTTAAACCAGCACAACCTCAGGCTTTGCCACATGGCAAGAAAGATGGTCCGCGGCGTACCCCTAAGAATGTCGCCTTGTTGCTGTGTCCCCCTTCTGGATAGTTTTTCCAGTTTTCACATTTTCCGTGAACTCCAAAGAGTTTCTAGCAAGATGGTCCTTACGCATGGGCTATCCATCATAAAGTTATAGGGTACTGAATTTATAATTAGCCATACATTTCAATTCGAGCGTTACTTTTCTTTTGCTGTCCTGTAAAAATTGATAGTATCAGAGGGGTGATTTTGCTGGACACTGTTCCAAGTATAATAAAGTTACTGTAAGTATCACCAATCACCATGCATACAACGAAGAATATCTCCATTGTTCGCTTTCGTCCGCTTATTGTTTTCTCGCGCCCAGCATTATTGTTAGATGTAAGACGGACGTGACGCCACTTGCAACTGCTCAATAAAATATCAACTGGTCGGTTGTGGTTGCTTAATATTTTAACAACCGGTTGAAGCGGTTATTTAGCTGAAATAGAACCGGTTGAGGCGGTTATTTAATTCTCGCGATCGGTTAACCGTCGGTTAACCAGTTAACCGGAGCTCCGGCACAACCGGTTTCAAGCCTTAATCGTAGTGAAACCAAAAAGTCACGTGATGCGTAGTGTTTATGAATGCTAATTGACAAACAAACGTGCGTTGTCAGATTTTTATTTTAGTGTATATCAATAAAAAAACATTCAAGTGAACCAAATTCACATCAAGAAAAATTTTAGGATCAAGTACCACGATTTCCATGCTGCTGATGTTACTAATATCAGCCAGTCATATTAGTCCAGCCGACCCCAGTTATTAGAATTAGTTTACCTGTTCGACCAACATCTGGAGATAACTTTAAAACAGCCGCATGGCCAATTGGATCCAAGCTCCGTTTATACGCCAACTCCTCCTTTCAATTACTAGTCCTGACGTCATCATATACATATATATAACAAGTAAATAAAAACATTCTCTAACGAGAAAGTTGGTGGGCATATAGGATTGACAATGTTGGTGTAAAAAGCACGGAAACAAGTGTGACAGAAATGTTACTGGAAAATTGAAATAGGCCTATATTTAGCCCATTTTCTCAGGCGTGCGCTGCCTAAATGTGACTGGGCTAAATATAGGCCTATTTCAATTTTCCAGTAACATTTCTGTCACACTTGTTTCCGTGCTTTTTACACCAACATTGTCAATCCTATATGCCCACCAACTTTCTCGTTAGAGAATGTTTTTATTTACTTGTTTCATAAGTTTTTTTTCTCCGTGTCATATAAACGCTTTGTTTTTACAATACGACTTTAATAATGAAAAGTAATAAATTAACGAACACATAATTAATTAAAAATGGTACGTACAATTGTTTTTAATTATTTTGCCGCCTCCTCGGCCTCTTCCTCTTTACCCCCCCCCCCCCCCCCCCCCCCGCCTTGGGTATGGCCATGCGGGTGGCGGGGTCAGGAAAAAAGGCAGGGGCAGCATTTGGGGGAGCAGTGGCGGGGGCAGAACTGGTACTGGCGGTGGGAGGGGCGCTGCTGGTGGTGGTGGGACTAGCTCTGGGGGGGGGGCAGCGCTGCTGCTGGCCATGGTGGTGGGGCTAGCGCTGGTGGGGGCAGCGGTGGGGCTAGCGCTGGCGGGGGCAGCGCTGCTGCTGATGGTGGGGCTAGCGTTGGCGGGGGCAGCGCTGCTGCTGGTGGTGGGGCTAGCACTGGCGGGGGCAGCGCTGCTGCTGGTGGTGAGGCTAGCGCTGGCGGGGGCAGAAGTTGTGATGAAGGAGGATGTATGTGCTTCCTCGACTCCTCTCCTTCAGAGTCATCAAAAAATTCTTTCTCGACTTCTTCAGCCATCTACGTGACAGACAGAGTATTGAAACAACTTGTAAAAAATTTAGTATTTACCTTTGAATTTTTTTCAAGAGAGAAATGTGCTGTTCTACGGGTCGTTGGTTTATACCGGTATACATGCACAGCCACGTTTTCTAGCTGTGCTATAATTCTATTAGTCTAATCTTATCCGACCATTCACTGATTGGTCGCTTTTTCATGCATGCCATCACATACTGACACTGTGCTACAAGTTGGATATACGATAGTGTATACTCTGCGTATATGCTAAATATACATATGAATATACACATGCTATACGCAAAGAATACGCATTGGTATATTTTGCGGATAGAACCAGAATCTCATGTCGTATATTTTGCGTATACTCGATACTATCACGTGCGCTTATTATGGGTTTGTTAACATATGTCTCCGTGCACCATGTCCGCTTCCGTACTCAGCACATATTTGGAAACGTCTCCGAATCTGTTCACTGTATACTAGCTTGTTTCTATTTGTGTACTCATGATCAAATTTATAATAAAATTATCAATACAATCGATAAAAGAAAACATAAAATGCGTTATAACGTTCAAGCTTTCTCTCGAATCATCCAGGGTTGTGCAGTTGGTGGACTGGATGCGTCTAAGAGCGGTCCTTCAACTCTCTGCTTCTATGGATGGAGCCTCGAGTTGCTAGTTCCTTTTATTCGTTCATCCAAGTCATCAATCAAGTCATTTAGCGTGTCAGAACGTCACAACGGACGGCGACGTTGTAGAGTTTGAGCGTTCTGGTCGTCGCTCTCCTCTTCTGACATCATTGTAGGCTTGATGTCCCCCATAACTGCTTCTCTTCTTCTATCAGCATTTGGCACCCTTTCTCCCACAACTACGCCACAATAGCCTTTCTTCTGTCTGCATAACAAACCTTTTTACCAAATGCTACAGCAGGAAAAGAGCATAACAAGACATAGGTAGGACGTACGCTGTTGAGCTTAATAGCCTTCAATTACCCTGAGTTCGCTTGTACCACCTAGTAAAAGGAGGATATGGTGGTAGGGTGAATAAATAGGATTATGAATTTAAGGCTCTACCTTTAACTGTAGCGACAATAGCGTGAAGGTCTTCATCGAACTCTGCCGCGATACATGGTCGTGATTGCGTTAGAAAAAAGCGCACAATCGCTTACCTTTCATCAAGCCGAACTGAAGTGCTGATCTTCCTTCTGACTGCTAGAATTCTGAAATATGCCTTACCTATATTTCAGTGGGGCTTCCACCATATCCTTGCGATGCAATACAGCTTCATCGATGTGTCTTAGTATATCAGCGACGACTTGCTATTCCATGGCCGGTGAACTTACCTGAAATCCAAGTCCGCGGACGCTGCGCTGTCCTGGCAATTTGCCGGGTGAGGCATCGTCAAAATGTCTTGGCATAAACAAAATGGTTTACGAACTATGAACATCTCAATATACTTTTGGACTAACCTGACGTCCGTCATCCAGTTCTTTCTGGTGTGCTGGCAGCTGCCTGATATCCCTGCGACCTCGATCGCCCACTCCGCGTGGTAGTTTGGCGCCAAATTACTAGTACACTTGTAATTAATTTAATAAGTTTATAAACGTAGTCTACATGTATGACAAATGTCGTTTCAAACTTTCAATTCACTAGATAGTTTTACTATCTATGGTATCACGTATGTGTGGGGCTTGTGAAGTGCACTAATATTCACGGTAATCCACTTCTGAAGAAACGCGTAGCTGGGTTTGCTAGACTATTTTGTAGTTATGAGATTAGCATGCATCGTGCTATTTGTGTTCTGATTGGTAAGACGCTCGGTAGCCGGTTGAAGTTGTGAAGGGTATTCCAGTGTCACGTAACCACAATGAGCAGCTCAGCTTTCCCATGATGATATACGTATATAATCTATGGCACAAGGTGGGGGCGTGGCATAATAACAAATACAGCCGTCTATATAAGTTCGATCAGATGCATAGCTCCTCAAAATGCTTTCTATGCACCGTCACATGGTCTAGAGCCACAAGTGTATGTTGTATGCATCTATACTTGTACATGATCAGCCGCTAATAGGTATTAATCATGCACTGAACAAAACATTAATGTGCATGCATTGCATATTATTACTATTAATATTGTTATTTTATGTTTATGAATCTTACAACTGCGCATGCATCATGTAGGATGCAAACCTTGAGGTGTTGTTCTAACTGTGCCGGCATTAATTCATAATTCGATACATGCGAAATGAATGCACGCGCGTTCTTTATTTTTATACATGATTCAATCCGATATGTGCTATGTGAGAGAGCTGTGATAATCATGACCCAAGTAGAAAGTCATTCAGAACTGCTGCTTCTATGTTTATGCATACTTATCACATGGTATACGCATTGAAACATGCTTTGTTGGGATTTTAAAACAGGCATTCAGGTGTTCCTGGGTACCCGATCGCGAGCCCCTTTTCCTTTTGCATGTGATGATCATGACCCATGTAGAAAGCCATTCTGAACTGTTTCCCCTATGTTTACACATACCTATTACATGGTATAGCCATTGAAACATGATTGGTTGGGATGTTAATATTTATAATTGATGTTCCATTAACTCTCATTTTGGTCTTTCTCAGGGACTGTAGGTTTATACTGAGGTGTTCACATCTTTATATTAGGCTGTTCTAAGTGTTGAAGGTCGTAACAATCTCATTGTAATGTCCATGAACCATGTGATGGTAATGACCACGATACTAAAGTTACACATGTGTTAATCAATATGTACATATATACACGCATGTGCTGATGTACAATGATGATGGTCTGGTGTCAATAGTGGTGTGATGTCAAAGCTTCCTTGCCCTTTAAAGTAGCCAGCCATGATGTCCTGAATTGAGACAGAATTTAGGGCTCAATTCCACATTTGAACAGAAACACTATGACTCACGTGGCGGTAACGCCCACTTCCGGTCACAGGCTCATCTTGGGGATGGGTCACTCTCTTCACCCTGCAATGTGGACTGTCGTGGTGAGATGCTGCTCTGAATTGTGACAGAATTTAGAGCTGAATTTCACATTTTAACAGAGACACTATGACTCACGTGGCGGTAACGCCCACTTCCGGTCACAGGCTCATCTTGGGGGTGGGTCACTCTCTGCACCCTGCAATGTGGACTGTCGTGGTGACATGCTGCTCTGAATTGTGACAGAATTTAGAGCTCAATTTCACATTTTAACAGAGACACTATGACTCACGTGGCGGTAACGCCCACAGGCTCATCTTGGGGATGGGTCACTCTCTTCACCCTGCAATGTGCACTGTCGCGGTGACATGCTGCTCTGAATTGTGGCAGAATTTAGAGCTCAATTTCACATTTTAACAGAGACACTATGGCTCACGTGGCGGTAACGCCCACTTCCGGTCACAGGCTCATCTTGGGGGTGGGTCACTCTCTGCACCCTGCAATGTGGACTGTCGTGGTGACATGCTGCTCTGAATTGTGACAGAATTTAGAGCTCAATTTCACATTTTAACAGAGACACTATGACTCACGTGGCGGTAACGCCCACTTCCGGTCACAGGCTCACCTTGGGGGTGGGTCACTCTCTTCACCCTGCAATGTGGACTGTCGTGGTGACATGCTGCTCTGAATTGTGACAGAATTTAGAGCTCAATTTCACATTTTAACAGAGACACTATGACTCACGTGGCGGTAACGCCCACTTCCGGTCACAGGCTCATCTTGGGGGTGGGTCACTCTCTTCACCTTGCAATGTGGACTGTCGTGGTGACATGCTGCTCTGAATTGTGACAGAATTTAGAGCTCAATTTCATATTTTAACAGAGACACTATGACTCACGTGGCGGTAACGCCCACTTCCGGTCACAGGCTCATCTTGGGGGTGGGTCACTCTCTGCACCCTGCAATGTGGACTGTCGTGGTGACATGCTGCTCTGAATTGTGACAGAATTTAGAGCTCAATTTCATATTTTAACAGAGACACTATGACTCACGTGGCGGTAACGCCCACTTCCGGTCACAGGCTCATCTTGGGGGTGGGTCACTCTCTGCACCCTGCAATGTGGACTGTCGTGGTGACATGCTGCTCTGAATTGTGACAGAATTTAGAGCTCAATTTCACATTTTAACAGAGACACTATGACTCACGTGGCGGTAACGCCCACTTCCGGTCACAGGCTCATCTTGGGGGTGGGTCACTCTCGTCACCCTGCAATGTGGACTGTCGTGGTGACATGCTGCTCTGAATTGTGACAGAATTTAGAGCTCAATTTCACATTTTGAATGTGAACGTGAAGCAAACCACTCATACCCATCAGTCACTTGACCCCTACCATTGGGGTGGGAGCTTAAACAGCAAACCTTGCATCACATACACTTGAATGTGCAGACATGAAAGTTTGTCATTAGAAGCAAACCACTCACCTGAGATAGCTATACCCATCAGTGTCACCATCAGACAGTCACATCCCCATTAGAGTCACATGACCTCTACTTGACCGGGTGACAACTCTGACCAATTTATACACCAAACCATGTGTCACATATCTACACAGATAGACATGAAAGGTTGTAAATTGCATTATTAAATGCAAACCACTCACTTTAGATAGCCACACCCATCAGAGTCACATGACTCTTAGGAGACAATTGGGGTGACAACTCGACCAATTTGAAGCATATACACCAAACCTAGCCAGGAGATGGGCGAGGGGTGGGGATGGGGGGGTTGTTGGGTCGGGTCGGTCGAACGACCCCCTCCCGACGACTACCATCCACTACAAGTTATATATAGAAATGGACGGCTCCCGGGTGTGGTACTAGGCTGCCATAACTCGGACCTGAAGCGCCCCTTCCCCTCCATTGGCCCAGTTGTGAATCCAACGCTCGCTATAAGTCGAGTCCCAAACAGAACGATGTCGACACCCCGGCCACTTTCAAGTGGCTGGCTATGTATGATCCTGCATTGTCCGAATCGAATATTACGCATGTGGTCCCACTACAGCTTATAATTCTGGCATCAAAACTATCCTATTTTAACTGATCACATACCTTGTAAATTTTTAGTTGAAGGTATAGGTATTCGAATTTAAACCATCAAAATAGTTATAGGGTTATTAAGAAATTTAATGTTTTAAATTTGATAATTCATATCTACGTGGATATCGAGCATACTGCCTACGACTCGCGCTACGAGTCTTCATACGATTCTTGATATTTGCCTCTTGATCCAAGTCTATAGAGGCGTTCCCATGCTGGCAACTACCAATTCCTTTAATACCGACTACGAATCCGATCCATAAAGTTTTTATTGACCACTACTGTATGTCCACAATGCTCTACGTTCGAAATCACATTGGAAACATACAGCCATACATTCTTGATCGAGAGGTTCAAACTTATAATCTGAAGAGTCATATCAAAGTCATTTCTATTTTTACGTAAGTTATCTAATTTGCAAATTCATTGTGGTTTGTGTATTCTTAATACTTCGAGAATACGCGCAATGAATAATTGTCACCTGTGGATTCTTAAAATATACCAGGTGGATATTCGTAATATACACTACCCTTGGTATATTGATGGTATACGCAAAATATACGCAAAAATATACGCTATCGTATACTACGTTTTTTGCACAGTGTGAGGGGGAGAGTGTGTGTGCTAAAATTCTATTGGTAGAATTTCATCCAATCACATGACCTGAGGTGCATGCAGGTGCAGTGGTGTTGAAATTAGCACATCTGATATATTGTGCTGTTAACTATCTAGCTTCTGCCACTAGGCCTATCACCTATGGAAATTTATTTTTGTAAATGACAGCAGTTACTCAGGGAGTAACTATATGGGAGAAGATAGGGTTGCAGTACTTTTATTTTACCACACATTATGCCTTATACATGTATCAAAACATTTCACCAATCGCGCATTACATGAATTATTTCATTTCATGCAACTCAATTTTGGGTAACACTTCTGTACACACGTGTAGTGGACCTTTAAAACAACAAAGATTGACCCTTTACATGTACATGGGGGAACTTTTACTTGTGGGAAGCCTTACTGTACATCTGATAACAATTAAACACAGCTGCAGCAAGGGGTGGATGCGCATGACTGACTTGTACTATACACACGTGTGTAGTCCTTTCTTTCAACATCAGATAACTAATGTACAATGTAACAGACACAGATGCATGCACAAATAACCTTTTGTACAAACATTGACCTTTACCAAGGGAACTGGGAAGCCTTACTGTACATATGATAATATGCATGCAAGCGTACAAGAAATGTGTTAATGTGTGCATGACAGGAAGCCATGAGCAACTTACATTAGCACGTAAGAAAGCAGCCCTTAGACTTTAAATGCTACATACAGCATGCTATTGATAACATACCTTTGGGTGGTAGTGGTAGTTCTACGACCCTTCCAATACCGACTCCTTCTAGCTGCCTTAATGGTAGCTGAATTGCCCCTGTATATCCGCCTTTTAGCAGCACGGTTCTCCTCGACGCCCTCTTGATATCGCTGCCTTTTAGCAGCACGGTTCTCCTCGACGCCCTCTTGATATCGCTGCCTTTTAGCAGCACGGTTCTCCTCGACGCCCTCTTGATATCGCTGCCTTTTAGCAGCACGGTTCTCCTCGACGCCCTCTTGATATCGCTGCCTTTTAGCAGCACGGTTCTCCTCGACGCCCTCTTGATATCGCTGCAATTTAGCAGCACGGTTCTCCTCGACGCCCTCTTGATATCGCTGCCTTTTAGCAGCACGCTTAGATACAGCATTTGCGTTGTAGGTGTCGCGTACAGAGGCCTTCTTCTTTTCAGGGTCGGCCTTGTAGGTGTCGCGTACAGAGGCCTTCTTCTTTTCTGGGTCGGCCTTGTAGGTGTCGCGTACAGAGGCCTTCTTCTTTTCAGGGTCGGCCTTGTAGCGCGCTCGGGCTTTAGCCTTGTTCTCTTGTGATAAAATATCTTCTCGTTTTTGGAGGTATTCCGCTCGTTGCTTAGATCTCTTCTTTTGATTACGCGAAGGCATTTTTAGAAAAACAACTTCACTAGCCAAAGCATAGTATACTATCTATGGCCAAAGTAATAAGTAACGACTAAACTGCGATAGGAACACCAAATAAATTTAGTGCCTGTTGGAGTATTTATACTCCCTAAAATTATACATTTTATTAAGAACTTGCTAGAACTTGCTAGATGGCCATAGAACTTGCAACCAAATAAGGTATTTCTCGCTGTAGTTTCTTTCTAGATGTGATATGTGTCCAAATGACATGCTAGGATAACGTGCCGGTAAATTCTGAAGAGATTGGTACTATTGTCGTTCTTTAAAACCGTTCGTAGCTCGAGTTATACCTTCCTAAGGAAGAAGAAGAAGACGACGACGACGACGAACAATTTTTTTGGGAATGGGCACGAGAAGCAGGTTCTTTGTTTGTCTGGAAGCGCATAGTTTAATGACATGAAACTAGCATGAAAACGTAGATCTTGGTGTTGTCGTTCGATTGCTGCAACGAGATAAGTGATCCGTTTCTCCGTTGTCCCTCCCGACGCGATTTAAAAATTTTAATGACATTCATCATTCCTCAATCAATCCTTTATTGAACCTGCTGACGCAGGTTCAGATTTCTATTGCCCTTATTTTGCCAGGCTGCTGTTGCTACGTCAACTAACACTCCTGTAGCGGCTTGAAAGATCAAGAGATGGACGGTGAGCATAGTGTCTGTGTGCGATTAACATAGCTCCGAATCTTGAACTGATTCGAGCCCTTAGTTGGTTTGTATAAAAAGGTATGATGAGTTCGTTACCCTCCTCCTCCTCATCTTTGACTGTCACGAGCGGCTTCGTGTCTAATCTCCAAGTTTGGCAAGTTACCTAACCAACGTTATTGAAAGGCCGATAAACAATGGACTGGGGCCTAGGTCTCCTCCATTGTTTATCGGCCTTTTGATAACGAAGTAGGTCTGACTTGCGAGTCTGACTAGCATTGATGTAGGACGAAGTAAGAGTGATTTCCGAACGTAGCGTACGCGCAGTTTAAGTTCAGAAGCAGATGTTCATTTGGTCAAAAGTGGAGCGACCGGCTGCTGTGGCGTGATATCCTTTATAGATATTGTAGCTGTATAATATCTATGATTGTATGTTGAGAATCCATTGGGTGTGGCTGTGAGTATTCAACACGAAGCCATGCGGTTACATAGGCATTTAATATGTACCACATGACTGAAAGCATTATTAACTTGCATTGTGACTTTTTGATGACACAATGGCAGCGCGTACGCGAGATCTATTTCTCCTGGTCCCCAGTCCATTATTTATCGATCGTAAGTATGCGCCCGCTTGTCTCGTTCCCAGATCTTACATACATATAAGGAGTTATGTTGGTCTAAGCAAGGACACTTAATTATTACATGGACTGGAAACCACAATAAATTCGTGTCGCCATCCTCGTTGCTCATGAATGATCAATGAACTGCATCAAGGGCTGTAGTAAGTGGATTAGAAAACTGGGATTTGATTGGGGTAGTATGTTGTTTTGTTTTGCTTTGTTTAAACCGTCGTCGCTTTCCTTTCTTCATTTTTGGCATCGCGAATTCAAACTGAGCAATATACTGAGCTAATGAACCTAGAGTTGATAATCATCATTTCCTGGTAATGTATAGAAATACATGTAGGTTCAATCATCATGTCAATATAATCTGGAGTTAGAGAAACCATCCTGGTATACTGTGAAACGTTAAATAAGGCCATAACTATTACCATATTTGCAGAGGCTTGACAACAGAACATGCGCATCGTTTGATTAAAATCGTTTGCCCTTACTTTAAGAAACATCCTTTCCAATACAAACTAACATGCGAGTTGTATCATACCATTAAGCGCTGGAAACACCTTTCAAAACAAATGTCTGCTCATCGGTGTGTCCAGGAGCCTAACCAAAGTAGGAAGGCAAACATGCACGAAGAAGCTAAGACCCGTATGTTAACGTAATCATTAAGACGAGTTTCTGTAACTGTAAGTCACTCCAAAGCTAAGACAACTTCACAAAAGCCTTTGCTTGTCCAAAAAGGTTGGGAACGAGGCGCAATGAGGATTGTGACAATTTATAGTATTACGTTACGCGGTGCATGGTTTCCAGTCCATGTAATAATTAATGTCCTTGGTCTATGCGTGACGCGTGGTTTTGTGATTGAGCAACGATCCGATTCCGCGAAACGTGCGTTGATTCCATTCAGCGATCAATCTATGATCCAATTCCGTCCCATACTGTATAGCTCAGGATCATCCAACATCTTTCACCCCGCTTTTGTCCACACCTCAGCAAGTACGTGCAATCTCTGTTGTACTAACATGTATGAATTATTCATTTCATTTGCAATTTTTACATGCTGCTGATGTTACTAATATCAGCCAGTCATATTAGTCCAGCCGACCCCAGTTATTAGAATTAGTTTACCTGTTCGACCAACATCTGGAGATAACTACCTCACTCTGTCTGTTCTAATGACATTTTTGGTCCTCCTTGTTGGAGGCTGGCCGTCGCTTTCATGCACCATTTCTGCGTTATTCGTCTCATTCAATGTAAGTTAGCAGATTGCTGCATTTCTATATCACTCACTATTTCTACTTGATCAGGCAAAGGAAGAAGAAAAACGAGGTAACATCGCGGCTGCCAGGACAAGGGCTAACATATCATTGGGCCTCAACATTGCTGCAATTGTGTTCGTTGCAGTGGTATGGAGTGCTGTGGCCATTCCAGTAGCTGTGACCCAAACATCAGCGAAATGTTATTCAGCTGCTTCCAGTCTATACTATTGCTACCAGTCAAATTGTACCTTGTATTTTCATTATCTGTACTACAGTATCTGCTACAACTCCAGCTCCTACTCTTACTCTGCTGCATCGAACTACTACTCAGATGGGGGTTACTCCACCTACTATCAATGTGATTTAAGCTACCAACTGATCTGTGTGTAAGCCTGAGCCAGATGCCAGCCAGTGTGAAATGCACGTGATTATTAATATATTACATGACATGCAGTGTAGGCAGATATACGTGAAACAGTAGCACATATAATCGCAAGTAGTAATTCCTTTTTGGTGTTCTAGTGAAAGTGTCTGTGGCTCTTTATAGTGACCAACTTTACAAGAACATGTTATATACGTCAGGGACAGTTTCCTAGAGATTTGCATCACGGATATATTATTAAACGTTATGAATATGCATCGCGTTTGAATCGTACTATAACTTTCGAACGGTTAACGCTGGAGGCTTCCTATTTTCAACACGTCATACTACCCCATTTCTGCATGTATGCATTATTTGGTGTCTTGCACAAGCACAGTGCCGACGTTACGAGGTCCGATACCCCCCCATGAGGTTCAAAACCTGCAACTTCTGGGTAGGAGCTTTCAAATCGCATAATGCATGCTTGTTGTTTAAATCGAACGACAATACAGAAATGAGCAGTTTCGTGTTGTTATATGTGGCAAAACGGCGCTGTTGCAGAGAAAAAAAGGGTACTGCCTGTCCTCGTACCCAGTCCCAGAATTATCCTCTTGGCCACTCATGGGACAGGAACACTTTTAAAGAATGACAATTGCGCCAAGAGCTTCGATTTTGTGATCAAAATAATCTCGAGCTATGTAATGGCAGTTGACTATCAAATACATGTAAGATTTGGGTTCTGACAGATTTCCTGGTACACAACTAGCTAGTTTGGAATTGTGTCCTTACCAAATACGATACTACATGTATAAGGAGCCAGTAGCAAATGTGTATGCTATTTTAACTTTACGGAAAACAATGGACCAAGCGGAGAGCAAAACCTGAAAAGAAACGAATCGCTGAACGAGAGAAGAATAAAGCAGAACCTGAAAAGAAATGGCCGCTAAACGTAAAAACTTGAAGTCGGGCGAACCAGAAACGAAAAGAACCGCTGGACGTGAAATGAATCAAGCAGAGTCAGAAAAGAAACGGGTTGCTAAATGGCAACGGTATACTGTTAAAAAACACGGCCAAGGGGTTATAGGCTTGTGGGGTGTTACAGCCCAGGGAGTGTTATGGCAACACACAAGGGTGACATATACATGTATGGGTGTTGGCAGACGACATGTATGCACCATTACACCATTCATGCATGATTGCATGCAAAAATGTGTTGATCAGTCATGGCTCTATGATGCAATGCATTTGCTTGCTGCACTTATGACCACATAGTATACATGTACAAAGTATTTATGTTCCCTCTTACACGGGCTAAAGAACCCCATCATTCACTTCACTTCACTTCACTTCACTGAAGCATCACTTCAATACTCCAAGAACAAGAATGCATAGCCCAGGTCAGTGTAGTATATCATACCTGTTCACTCCCCCCCCCCCCCCCCCCCCCGCCCCCCCGGTTTTGCCAGTCAGTTATGAGTTGTTGCAACACACGGTGCCAGCAGGTTGTAATGGACACACAAAATCGTGACCACATATTTGTATGACTATGGGTTTATACATGCTTGCACTTGCATGGTGATTTTGATCAACATGCACAATATAACACACTACACTACATGAATGGTGAGGCATGCAGGTAATTCTCGTTTTGTGAGCATGTACATGTATCATGCAGAGCCGGCGGAAGGTCTAAAATTCAACCCAAGGCAAGAGGAGGTGTGCCAAGTAGGGGGAGGGAGCGTTAGGGGGAAGTGCCCCCTCCCGCGCGAAGCGCGGAAGCTTTTTAGTTATTGATACATGAAACTAGGTTGTTTTTTAATAGTACGTATAGCTTTGCAATATAATCGGATATCATTGCATGGATGCCACTCAAAGACTAACTCATACTCCTTGAAAACGTATGCGCATGTGTGGCACAACACACGATCGTCAGCTTCACAATAATGAAGCCATTTCCACGTTACAAACCATGTTGATTGAAAAGCACATTGACTAACTGCCAAAATTACGCATTGGAAAGGCAAAACTTGCAGGCTGGTTTGGTTGTTCTGAAAGAGCAATTTCGGACTCATTTGTCACTTTCGCCGCCATTGCAATCACGTGATCGGATGGGACGTATATTTATTTATTAATTATTTTTTAAGCCCAAAAATCTACCCAGGCAATTGCCTGGGTTGCCTGCTGGGCTCCGCCGGCCATGGTATGTATACAAGAACTAAAAACATTCTCTACAAGAAAGTTGGTGGCATACATGTATATGTTCCGTACCGATGATCAATTTGTCCCGTTGATCAACGGGACGCCGGTTGATCAACCGGGCACCCGGTTGATCAAGCGGGTACCCCGTTATTCAACCGGGTACCCGGTTGCGTTATAACTATCCGGTTGTCTAACGGGACAATATAGGTTACCCGGTTGTTCAACGGGACCTACCCGGTTGTTCAATGGGTTATCCGGTTGTCTAACGGAACAGTATAGTTTACCCGGCTGTTCAACGCGGGACTTACCCGCTTGTTGAACGCGACTTATACCAGGCTGTTCAACAAGACTTATACCCGGTTGTTCAATGGGTGAATATTTGTGTATAAATTGCATAATGAGGCGACCATATATGGAAACAAAAACTACACCGCCTCACCTCCCTGCCCATGACCATGAGTGTCAATGCATCACTGAAGACCTGAAACAATTACAACACTATAAGAATGCTATCATGGTATATCCTAACAATCACCAGCACACGACTGACAGTTCCAGACAAGTTTTTTGTTATGAATGAATTTCGAGGGAACAGACACACAGGACTTATGAAACCATTCTTTACAGGAGAAACATTGTATCATGGTGCCTTCAGCGATAAGACGGCAAATACAATAAATAGAAATGGTTTCTGTCGTGTGTTGCTGTGGGTTTCGGTGACCATGGGTTGGGAACAATGACATGTGTCCAATTTCAAAGCAGTTGATAACGTGCTGCCTCATTTTTTCCTGGTCAAAATATATCATGGCAGGATCTTGACCAAAATTTAGTGCAGTTGCAAATGCTATTGAGAACAAGCCGCAATCACTTGCATTAGCTTGTTTTTGGACATCAATGTAATGGATTACAATATCAGGTTGACAAGACTGCAAAATATCTGCTACTAACTTTTGCTCATGATGCGGCAGTTTTCCATGGTTGCTATCATACACTTTGACAGTAGATGGTGGTACACCAATGGTAGATATTGTTATCCAATGATTGTTGTGAATGTTCAATATCTGAATAAAGGGTGTTCTTTTAGGCTCCATTTGAAATTTAAAAGACAGAATAGTAGACTGAAATCCATCGATAGATGGGTTTTGTTTCTTTAACAAGTACTGCGCTGAATTAATTATGTCATCATCAAGCCACTGATTTGGAGACTTCAGTACTTCTTTGTGTAATTGTGTTAAAATAATTCCACAAATAGAAGTCCATGGTTTCACTACTTCCTTTGCTGGACTTGCATCTGATACAACATCAATTTGTTTGGTTGACAGCAGCGTAGTATCTTTGCAATTTGTGCATGTATGACCTGGATGGCACAATGATAGACACATTCTATTTCCTGATTTGCACGAACATTTTTTCTTGCTGTGACACCCACTTCTACAGCTACAACCTACATGTAAAAGTACAGATTTAGATGTATGTACTGAAACTGACACAAATTCGTAATTGTTTATAACATAACATCAAGTGAGAAAAATTAAACTGAGACAATAAATGAAATTAAGACACAGTACTGAGTTATATTGAATATTCCCAACACAGGCCCCACGCCCTATGTAATGCCACCTCACCTTTTTCTACTTCAGATATTTCAGGTGGACCTCTATTCTTGCAGGGGTTGCCCTTGTGACAGTGATTGCTGCAATATATTTTGTTTTTCCTACAAGAGCATCTAAAGTTATCACATTTTTCTGCCTTGCAATTACATTTATTGTCTGTGAACGCATTCCAAGGTGCCTGATTTTTTGCAGCTTCTTTCAAACTTATTCGAGGTTCATTTTCCCATCCATCCAATGGTATGTCATACTGACCTCTATAAGGCTCTAAATCGCCAGCCTGATAACATCTCTGAATTACTCCGGATTTACAACGGAGACGATGTAATGATTGTGCTTTACCAACTACCTCGACAACAATACATGGTAGTCGCAATAGGTCTGTGCAACTTCGATCAATGCGCGGTATTCGAACACTGACATACTCTCCAACTCTAAACTCACGAACTTTGTGCATCTTCGAAAACTTTTCTTGCATCTTTAATGCAGTTTTCATATAGTTCATATCTGCTTTCTCTCGTACGAGTCTGTGCTTCTCAATTGTTGCGAGTTGTTTTCGTCTGCCTACAAATTGATCCTCAGATTTTGCTTCAGAGTTCAAAATGTTATCCTTCTCTTCGGTTTCTGACTCAGAGTTGCAACTCACACTATCACATAGTTTTGAATTCGTGTTACTAACATTGCTAGGAACATCCTGAGAATTGATAAAGATAGTATGGGAACAGGAATTGTGTTTGATGACATCATTCAAAGTTGGTGAACTGTCAAACACGCTTTCTTTGACAGATGGGGGACAGTGATGAATAGTATCAAGGACAGTTGGGGAACTGCCATGGATGCTATCATGGATGGATGGGGGGGAGCTGTCTTGGATAGTAGTTGCAAAATTGTGTTGGAGAGTCAGTTCAACAGTAGTACGATCCACATCAGATGTGTCCTGGGCACTCTTCATCTCGCCAGTAGGTACATTTAATTCAAGATCCTCTTCATTGATGAGTCCCTTAAGTCTTGCATCTGGTACCACAACTGATCTTGGTGGTTGCCCAAACACAAGTTCAAATGGAGTGTGCTTTGTGGAGCTATGCACTTGAGCATTGATTGTATCTACATGATCATAATTATAACTACACACACTGTATAATGCATCAACATGCTTGTATACATTTGCAAGGCAGAACTTACAGACAATGTGTGGTAGCCAGTGAGTCCAGGGAGGAGAATTAGACGCTGACTCTGCAATTCTGGAACTCATCATTCGTTCCAGTGTATAGTGAGCTTGTTCCACCAGGCCTTGCGATTGAGGATGTCGTGGCCGACCACTCACTAGCTGTACAGCTCCTGGCCATGTGGCTAGAACATCCTCAATCAAATGATTCACAAATTCTCTCCCATTGTCACTATGCAGGATTGTAGGGAGACCAAATATAGGGAAAACCCACTTCTCAAGAGCATTTGCGACTTCTTTGGCAGTCTTCTGCGGTAGTGGATATGCTAAATTGAACTTTGACCAATGGTCAACAATATGCAAGATCCACTTATTGCCATCATGAGGCAAATGCCTCATGTCAATCAAATCAATCTGTAAAGTGGATATCATAATAAAACAATTTTGGGCAGACAAATATACTGACCTGTACACGTGAAAAGAATCCATTTGCCACTATAGGCCTCAGTGGAGGTTTGGTTTTTTGAGGCACACGAAGACTGCAAGTTTCACAGAGCTTAATGAAATGCTCTACCACACTTCTAGGAACATGCGAGTACAAAGATTGAACCTAGACAATTAGAATCACCTGCATGCAAGTACGCTTAAGGAACATTTAAAACATGCAAACCTTGGCAAATGTCTTTTTTGAGCCCGCATGTAGACAGTCTTTAGAGTGAACCTGCTCCAATATGCTATAAAACTCTTCCACTGTTGCAACTCTGCGATAAGCTTTCATCATAGTGCGATCATTTAAATTCTGTACAGCGAGGTGTCAATATATGACTTCATGCCACGCCGTATACGTTGAATGAAATCTTACCTGCTCTTCTTCCTTCAAAGAGACAACTAGTACATCACGAATGCCTGCCGATGGCATATCCAGTAGAGCAAAGCCACCCTTTTTGACGAAATGTCGAAATGAGGCATCTGGATCTTGTTTTCCTTTCAAGTGATCGACGATTCGTTTGGCAAAGTCCTGCCGTATCACAGCACTCCTGGAACGCTTCCCTCCAATAGGAAACAAGGAATCTACATACTCTTCAAAGATCTTGCAGCTAGCGCTCTTATCCATGATCGGCGTGTTCACACTTTATTGAGCATGCGCAATACTTTTTTTTTATTAATCCGGTTGATCAACCGGTCGTCCGGTTAATCAACCGGATACCCGGTTGATTAACCGGACGACCGGTTGATCAACCGGATAATTATATTGCATCCGGACAGAACATATATATAGGATTTGAAGGCAATTGGTAGTGTCAGAAGGTAAAGTGTACACTGTTAAAAAAAAGGCCCGAGGGGTGTTAGGTTTGAGAAGTGTTGGAGTGTTATGGCAACACACAAGGGTGTTCAGCTGACATTGACAGACTATGCTAGGGTGTTAGCAGCATACCCCACCAATAGTGGGGTGTTAGGACATTTTAATGGTGTGTTGTCACAACACTGAATTACCGTCTAGTGTTGCTGGTTTGTAATTACTTTTTGGCAGATTGCGGGCGTGGTTTGCGAGATGATATGGCAGCTGTGACTTCGTAGTTGAACTATAATCAATTGCAGCTATTGGATTGGACTTTAAAGCCAAACGTTATCTTAAAGGTAGCACGCACAGAACGTACCAGTACTATAAGCGTCTAACATATTAGTAGGCTGGCCTTGGCCCGTTCGTCGGTGTGGATTACAAGACTACCGGTATCGTGCAGCTAGTGCATTTTTACAATTATGGTATACAGCCTCGCTGTGTTTATGAAGGCTTGCATGCAGTGTTCATGTGTGCACCGTGGTGTTTACATGTATACGATAGGTCTACTCAAGTAATATTGGTATGCATGCTTATACCATAGCTTAACTTTAATTTGGATGCAAGCAGCATGAAAGCTTGTTTATTATCCTGCAATGCCGCTTTGTGCTGAGAGAGAGTAGCACAGCTGTGCAGTCACGCGGTGTATTAAAATCCATCTGGATTCTATTTAGACCACACCCTAGAAACATGGCTTTGGAACATATATATTGTTAGGCTAAAGTACTGCACTAGTGATTCAGATGATGCGGTATACTATGCAGCCAACGTCAGAGGTACATGTGTGAGTCGTTTCAATTCAGCGAAAATTCATTGCAATGCATAGTGTATATGTTACGCGCAAAGCGTGGGTTTGCGCAATCCCGGGATCGTCCTGCGCAAACCCTGGATCCATGATTTGCTTGCGCAATCTCGAGATTGTTTTAACCCAATCAACTCGCGTATCTCGTAATATTCAACTATAACGAAGGCACAAAAGTTGTATCGACTACACAGAGCCGTTGAGTGTACACTGTCGGTCTAGCCAGTCTCAACCTATTTGGGCTATTCAAGAAGGTAAGTGTGTGGCAGGCATTATTAAGAGCGGATCGATTAATAGGCCTACCCTCAATAGAACACTTTCCTGTGATGGTTGTAAAAGGCCCAGTGGCTTCGCTTGAATCCAGCTTACGGGCGCCCGCTATTTTATCAATATGTACCGCGCCAGCTACATAATTTGAAGTTTAAGTAGGTAAACTGAAGGTACAGCCGTATTTGTCAAAAAGGAAACCAGGGAGCTAGTTTGTTAGGTAGTTGCGCTTATAAATGGGACTAGTACCGACCGTTTGAAGTTTTGGATGAAGTTGCACTTGTACGCTGACTCTGTGATGTGCTCTGTTGATCACCAGCCAGCATTTAATAGCAACATGTGACATGTATTTTGCGTCATTAAAAAAAAACACTTTTGCAGGATTCTAATAACACCACCGTGCTAGCCGTGTTAGTAAAATGGTGTATGTGGAATTTTTTATGACAGTGTCAACAACGAGGTCGTATGTTACAAAAAAAAAAAGAAAAGAATAAAAAATAAAATAATAACAATAATTTGTGCAGATAAAATTGTTAATTTCATAGTTATACATGTATGTGTGTATGTTTTTTCAAATATAGATTCAGCATTCTTTGAGTCTCTTCCATGGTCTACGGGTGCAGATATTCAGTTTGTGAGCCTGCAAGTGTCCCCTTTCCAGTTCTCATAAAAATATACAGCAAAATCTAGTAAGTGCCACTAAAATCCATCATATAGCATCAGGTTTTATAAAGTGGGTAAAATAAGATATAAGCAATTAACTGATTTTGGTGCAAGGTTTCCAGCTAGGCCACCTTTTTGCCCCTCTCCTCTGATTGGTTCTGAAGAGCAGGATTGGTCCACCTATCCAATCATCAGTGCAGTAGTAACCTTGTAGATAAAATCACAACTTTAACACACACTTGAGGCTATACTATATAGGTTAGTACCCATGTAAAATATTTCAATGGGAGCACTTTAATTGCTGATTTTGTAAAGAACTGGCCTGGTGACTTGACCATTCTTGATGACAGACCAGCATCCTCAAAGTCAAGGACTTGAGGAAAGAGAAATGATAGTTAATCAATGGAAATTAGTCTTGGGCTGATTGGCATGAAATTAAGTAATTCATACATGCAAGGCCAATTATAACCGTGATGTAATAATTTGTCTCCATATATTTCTGCAGATACTGGTGATGGTGAGGAAAAATTGATATCTCAGGGGAAATGTATTTCATACTCGGTAGCATTATTGGAGGCTTGCCGTGCAAGCAACTGTATACAAAGGGAGACATGAAGATCAAGATGTATTGAAACTGACCACATTTTCAAGAATTCTGAACCATGCATGACTGCACAGTTCACTGTGCTCGGTGTCTTATTAGTAGAGAACAATTGTATTTGTACACCATAGGCCTTTTATTTGTACTGCAAACGCATGTAATGTGGATGTACTCATTATTCGTTACCCATAGCTAATATATTACAGATCTGTCTGATTTACGCTTTGCGCAGGGCAATCCCAGGATTGTCCTAATCTATGCTTTGCGCACGAGCAATCCTAGGATTGCGCGGCCAATCCATGGATTGTACCACAAACCATGGATCCAGGGTTTGCGCAGAACAATCCCGGACGCAAATCCACGCTTTGCGCGTAACATATATACCGGTATAACTTTGTCAGGTTTTGGCACTTAAACTTTTAATGTGCATGACTCGTCCCTCTATGTAGGAGTATACTGCTGTGTGTCTGAAACTAGTCACTAAGTATGAAGCCTTAAAGGCCGTCGAAGGCCTTAAAGGACACAATTGGAACTGGCTATGTAAGTGATCTGAATTTAGTGTATACATAAATACAACCTATGCATTAATGAAACAATATATATATTTTTTCAGGGAACTTGGAAGCAGCAGTTACGAATGAAGTTTCGAAACATACGACGGCCTTCAGTTGGATCAGAATCAGCGAGTGCACAAGAAGGAAGGGTGCAGAGTGTACAAGTATGCATAATGATATAGAAAAAGGAACAAGCTGGTTTGAGCTCATTTTATTCATCAAGTCATGTTGGATAGATTGCTTTATTTCATAAGAATATAATGACACATTTGAGTAGAAAGCTGAGATAAGGCTAGTGGAATGGAAGAAACCTCATCGAAGCTCTAAGGTGATAAGAAAAGTGATGAAGGACACATTTGCACTGAGGAGGCAATGGATAATAGCAGAAGCGCCTCAAGTCAGTACTGTACAGCAGAAGTTTCCAGCCTTGAAGACAATGTAAATAATTATGTAAGGTAATGTAATTCAATTGGGGTTATCTTGTTTTGTTGTGTAAAGCAGGAGAAGGACAAGAGAAGGTGTACTATAAAGATGATAGGGACGCTTGACTGTTAGGATGATACAGGAGGTGTAAGGGGAGGAGGCTGGAGGGGAAGGAGGGTGGGGAGGACGGATAGTGTTGATTGGGAAGGTAGGAGAATTGGATTGAGGAGGTGTAAGAAAGATGGGGAGGGGCCCAGGGGGCATGGTGGAATGACTGGCATCCACTAATGCAGATATTCTTTATGGGGTGGGCTGGGGGGGGGGGGGGGGGGGGGTGAATGTGGGGAGGAGTAGAAAGGATGGGGTAGCTAGGAAAGAAATAAAAGTTTGTAGGAGGATGGGTAAGAGGCATTAATAAATATAAAGGTGATGCACTTACATGTGTTTGTCATTCAAAACGAGTTCTGAACATGCATAGAAATATTGATAGACACAATCTTCATGAAGTATTTTGTACCCTTAAGCTTTGGTGGGGAACTGGTGGCTATTGTTGGCACAATGAGGAAGTGGTTAGTGAGAGGTGGAAAATGTTGATTCCTAAAGTGTACAGACTGGCAAAGAAAGAGGCCGAAAGTCGGGAGAGTATCTCTGCTATACTTACAGCTCAGTTCAGTGAGATACAGAATTGTACAAATGAGGAAGGTAATTTTAAAGAGGCTAATTTACATGTTACAGATAATCTTTGCTACATGACCTTCTGACTAATTAATGATGACTCGAAAAGATGTCATGGCTCTAACACATTTTATTCATAGTGTTTTGTATTAAAGTTAGATAGCTCTGGTTGATTGGCTGCATATATTGGATGATAAATACCTTACTAAACAATACCAGTTAAACTTTTCAGCATAAATAACAATACATGCACATGAACACTTGTGATTAAGATGTATGTGGCTTCTGTTTGTTTACACTTGTTGTATTAATTTGTGTGTGTGCATGTATGTGTGTATGTGTGTTTGTGTGTGTATGTGTGTATTTATGTGTGTGTATGTATGTGTAACACAAGTTGAGTCAGCAGCCAAAGAGCTTGTTCATGTACAAATGCATGCACTTATATAGGTACAGAATGGATGCACAGCATGTGATATGTGCAGGTCAGGTGAGACATGCCACTAGACAGACAGACGCTACATGTCACAAGTCAGCTGAGATCAGGTATATGGCAGGTGCTACATTTGTATGTATGTGTGTATGTGTGTTGTATGTGTTTTTATGTGTGTGTATGTATGTGTATGCATATGTTTGTATGTGTGTATGTGTGTATGTATGTGTGTGTGTGTGTGTGTGTGTGTGTGTGTGTGTGTGTTTGGACAGCAAATACACTGAGCAAACTGCAACTCTTTAGAGCTACTCAATGCCTTACTTATGCCCAGGATATATGCGAGCGAATTAAAGTACTGATCAACGTTGTTCTCCGAATGCCGTCTGTGAGTTTTCTAGATACTAAGGGGCTTTGTGGTGAGGAAATATTTCCTGACAGATTAGTACCCAACTAGAACAGGCAGTACAAACTGTGGGACAAAACTTCTCCTACATACTGATAGTCAATAATGACTCTGCAGTCTCACAGATTTTTATTGTTAATGAACAAGAGATACAAGTAGAGAAGCCAACTTGTTGAGAGGCTGTCAATCTTTGTATGGAGCATACTTTGCCTTCAATATAGAGTATCCTAAATCTTCTCTAGCATTCCTTAAGTTTGGACAGTTCTACATTCTAGGCATCCAGGATAAATACCCACCTTAGCTGTTTGTGTCACGTCAACACTGGATCAACTACTGTAACTGATCATTTTTGCTGTACACTGACTGAGTGCTTATTCCTTTTGCCATTTTGATTCATGTTACTAATTGTAACTGCTTAACAAGTGCATCTATTTCAAACTTTTGATGTCATGCTACACCGCCAAAAGTTATCAGTACTTATTGAGTCTTGTTAACGTAAAAGCATGCATGTGAACAGATTGGTTGTGTTGGTTGTTAATCTGTATCTTGTACATTGTAGTTTGCTTGCCACATTTTTTTATCTGCTCTTCCTTGTAACTCTTACTAAAGCGTATGTGGGTTACACTTTATTTTATATGTTTATGTAAGGTAGTATAGATGTGTACCACTACATGGCGTGTTGACAAGCAGGTGAATGGGAGGGAGAGGCTATATTGAAAGTGGGAGGGAGAAGCAAGTAGTCTGAGAGGGAGAGGGTAGGGAACACATATTGGTAAAGGTAGAGACAACAGAGAAAAGTCCTGATGCAGACAAGGTTTTAGAGGGTGAGGAGTTGGCACTGAGTGATATTGCACTTTTAAGTTAACTCAATAATCTTGCACATAGGCTAATATTCTTTATATTTCCACAGCTACCCTTTTACATCATCAGTGGTTGCCATGGTGGGAATCATGTGACTTGGACTAGACTGGTTGCCATGAAGATCATGTGATGTATCTGTAGGGTTTTGTTTAGTTTGTATACCCAGGCACTCCTGAAGGCTGTTTACCCTTTCAAAGGTGGGGGATCATGTGACTTGGATGTGTATCTCCATGGAGATCATGTGACGGGTGTGATCTCATCGAGCGGTGGGGTTTCATTTTCGTACACAGGCACTCCTGATGGCTGTTTTCCCTTGTACATCATCAAAGGTTGCCATGGAGGGAATCATGTGACTTGGACCAGACTGTTTGCCATGAAGATCATGTGATGTACCTGTAGGGTTCTGTTTCAATGCTAAGCAAAATTCTACTACCGCTTGCTACCCAGCTACTACAGCGTACGCTACATCACTGTATGGGCCACTGCTTAAGGAATCGAGGGTACATCTAAATCCCTTTTCACGTTCAAATACACCCCCTATTTTATTTCTGAAAGTTCATAAGACTAAATGGACATGCCCTACCAAGCTTTCCAGGTAAGATTGACGACCAGTACATTTGACATTGTAATCGTTACAGTATGGTCTAGTCTGCTTCGCACGCGAACGTGATGGCTGCACCAAGATTTAAGGTCAGACATGTCTTATACTGTAACCTGACCTCTATGTTTTTATTTATTTATTTATTTAGTTTGTCTGAACCAGACAACCTGCTCGATCGTCATAGCGTGTAAAGACATCTATTATATATGTGTTCTTTGTTGTACATGTATTTATTTAATTAAAATCAATTGAACCTGTTGTTGTATAGTTTATTAATATCAATTTATGTTGGGATCATGAATTTACGGTGCATATACGAGATACTGGTATCTGTGTCAACACCGAATAGAGTGTAATGGCTACACTTCAGCGGTGTTGGCTTTAACACTCCTGAGAGGTTATCACTACACTCCATGGGGTGTTTATCCTAAACAGGCGTACGAACACCCCTAAGTCTGTGGCGGTACACCCTTTTTTTAACAGTGTATTGGATGTGTTCAGAACCTGGCTGCTTGGCGGATATTAAACATACGCCATCAAAAGAGTACTACACTGTAAAAAAAAAAGGCCCGAGGGGTGTTAGGTTTCAGGGGTGTTACAGCCAAGGGAGTGTTATGGCAACACACAAGGTTGTTCAGCTGGCATCTATGGGTGTTGGCAGACTAGTCATTTTAATGGTGTGCTGTCATAACACTGAGTTACCGCATTACACACCAGTGTATGATAGTTCTCCTTGTTTGTAATTACTTCTCGATGGATTGAGGGCGTGTTTTGCGAGATAATGTGGCTGTTGTGACTTCGTACGGTGCACTTTAAAGCCGAAAGTTATCTTAATGGTATGCACGCACACAACTTACCAGTAAACAAGTCTAACATAGGCTGGCAATGGCCCGTGCATTGGTGTGGATTTCTATAGACTTGTCTAGACTGTGTTTCTGTTACATGTGCATGTATGGTTTGTGTGTTCCCATTAAGGTGTGCATGCTTTGTAATTAGGATATCAAGCTAGCTGTTAGACGGCTGTCATTCCCCATTGGGATGAGGTGGAATGAGAGTGCTTATTGGTTATGGTGCATTGAGTATGTGTGGTTCCTTTGTTGTAACTTACATACGCGTATCTCTAAGTCATCACAGTGATCAAGGAGGAAAGACGGCTGCCTGACAGATTTGCACGTTATTTTCAATATTGACTCATGCAGTACTTTCACGATAACGCACACATGATGCACGCCAACAACAGATCGATGTGTCTTGCATGTGTGTGTGTGTATGTGTGTGTGTATGTGTGTGTATGTGTGTGTGTGTGTGTGTGTGTGTGTATCATCTGATATGTACACTGATATGTTTGTTGATTACTAGTTTGTCAATTGGATCGTACCTCATTATCATGTACATGTACATGTACATGTATGTAACCTAAAGTTTCCATACATATATGTGGCCAAAACTATGTATGGTGCTAAGGCTGGGAACATATCATATTAATTACTTTCTGCCACATTTCAGATGTAGTTGAATAGTAATTCCTTTTGTGCTCATAGTAAGCCGTTCGACCTAAAGGCAATTCACAATGCGAACAAAGCTTTCGTTTTTTAGCTCCTTGCATCTTGCGATCTTACGCAAAACTGAGGTGCGTCAAGTAGTAGGTGACAATGGCGGCACAATTTTACGGGACTTGTATTCCTCCATCAACTAAAGCAAACTCAACCCCAGTACGAAAAGGAAGCACAGCAAAGTCTACTGGAATACCCTCACGCTTATACCATCTAGATCTTTGCAACCAACAACTCGGATTCAATCGGGTTCTCAGTCGACTGCAGCTTGTGATGAAAGTTCTTCACTAGCTGAAGTGATACGTATCAACCAGGTCCAGGACAAAGAGCTGCGAGCATTGAGGACCATGGTCGAGGATCAGAACACTAAAATCGCATCAACCGAAAGGTCTAAGGCAGTTCCTGGTAAGTTGTTTGAGTTACACACCACAATATAATGTCACATTATCTTCTCTCTTATCAAACCACGACAAAGTGAAGATATTGTATGGTTCCATGGACGCAGCGGCGTTCGAGTTGTCACAAAGATCCGCCCGCTACAGCGTACATTATACATTGAATCTATCGGGGGGGGGGGGGGGGGGTTTAACACAGAGCCGACAGTGAGCACAATAGAAATGCCATGAAGAAGGAACTTGTCGTACAAGGATACACCTCTTCCATCGCGCATAGTACGTTGTGGTGGTGTAGATTTATTATAAGTTTACAATCTCACGTAACGATCAGGAGCTGTACGGAGACACTGGAGAGAGCACATCGCGACTCAAATGCCGAAGGTGAAGAGCTAAACAGAGTGAACCAATCCCGCCAAAAAAAAAAAGAAAGAAAAAAGCCTCACGCTCGCACAGGGTACGTGAAATGGACTCCATGCATGCACACGAATATTCTTTCCGACAACTCTTTACCCCGGCGCCAAGCGGTAGTAAGGCCTGTGAAAAGGCGTTGAGGGAGGGACTGTCGGTCTGCTATAGACCGACGAAAGTGATAACAGTGATGATGGCATTAAATAAATGTGAAGCAGCTACCGTAGCGGTCTGTGAGTCAGTTGAATGTGCGTAGATATTAACTGATTGCTTTCACTCGCCGTGCTCGTGGCATTTCATCGTTATTACACTTTGGTATATGATATTCTTCTCATGCAGTGCTTGATGCTTTTATGGAAACTCTTGACAAGCGTACTAGAGGTGCATGCTGGGTTGAAGGGAACTCGGCTCGCCTTCAAAGAGGCCTCTACCGGAATAACTTCGTCACAAATGTGGTCGAGGATCCTGAAGAAGAGGAAAGATGTGTAAGTGAAGAAGACTTTGACCCAACCAATTGGAACGTTTATTTGCTCTTATTATTCCAGCTGTGTATACATGTAATCTTATTTTGCCGCTAACTTATTCCTATTACTGGCAAAACGTAGACGTTACCCAGGTAACCCTAACCAGCTTCAAGTATGCAGAACAGTAATGGATTATATCACGTTTCGAATACATGGCATGCACAGAGTCTGCCCACGTTCAGAGGACGTATGCAGAAAGGTGATAACGAATATACTGAATCCATATGCAGACCGCGATATCATACGTGTAAGTGAAGTGTTCGTTCTGAGACATATACAGATCCCGCATTCGAGACGTGTGAAAAACCACCCATGTGTCAAGTATCGTATCGATCAATATAGGTGCAATATACATACTGTATACGGTATACTATCGCGCCGTGTATCACATTGGTGAGTATCATGTATACTGTCTGTACGGTTTTTGCGTGAACGATACATGATCATGTTGCTTGCACTTTGGAACACGCTGTAATATTTAATGCCATCAAGGTTGGTGTGCCCACAATGTGCATGACATTGAGAAAAGTATACCAACCGAGCACAGGTTAGTAACACATGCTATTCAATTGCCATGCCCATCAATGATGATGGAAGGTATACAGCAGGCTCAACACACTGACCTGCATATACACATAACACGATGCAGGGCTATATGTTCGTGATTACGCATGTATGAACACATGAGCAACGCGTATGAAATACACAATGAATGCGCAAGTCTTTCAGGTACACTGGACCATCTATAGTCGCAGGGTGCTCAAAGAAAGGGCGTTGCTGAAAGCTGTCTCTTAACATTCAGTAGCATAGCTTAGTTTGTTTTGTTAATAAAGGCTACACCTCATTGGCTTGGGGAATGTAACTACAGGTCAATGGAAACACTGAATTTCAATTACCTACAAAGAATAGTTAACAAAATTCACCAGAGGGAGGGTAAGCTTAACATAACCATAATGGTCATACAAATCACACACACACACACGCACACACACACACACACACACACACACACACACACACACACACACACACACACACACACACACACACACACACACACATGCACACACACATGCACACACACACACATGCACACACACACACACACACACACACACCATACACATGCCCATGCATACACACCATACACACACCCCCATACAAAGATGCACACACACATACCATACATGTACATGTGCATACACATACACACACATGCACACACATGCACACACACACACACACACATGAATCACTGCTGTGGCAAATCATTTAAAATCCATTCAAATTATAAAATAGGCTGACAGCATGATGAAGACAACTGAAACATCGGATATGGAATTGGATGGCTTTTGCTAAATTACAACAGGCACAAAATGACTTAGAACACTAAGTCTTCAGCACATGTACATGATTAATTGTGCATACATGAACAAATGGATGGGCTTTGATATAAGAGAGAGAGTTGCATAGAGAAATGGTTTGATATTGAAATATATAGGTTTTTAAAATAAATACGACAACAGCAATAACCAATTTTATTTATTTTTAATGTATAATAATAATTATAATCAGTATTACAAGATTTTACCCCACACAGGGTATTCAAGATACAAATGCACACACACATAATGACACACACAAATAACACAAACACATTGACACACATGCTCACACATACACACACACTCACACACACACAGAAGCACTTGGACACTATCAATCAAGTGTGCATGGCAATGGATGGACCTTTGGATCCTAGACTGGATTTTTACCGCACACAGGTTCATAGAGGGTATAACACAGGGTACACACAGACAGAAACACATGGACACACACACATGGACACACAAAAACATACAGACACACACAGATGGACACACAGACACACACGGACACGTATACACACAAGGACACGCACACATGCACACACACTGGTACACACAGAAAGAAACACGTGGACAATCATCTATCAGTCAAGCGGTGTGGTCAAAGTGGGGAATTGCATAGAGGATGGATGCACACACAACACGCTCATAAATACACATAACCACAAAAATAGAAACTCATTTCTTTCCACTGTACATGAATGGCACAGAGCTACACCAAGATGTAAACCACCATATCATTATGGGACATGAATTTAGAAATGCCCTCTAATTCCATGTCTCATGTTTCAATCGTCCATCATGGTGTCAACCTATTTTAAGATTTGCATAGATTTTAAATTATTGACCACAGTAGAGTGATTCATAAGTGTCCATGTGTTTCTGTGTGTGCGTATGGTGTGTGTTTGTGTGAGTATATGGAGTGTGTATGGTGCGTGTATGGGGTGTGTGTGTGTGCGTGTGTATGAGGTATGTGTATGGGGTGTGTTGTGTGTGTACTTGCGCGTGTGTGTGTGTTTGTGTATGTGTTTATGTGTGTGTTTGTGTGTGCGTGCGTGCGTGTGGTATGAGGTATGTGTGTTGTGTGTGTACCTGCGCGTGTGTGTTTGTGTGTGTGTTTATGTGTGTGTTTGTGTGTGCGTGTGTGCGTGTGTGTGTGTGTGTGTGTGTGTGTGTGTGTGTGTGTGGTGTGTGTGTGTGTGTTGTGTGTGTGTGGGTGTGTGTGTGTGTGTGTGTGTGTTGTGTGTTATAGATTTGTGCTAGCTGTATGACCATATGGTTATTTTAAGCCCACCCTCCCTCAGGTGAATTGTGTTAACTACGCTTTGTAGGTAATTGAAATTCATTGTGTTGTGATTTCCTTATCTGCTTTGGTTTCAGTGTACCGAATTCTTTACTGTACAGGCCTTTTTGACGTTAGCTAGCTGGGTATACGTTTTGCTTGCATATCTTAACTTAATGCTATTACTGGAGATGGTGTGTATCCCGTACACCTGTCCACAAACAAGGGAATTGCATGGTCGAGACCTTTGGGTTGTAGAGTGGATTTTTACCAAACACAGGTTAATCAGGTTAATACATGCACAGGGTGACACACATACAGAAAGCATGCAAATGCACACACCAGACACACCACATAGACACGTAGAAACACACATAGACACGTAGAAACACACATACACACACACACACACACACACACATAAAGAAGCACAGAAAGAAACACGCGCGGTAATCATGTAGTGTGCATGGCAATGAATGGGTAGAGCGGGTCAAACTTGGGAATTGCATAGAGCAATGGTCGTGACCTTGGATGGTAGGGTCAATTTTTGTCGCACACAAGCACAGGGTAACTCACATATAGAAAGCATGCGAATACACACACACAGAGACACACACAGAGACACACACAGAGACACACACACAAACACAGAAAGAAACACAGAAAGAAACACAGGGACACTCATTTAGTGGGCATGGCAATGGATGGGTACAGTGGGGGTCAAACTAGGTAATTGCATAGAGGAATGGTCCGGACATTTGGATCGTCGAGTGGATTGTACCCCACACAGATTAATACACACATGCACAGGGTAACACACATGCAGAAAAGCATTCAAATGCACACACACAGTCACACAGACACAAACACAGGCACATACACAAAGGCAACACACACAGATACACACACAGAGAAATGCATATAGACACAAATACAGACACACATACAGACACACACACACACCACACACAAACACAGAAAGAAACAGAAAAACACATGGACACTCATACTAGATGTAGTGCGCATGGCAATGGATGGTAGAGTGGGGTCAAACTAGAGAATTGCATAGAGGAATGGTCAAGACCTGTGGTGGATATTTATCACACACAGGTTAATACACACATGCACAGGGTACACACATACACAAAGCATACAAATGCACACACACAGACACACACAGACACAGACACATACACAAAGACAACATACACAAACTCACACACAGACGTACACACACATGGACATACACACACACACACACAAACAGACCCACTGACACACAGAGACAAACAAACACTTACACACACAGAAACACATGTGCAGACACATGGATTTTTACCACACACAGGTTAATGCACACATGCACAGGGTACCACAGGGGTAACACATCACACACACAAACACACTCACAGACACACTCACACAGATACATACAGACACACATACACAGAGACATACAGACCCACACCGATACACACAGAAACTCACACAAAGACGCACACACATACACACACAGGCACGCACACACATGCAACTCATACATGTACATGTACAAGTATGCGTGGTCCAGGAGGAAAATTCTGGGACTGGGTACGAGGACGGCAGTATCCTACAACAAGCGCGGTTTTGCCACATACCACAACAACGAATCTGCTCATTTGTATCTTCTCGCTCGATCTCGACAACAAGCATATGCGATTTTGAACGCTCCTACCTGAAGTTGTAAAGGTTTTGAGCCCATCGGACCTCGTAACGTCAGCACTGTGCTTGTGCAAGACACCAATACATACAGAGAAATGGGGTTGTATGACGTGTTGAAAATACAAAGCCGACTGCGTTAACCGTTCGAAAGTTGTATAGCGCGATTCAAACGCGAATGCATTTTCACAACGTTTATAGTACATGCACATGTATATCCGTGATGCAAATTTCTTGGAAACTGTCCCATCTACCGATTTTATTTTTCAAATGAAATGTACATGTACATGTTGATTGCAGCGTGTATAACATATTCTTGTAATGTTGGTCACTATAGAAAGACACTTTCACAAGAACACTAAACAAGTAATTATACCACTTGCGATTATGTTCACGTATATGCCCTAAACTTGCATGTCAATGCAATATATAATAATCACGTGCATTTCACACTTGCTGGCATCTGGCTCAGGCTTAAACACAGGTCAGTTGGTAGCTTAAACCACATTGATAATAGGTGGAGTAATATTCCATTTGAGTAGTAGTTTGATTGCAGCAGAGTAAGAGTAGGAGCTGGAGTCGTAGCAGCTATAGTAGTAAAGACCATGAAAATACAAGTAACACGTTGTCTGGTCGCAATAGTACAACTGGAAGCAGCTGAATAGCAGTGCGGACTTTTCGCTGATGTTTGGGCACTAACGGTCACAGCCTACTGGAATGGCCACAACACTCCATACCACCACAACGAACACAACTGCAGCAATGTTGAGCCCAATGATATGTTAGCCTTTGCCCTGGCAGCTGCAATGTTACCTCGTTTTCTTTCTTCTTGCCTTTGCCTGATCAAGAAGAAATAGTGATACAGAAATGCAGCGGCAATCTGCTAACTTACATTGAATGAGACCAATAACGCAGAAATGGTGCATACAAAGCGACGGCCAGCCTCCAACAAGGAGAACCAAAAAGTCATTAGAACAGACAGAGTGAGGTAGTTATCTTCAGATGTTGGTCGAACAGGTGAACTAATTGGGACTGGGGTCGGCTGGACTAATATGACTGGCTGATATTAGCAGCATGTAAGAATTGCAAATACAATGAATAATTCATACAATGTTAGTACAACAGAGATTGCACGTACTTGCTGAGGTGTGGACAAAACGTTTCCACCATAAAGCTGTGGGTTGAAAGATGTTGGATGTGGCTGTGTGGGAAGGTTTGCATATGCCATTTTGACAGGATCCTGTACATATTCCTGGCTTGGATAGGGATTTCCTGGTACATAGTAAAGTGGTTGGCCAGCTTGGTTTCCATAGAAAGGCTGCACTGGTCCTGCAATGTTCTGAAACTGTGTAGGCTGCTGTGTAGCAATAGATTGCTGCACATTGGGATCTCTGTTGATCACTGATGTTGATGCCTGGAACTCTTGGGTGCTCTGAATTCCACTCTGTGGGGGGGCTGCTGTTCAGAGTGGATATATTTCAAATGGTGAAACTGCAGAACTTTACATTTGTAGTAGATGTGCATGTACATACACGCTGTATATCATCTGAATCAATCCTACTTTATTTGAGTTTTGCTGAAAATACTAATTTGCTCTGCTGACTTGATTAAAGTTACGTTAGTACATGCTGGATAGTAGTCCCTAAAGGTTGATATGTTAGCAGGATACGTCAAATCAGTCCTGGTCACAGGTTGTATGAATGTAGTAAAAACTGCCACCTTACATGGCTGCGGAGTCAAATGTAGTGCCAGCAATAAGCAATGATATCCTTTAAAACAATTCAGTTTTGCAAACTGTACATGTACCCACAATACGTAAGTATATTCCACTTAACAGATTAGATACGAAGCCGCTCGTGACAGTCAAAGATGAGAAGGAAGACTCACCATACCTTATTATTTTAAAAACACGTACGCTGTATTTCCTTGCACAACCCAACCAAGGGCTCGAAACAGTTCGAGATCACACAGACACTATGCTCACCGTCCATCTCTTGATTTTCCAAGCGTTATTTGACCTAGCAACAGCAGCCTGGCAAAATACGTGGTGATAACTAAGGGCAGTGTACTTTGCCCTTTGTTCTCTGCACCACTAATGGCATTCATATTTCCCTATACAGGGGCGGCTCGGAACAGTGGACTTTCTCACCCTCGGAACAGTGGACTTTTGACATCATTCATTGTTATTTAGGCTCCCTGATCCAATTGCAAAAGTAAACGCGGTTAGACGTTGCTGATGGGAAAAGATTAAGATAGCGACTGGATTGCATAACTGTTGGTTTACTTAGCAAACCCACATTCACCGCTCAATAAGTATTTCATTTCCTTCTCCGCCGTCCTGCCTTTAATTACATATGCATGTCGTGTACGTAAATACCCTGCACGCTCAGTTCCTAGTCAGAATAAGAGCTTCAACTTGCTTTGTTTGCTGCAGCATTACATGTCATAAAATGGGATATCAGAAACTGCTTTATTATTAGACCGTTTTGCCAACCATGCGTACAGAGAACACAGATCAATTGCGTTAAGGTCTCTGCTCTTTTATTGGCAGATGGACGTTGCGACAAATGTCTGTGGAGTACGATCAGGTTAGGCTGCTGCCACTGGGATTAAGCTACATGTAATGCTGCTTTTTTTGTATGTGTAGGAACCATACACACTCGTGCATAGCTCTACATGTGTGCACCAACATTTAGCCACATGCAGAACAGCATATTGTACGCATGCATGGCATTGAAAAGTACGACATATAGTGTCTCATCTCACCGCGTGTATGCAAATTAAAGCCACGAACACGTTGCTTTGCATGTTGAAATTTTCACCTGAACTAACTGTAACCACAGTTGTGCGTTTGGCTGGAGCTCTGGCAGAGGTCATATTGACGATTGAAGCGCAAGCTAGCACGTGTACTTACAGTGCCAAATAAATGTTCACTTACCTCATAGTTTCACACATATGATTCCAAAGTGAGGCTCATTCATTAGAATCAGACTCGCGAAAATGTTTTCAAAATGTTTGGAAACAAACACACGTTTATGAGGACCACCAGACATCTTTAGCACAATGATTCCAAATACACGCTGGAGAAAATTTTCGCGAGTCTGATTTCTAATGAATGAGCACCTTTATATGCATGTGAATTTATAGCGACAGAAAGTGCACAGGCAGCTACATCAAGCTGTCTACAGTAGCCTCACTTTGGAATCATATGTGTGAAACTATGAGGTAAGTGAACATTTATTTGGCACTGTAAGTACACGTGCTAGCTTGCGCTTCAATCGTCAATATGACCTCTGCCAGAGCTCCAGCCAAACGCACAACTGTGGTTACAGTTAGTTCAGGTGAAAATTTCAACATGCAAAGCAACGTGTTCGTGGCTTTAATTTGCATACACGCGGTGAGATGAGACACTATATGTCGTACTTTTCAATGCCATGCATGCGTACAATATGCTGTTCTGCACGTGGCTAAATGTTGGTGCACACATGTAGAGCTATGCACGAGTGTGTATGGTTCCTACACATACAAAAAAAGCAGCATTACATGTAGCTTAATCCCAGTGGCAGCAGCCTAACCTGATCGTACTCCACAGACATTTGTCGCAACGTCCATCTGCCAATAAAAGAGCAGAGACCTTAACGCAATTGATCTGTGTTCTCTGTACGCATGGTTGGCAAAACGGTCTAATAATAAGCAGTTTCTGATATCCCATTTTATGACATGTAATGCTGCAGCAAACAAAGCAAGTTGAAGCTCTTATTCTGACTAGGAACTGAGCGTGCAGGGTATTTACGTACACGACATGCATATGTAATTAAAGGCAGGACGGCGGAGAAGGAAATGAAATACTTATTGAGCGGTGAATGTGGGTTTGCTAAGTACACCAACAGTTATGCAATCCAGTCGCTATCTTAATCTTTTCCCATCAGCAACGTCTAACCGCGTTTACTTTTGCAATTGGATCAGGGAGCCTAAAATAACAATGAATGATGTCAAAAGTCCACTGTTCCGAGGTGAGAAAGTCCACTGTTCCGAGCCGCCCCTGTAATTACATTCCCCAAGCCAATGTGGTGTTTTATTAACAAAACAAACTAAGCTATGCTACTGAATTTTAAGAGACAGCTTTCAGCAACGTCCTTTCGTTGAGCATGTGTGACTAAATATTACTGACTCTTAGCGTTTTCCAAAGTGCAAGCAACAAGATCATGTAGAAGAAATCCAAACACCGTACGAAACAGTATACTCACCAATGTGATACTTCCTTGCACAAACTGCATTGGAAAGACAAGCACTGTTGCTAGCATAGCTAAGAGCTAGCCGGAGCAATTAGTACACTGACAACCAATTACAGCACAGCAAATACTAATTGACGCAATCACGTGACGTTTCTTGGTCGCAGACGACGCTACGTTTCAAGACTAGACCGATCAAAAGCACACGTCAGACGTTGTATTTATAAAGCTAATTATAGAGGGTTAGGGTATTTGTGTTACTTACATTGCCTTCCACAATTATTGATGTGCACGCGGTCCTGACATTTTGACTGATTCAAGATCTCAACACACATATACATGTAACACGTTCTTAATTACAGCAGATGCCCAATACCACTCCTATACCCTACATCCATGTGTGCATGCTGCATGGACGACATTTTACACATAGTTTAGGTCATTGCACGCATGCACATGCACATGCGTGCGCGCACACATGCACATTCACACACAAACACGCAGATACCACTTTAATAGAGCACAACGCCCTACACATGCGTGATATTCCATTCTCAACATTGTCTCATCAGTTGACAGGTTCAAAATGCCACATGCATCAGCTACTTTCACTTCTTTACATGTATATTCATCGTGCAACAGTTTGTCTTTATAATGCAGTTTGTGCAAGGAAGTATCACATTGGTGAGTATCATGTATACTGTTTTGTATGGTGTTTGCGTGAATGTAGATTTGTTTATACATGCATGGTCGTGTTGCTACTAGTACTTTGGATCACGCTGAGAGTCAGTAATATTTAATGCCATCAAGGTTGGTGTGCTCACAATGTGACATTGAGAAAAGTATACCAACCGAGCACAGGGTAGTAACACATGCTAATCACTTGCTGTACATAGGATTTTTAATATGGCGCCGAAGGCGCCCTCGTTCATGGCCGAAACATTGGTGAAAAAATTTAGTGTAAGACGGGTGGTTTTTGACGCCGGATTCGGATTCCGGGTGCAAATTGACCTGGTCCCTCGCGCCTTCGGCGCGGCCCTAAACCCAAAATATATATCCTAACCGCGTCAATGCCGCGTCTTAGGAATTTTAATATGGCGCGACGTGCGCCAAGTACGGCGCCGAAGGCGCCCTCGTTCATGGCCGAAACATTGTTGAAAAATTTTAGTGCTAGACGGGTGGTTATTGACACTGGATTTGGATTCCGGGTGCAAATTGACCTGGTCCCTCGCGCCTTCGGCTGTTAGGATATATATTTGGGTTTAGGGTTTAGGGCTTTGGGCCTTCGGCGCGGCCCAAAGCCCTAAACCCTAAACCCATAATATATATCCTAACAGCGTCAATGCCGCGTCTTAACATCCCCATCAATAATGATGGAAGGTATACAGCAGACTCAACACACTGACCTGCATATAACACATAACACGATGCAGGGCAGTGTACCACTACCAAACATGTATGAACACATGAGCTACGCGTATGAAATACATGCACATAGTGTGTACAAGTCTTTCAGGTACACTGCGCCATCTATAGTCGCGAGTAATCAAAGATAGGTTGTTGCTGAAAGCTGTCTCTTTTAAAAATCAGTAGCATAGCTTAGTTTGTTTTGTTAATATAGGGCTACACCTCATTGGCTCGGGGAATATAATTACAGATCAATATGAATGCCATTAGTGGTGCAAATAGCAATAAGCAAAGTACACTGACAGTTTGCCTGAATATGTCTGATGTTGAGCTAATACTTTTCCGTATAAACGATCTTGTACCTGTACTGGTACCGTAACGGAATCACCCACCACACAATGAATTTTCAATTACCTACAAAGTGTAGTTAACACAATTAACCAGTGGGAGGGTAGGCTAACATAACCATCATGGTCATACAGCCATGCACAAATTAATCACACACACACACACACACACACACACACACACACACACACACACACACACACACACACACACACACACACAAACACACACACACACACACACTCACACACACACACCATACACACACCTCATACACATGCAGCCTCATATACACACCACTGATACACACACCTATACTCACACACCCATACACAACCCCATTCACACACACACACACACCATACACATGCACACTCCGTATACTCTCACACACACACACACACCCATACACACACACATTGAAATATATAGGTCTAATAAATATGATAACAGCAATAAATGGCACTCCAATTGTATTTATTTTTATGTTGTTGGAAGTGGTCTTGGTCTTGATAGGCTGCACTCTCGTCCTGCTGACGTACTTGTCAACTACTGGCACCTTGGCAAACTTGTTACTTTTGACCTCACTGTCACTTTGCCGCTTAACCCAATCACTTTGACTGAAGCGGAGGTGTGGTGTGGGTCTTCTGCTCTGTTTGCTGAGGCGAGGAAGCATAATGCCAATGAGTGAAAGTGTGCTGAGCTTGGATGGGTGTGCATTCCCCTAGCTGTGGAGTCGTATGGATGCTGGGGCACAGAAGCACAAAAATCGTTCTCGCGTCTTGCGGCTCGTCTAGCCATCCAAATGGGATGTAGCAAATCTCAGGCTACCACCATCGTGTACCAGAGGCTAAGCCTTTCGCTCGTGAGAGCCAACGATAGAGCCTTGCTCTTCCGTGCAAGGTTTCAGCAGTCGGAGGAGGGGGGTTGAGGTGTGTGGGTGTGGGGTGGTTGCTGCTGTGACTTTGATTTAGTTGGTGTGCTGTACGGTATATGTAAAATTGCAATTATTATATTTTTATTATTATGTAATAATACAGATAAACAAGCACATAACATTATGTAAACAACCACCTAGACTAAATAATATTTCAGTAGCCTGCATCTGAGATGGTCCTTGAAAGAAGAGCCCTCACATTTGCCCTGACAAGGGTCATGCTCAGTCTCTGATATAGGGCTGTGAAAGCTGCAGACTTTGGGCAGTTCTGACGTGTGGCCAAGCGAGAGGCTAGCTGCGATAGTGCCCACTTAGCTTCAGTCCCCCATATTTTATTATTAATATTTTATGTGTAATAATAATAATTGTCACATAATAGATGGGATCGTTTCCGCGAAAAGGGACCTAGTGCATATTATAAAATTTGTTATAAAAGTGCCTTATGTTAAAATCGCTGTAACTCCCGAACGGTACACGCTATCGACTTCCTATTTTCAACACGTCATACTACACCATTTCAGTATGTAAAGTTATATTTTGGCGTCTTTCACAAACTCTGTGCCGACGTTACAAGATTCGATAGCCCATGGGGTTCAATAACGCCACATCTTCAGGTAGGAGCGTCCAAATCGTTTTAAATTCGGTGTGTACGTAGAGGGGTCCTGTCACTATTGAGTTGTTCTTTTCGTTAATTTTTACTTTATCCGTTACGGAGATATACCTGTGCAAAGTTAACGCACATTTCCAGCTCGATTCGCACAATTATTACATGCACTCCATTCTCCCAATCCACAATAAATTTTGATAACTTTCTTTGTTCCGCCCATTCTCCACCCATACTCTGCAGCTAGCCGTTCGCAACACCCATGCAGCGATAATTCAAAGAAGAAGAAGAAGAAGAAGAAGAAAACGTCTCGCTTGGCAAGACGAGCGTACCAAATTAATGATTGAGTCGAATGGTTATTTGCAGTAATCTTGCGCCTCCCACGTTGCAGATGGCCGAATTCAACATGGCTCGCGTAAGGCTATACATGTATTTGCTACGCACTTGCATCATCCTCTAGCCATGCAATAAAGCTTCCCTATTTACTGTAGCCCTTGCTAAAATTCTTGTCACACCCACTCAGCTACGCTTGCAATATCAACTTTCAGCTCACGCATAGTACATGAACATCAGTGCACTCATGCTGGCTCACACACCTTTATGCATTTGTGCACACACTTGCATTGTTGCGTATATAAACCTGTACACCATCGTATGGCATATTCTTATGCACAACACTCACGAATACAGTACTTGTGGCACACAATAAACCAGTCTGATGATGGTGACACACTCTCACACCACATGCACGTGCATTCTATCATTTAGCTGTGTGCATTTTTGAGGGGTTTATGTACTGAGCTTCTGTACTCTCTCAGTTTAATCCTTGGCATTGTTGCCTGTAGAAGCATTCCTTATAACAACTCCTCTCTGTGCAGGCTGAGTTTCCCATATAGATGATTCTTCATACATGACATAGAGCCCTCACATGTACATTGGTATGTGGCGACATATAGGATTGGCCCACTGTACGTGCATCATGTCCCCAAAGGATTGGTCCTCTATGTGTGCATAGTTACCATAGGATTGATCATTTGTACGTACATCATGTCTTCATAGTCCTCTAGAGGTACACATACATTGTACATGTTGCAAAGAATAACTATATTTTTGTAAAGTTTTTAAAAAGTTCCTACGCACTCACATCATCTTTCTCTGGTCAGTGGAGAACGTGTAATAAAGCTTTCCTATTTGTCTTATTGCTCATCTGCTCATCATTCTTTATACCCCCCCCCCCCCCCCCTCCCCCACTCAGCTATGTGGCATCTGTATCACTTCACAGTAACTTTGGTCTCCTGTTGCCCACACAATTTTCAGCTCACACAGAGTACATGAATTTGCCCTAAGGTTAAGTACAGGTGTAGTTTAATACACATGACCAGTCTATGTCATAGTATTACTAAGCTTTCTATAAGCATATGTTTCTACAGATGCATTCAATGAATGATCCTAACCAATCCTAAGCTTGGCATTAGTGCTCAATGCAGGGTGTCTTACCCCTAAATCCCTTATCCAATCAAAAATCATCCCAAACTGATGTTCACAGGTTTGCATCCATATAAAAGTAATTTCATGTGTGCAGCACTCCAGTCATAGCCTTGACTACGACTCAGTTGACCAACTCCTTCCCCTATTAGATGACGGGTTGCTAGTTGGCCAGGTAGCTAAGAAGGGCAGCACCAGGCGACAGGCCTCAGTTCTCAGCTCCTGGATGGAAGCCTGGAACATATTGCATTCAGCAAACTGCTCTTGAGCTGGTGAAGTACCCACACATCATCTGCCAGCTCTTCGCACCCGATGGCAGCAGCCTTGAGATATGACAGCTCTTTTGGCAGGCCGCAGCTATGGACAAGCTGCATAACCTCCGCTGGGATGTGTTGAAAGAGGACTTGCTCATGTGGTGTGTCACACATCAGCCCTTTCATGCATGGCAACAGCCAGTTCCAAGCACTGGCTCACCACCACACCAGCAGGCACTACTCCACCATCTATTGCACACGGAGCGAGCCATCCACAGGTGCTGGGTCCCAGGCTGTGGTGGAGAACACTCTGCCAAGGCCTGGCCATGTGCTGCACCAGTGGCCCGTGATCTCCAGTGAGTTCACACCACTCTATGACCAGTTAAGTCACACTACTCTATGACCAGTGAACTCACACCACTCTACGACCAGTGAGCTCACACCACTCTATGATCAGCGAGCTCACACCACTCTACGATCAGCGATCTCACACCACTCTACGACCAGCTAGCTCACACCACTCTACGAACAGCGAGCTCACACCATTCTATGACTAGCAAGCTCACACACTCTACAAACAGCGAGCTCACACCACTCTACGACCAGTGAGCTCACACCACTCTACGACCAGTGAGCTCACACCACTCTACGACCAGTGAGCTCACACCACTCTATGACCAGCGAGCTCACACCCACTTTACAACCAGTGAGCTCACACCACTCTATGACCAGCAAGCTCACACCACTCTACAACCAGTGAACTCACACCACTCTATGACCAGCAAGCTCACACCACTCTACAACCAGTGAGCTCACACCACTCTACGACCAGTGAGCTCACACCTCTATGACCAGCGAGCTCACACCACTCTATGACCAGTGGAACTCACATCACTCTACAAACAGCGAGCTCACACCACTCTACGATAGTGAGCTCACAACACTGTACGACCAGTGAGCTCACAACACTGTACGACCAGTGAGCTCACAACACTGTACGACCAGTGAGCTCACACCAGCGAACTCACACTACTCTACAACTCACATCACTCTATGACACTCTAATTATAACCACAACTTACGCCTTCACCCTGACAAGGCCTGGGTTACCTGGCTGCTTGATGGCATTGGCATACACTGACTCTGTTTCTCCGCTTAAATCATGCAACCTATCCACAGCATACACAAATCCACACACACACACACACACACACTACACTTACACATATATACATGTGGCTCAAACAATAACACTCTAATGATGGTACACTGAATGTGTTCTCTGCACATATATTCTTGATCTATTCTATTGAACAGCTCATGAGGGACATAATGTAGGTACACATCACGTACACTGTAGTGTCCCATAGGATTGGTCCTTTGTACATACATCATATCCCAATAGGAGAATAGAGGACAAGTCATAAAGGATTCCATGGGTCAGCATGTAAGAGGCTTTTTTATTTTCTTAGAGAGGTGCTGAGTTGGTTATTGAATATTAAACTTTAACTTGCTTCTTATGTCTGTGTAAACCTACCATGGGCCCTGACCTACCACAATCTGCAGGATAGGGCAGCTACAATAAAATTCATTGCCACAGGCCATGCAGGAACAACACAGCCCATGCAGGACCATCACCCTTCAAAAAATTAATAATAATAAACTTTACATGCGTGGTGCACCGTGAAGAGGCAGCACACAGTGTTGCATGTCACTCTAGTTGTATGCAGGGAATGAAGTGAGTGTTCCAGTACTCCTAGAAGGGTATAGCAAGAGCGGAATGGGAACAATATTTTGTACTAATTGTGAGAAGGCTAGGCCAGAAACAGTGGAGTGCAATAACACTCGTTGAATTCCCTGCATTCAAACTTATTCTTATTTACTAGTGATGCAGTTGGCCTGTAAGGTTAGGCTGTTACCTTTGACGATGAATATTATTGTACTAACCTATCATTGCAGATTGTGGTGGGTCAGGGCTCTGGTAAGTTTACACAGACATACCTTAGCAAGCTAGTAAACAATTTCATTATTCTGCTGTTGCCAGACTCCCAAACGCTTTTACAGGTGAAACATAGAGTGCTAGATGGTGAGTGTAACTGAGGGAAAAAGTATACTTTTAGAGAAGACTACAAGCAACAATGTAGAGGAAAACCACAGTGAGTACGAAAGCAGGGTACAGAAATTGAGAATAGAATCAGTTGCCTCTTAATCTGTTCATCGAATAGAACGCTGTGCAGAGGAAACGTTCAGAGTGTGTAACCTCCCCTGCATAATGATTTTTCCGAATACTTTAAAAACACTAATCGATTTTTCAGGTTTTTGTGGATCTGAAAATCGATTGTTCCGAATAGTTTAAAAACAAAATCGATTTTTCCGAATAGGTTTTGCCAAATTTCCTGCCGAATACCTAGGTTATTCAGGTTATGGTGCTTGTGGAGTGCACACTGAGAATATAATTTATGTCTGCACAGAAATCCACCTGGTCTCGCACCAAACTAGAGCTGTGCATGTCAGTTGAAACACAGAGACACAAAGGTTACAGTAGCATGCATGTGTTTAGTTTAATAAATTGTATGTCTTTACCATGCACTTGTACATATCCATAGTAATGTAAACCTAACCATCCAACACTAACCACTGAGACCAGACATCACCATTAAAAACTCACCCCACATCACCTACAATCATGTACTCCACTTACAATCATCCCACAACACTCCATTCCCGTTCTCGCTAAAGGCATATGAAATTTCCCATAAGTACGATTGCGTAATGCTCTCTAATTCCTCCACATACTTAAACAGAGCGCGCATACTTACTTGAATTGGGTGAGAAGCATAAAGTCTGTCATTCTGTTTCACTCGCTAGCGCAATACTCAGATATGTTCACTTCGTACCACTGTACAATAAAACAATGCAATACTAGTACTGGTACATAAATTTATTGCTACTACATATAACCACAACTCGTGGCATATACTAATGAACTTAGTTACTTACTTGAAGACGACGATAACAGCACTGAGCTAGTACACGCTGTATATTTTGTATCCCCAATTGATGCACATTAAATATTTTGTATTATATTACTATCTATTTATTCAATTCTTGATTGCTTCCGATGTCGTTATGTATGTATAAATAGTAAAACAACAGTGACGTAGTTATGTCTATAACTCTAATTATGAAGTACTCAATTGAAAATCATATCCGGATATCGGCATAAAAAGATATTCGAATAATGTTCGAATTGTTGATGCTGACGACGAATACCTAAGTACCCTCCGAATGGAGAAACATAAACCGGTTATTTCGAATAGATAAAATTCACTAATCGATTTTTCCGAGTAATGCTAAGTTGCTATTCGAACGGATAGGTTTTTGCGAATATCCGAATAACCTGAATAACCTGATAACCGGTTACACACCCTAGGCAGACCTTACACTTGAATGTATTTGGATGTACCATCATTATTAGAGAGTGTTATAATGTTGCCATTATATGTCAAGGTGCATAAGTATTGTGTTTATGTGTGTGTGTGTGTGTGTGTGTGTGTGTGTGTGTGTGTTGTGTGTGTGTGTGTGTGTGTGTGTGTGCAAGTGATGTGCTCAAGAATTGTACAGTGCTATTTGCACAACGTATACACATGCATAAGGGTGTGTGAACCAGTATGAGGGCATGTTCACGCACTCCATATGGTGCGGGCAAAAAGAGACTTGAAGTCAGCATAAGCAGCAATAGTTGAGGCATAAAGAATGATATGAAGTTGAGCAAGCGTTATGCAGAATAAGAAAGCTTTATTACACACTTCTCTACTAGTGAAAGATTTTGTGAGTGCATAGGAATATATAGGCATGTTGTGGTAAATATAGTGTTATTCTTTGCACATGCATGTATACAGTGATGTACAGTGTATGCATGCACAAAGGACCAAACCAATGGGACACAGAGGATCAATATACAGGGACAAAATGTACATACAAAGGACCAATCATATGGGCCTATGGGGACACAATGCATGTACAAAAGAACAATCCTATAGGGACACGAGGTACCTGTGTGTACAAAGGACCAACCCTACGGGGATCGGATGCACAAATAGAGGACCAATCCTATGAGCACACGATGCATGTACAGTCATCCAATCCTATGGGACGCTGCATGTAGCTACACATACTTATGTACATGTGAGAGCTCTATGTCAGGTACGAAGAACTATTTTATATGGGAAACCCAGCCTGCACAAAGAGGAGTTGTTATAAGGAATGCTTTGGCAACAATGCAGGGAAAACCTAAGAGAGTGGTACAGAAGCTCAGGACATAAACCCACTCAAAAGTTAAATGAAATAGATCCCGTGCATGTGACAAAGTGTGGTGTAAAAGTGTGTCATCATCATCAGACTGGTTTATTGTGTGCCACAAGTACTGTACGTGAGTGTGGGTGTTGTGCATAAGAATATGCCATACGATGGTGTACAGGTTTATATACGCAACAATTCAAGTGTGTGCACAAGTGCAGGAGACTGTGAGCCAGCATGGGTGCATGTTCATGTATTATGCGTGAGCTGAAATTGTAAATACAACCGATGTCATTGGGCTATTCCATACAATAATTGTACACCCCTACTGATGACCAAAAAAGTTGTCCAGAGGGGGTCCAATGGTAATGTCCTAGGGGGATGTTCTATTGCAGGGAGATGTGTCCAGAGGGGGTCCAATGGCAATGATGGCAATGTCCTAGGGGTGTCGCACAGTGAGATGTGTCCGGATGGGTTTCAAAGGTAATGCTCTAGGGGGTATCCTACATCAGGATGTGTCCAGAGGGGGTTCAATGGTAATGTCCTAGGGGGGTGTCCTACATCGAGATGTGTTCAGAGGGGGTTCAATGGTAATGTCCTAAGGGGGTGTCCTACATCGAGATGTGTCCAGAGGGGGTTCAATGGTAATGTCCTAAGGGGTATCCTACTGTCCAGAGGGGGTTCAATGGTAATGTCCTAAGGGGGGTATCCTACTGTCCAGAGGGGGTTCAATGGTAGTATCCTAAGGGGGTATCCTACTGTCCAGAGGGGGTTCAATGGTAATGTCCTAAGGGGGTATCCTACTGTCCAGAGGGGGTTCAATGGTAATGTCCTAAGGGGGTATCCTACTGTCCAGAGGGGGTTCAATGGTAATGTCCTAAGGGGGTGTCCTACATCAGGTTGTGTCCAGAGGGGGTTCAATGGTAATGTGTGTCCAGAGGGGGTCCAAAATAAATGTCCTGGGGGGGTATGGTGTAGAGGCTTTATGTCCTGGGGGGATACTGTGATATTAGTCATCAGTAGGGGTGTACAATTATATTATGGAATAGCCTATTGCAAGCGTAGCTGAGTGGGCGTGACAAGAATTTTAGCATAGGCTATACTAATAGCAAGTTGGAAGCTTTATTACACGACTAGAGGATGATGCAAGTGCGTAGCAAATAGCCTTACTCACGCCGTGTTGAATACTGCCACCCCGCGACGTGGGAGGCGAATACTGTACGATCGTTTTGCGGCGTTCTTCCTTTAATTCACTGGTATAAACTCGCTGCCTGGGTGAGGTAAAATTGTTGCGAACGGCTAGCTTAGTTTTAGGCAGAGAATGTGGGCGGAACAAAGAACTTATCGAACTTTATTGTGGATTGGGAGAATGGAATGCGGGTTGCATACAATAATGGCGCTCATCGAGCAGGAAATGTGCATTAACTTTGCACAGCTGTATCTCCGTAACGGATAACATAAAAATTAACGAACTGAAAAAATCAATAGCGACAGGACCCCTCTACATACGCATTGAATTTGAAACGAATTGGACGTTCCTATCTGAAGATGTGGCAGTTTCGAACCCCATGGGTAATCAGGTCTCATAACGTTGGCATGGAGCTTGTGTAAGGCACGAAAATATAGATCTACACACAGAAATGGTGTGCTATGAAGTGTTGAAAATAGAAAGCCGATAGCGTTTACAGTTCGGAAGTTATAGCGATTTAAACGTAAGACATTTTTATAACAAATTTTATAATATGCACTAGGTCCCTTTTCGCGGAAACGATCCCAGATATAGATTTATTAGAAAATCATTATACAATAATAGATCAAAACTTATGAAAGGGTGGCTTTGAGGTCAATTGGGTTCTGTAGAAGATTGTTTTTGGTGGTCGATGGTATGAAGGCCGCACGCCTCGAAGATAATGTCTTTTTTGGATCATAGAGTCTGTATTGAAAGATTTTACCCCACACAGGGTATCGAAGATAAAGAAAGCATACAAATGCACACACACAGATACACGCACGTAGACACATACAAACACACATACACAGCGAAACCGCTATCCGGAGACGGGTTGCAACGGTGCCCCGTCACTTTCGATCAAGACGGACTTCCACGTAAATTTCACAGAAACGTTTAGTGACGGTATCCGTGTATTTATGAACGTGAATCGACGAACGCTACCGCACGGTACCGCGTCCTCCACTATTATTGACGCATGGTCACGTGATACAAGTAACTCCTTCCGAATTCAAAAAATGAGCGGCAAGTGACGTTACTGTCACCACTGCGGGGAATACGTGTGTGGATCTACATTTTTTGAACACCAAATGCTAGTAGAGTCGTCATCCAAAGCTGATAGTTCTCTTCAAGCTAAACAACAGCTTCCTGCGGAAGGTATGTATCGTATATCATACACGTGCACCGATTATGTATGCATATCAGGCCCGTAGCCAGGGGGGGTTCGGGGGGTTCGAACGAACCCCCCCTCAGGGCCTCAGGGGGAAAAGGTCCAATTATGTGGAAGTACGGTAAAGGTCCCGGCCACTCTATAAGGCGATTAGGCGATTCCTGGGCGGCTAGGCCAATCCAGTCCTGGTCTTTCCCGCATTTAATAATATGGTCTTGATTCATGTTTAGTTCTAGTTATGATGAAATCATTAATTTACACTGGGTAGCTCCCAGCAAAAAAAAAGAGAGCGTGAACTACCCGCTGCCTTGTGCCAGAAGCTTGATGTGTTCTTACCAACTGTAAAACGAAAGGCAACGGGCGATGGGCAACAGTCGGATCCTTTAGTTACAGAAACAAATTCTGCCACAGCGGCAGCCACAGAGGAAATCGAATGTAGCGATCACTCTGATAAGTGCAAAACTACATGTTGTGAAATGGTTGCGCCAGATTCTAACGAGCCTGAAATCACTACGCATCCATTATGCATTGCAGTGTGTATAATATACTAGCTAGCCTATATGACTAAGCATTGGATCAGAAGTATTGTCGGTGTCTCATAGAAGGGGCTAAATGTCGACCGAAATGGATTATGAATATAGTTATGCACGAGCGCTTACATGTACATTGGCAATTATATTTACTAAATTACAATGAAGAGTTATAAAGCGGTATGAGTCATGTGTCTGAACATTGGTTTGCATTCAGTTGCAAAATCAATGTTTCCAAAAACTTCCGCGCTTCGCGCGGGAGGGGGCACATCCCCCTTCCGCACCCATCCCCTTTTGGTGATCCACGCCCACTTTAGGTCCACATTTATTATTTTCGAACCCCCCCTTTTCCCGACCTGGCTACGGGCCTGCATATGCGCAGCTGCATACTCGATTCGCGAGATATAGCTAGTGCTGAGCGGTAGCTAATTGTATCCTTTTTTATTATACAGACGTACTGGGTACCGGTACTATGGCAGACAGGAGAGCATATAGAATACCTCTCCGGCTCTGAGTCAGATTTGTCATCAAGTAAAGAATCTTTACAGCAAGGACTCCATAACTATAAATGGCACCAGTTGCCTGTGTGTGTATGTGATGTGTGCCTCTGTGTGAGATGTGTGCCACTGTGTATGTGTGCCTGTGTGTTGATGTGTGCCTGTGTCAATGTGTGCCTCTGTGTAATATGTAGCCTTAGTGATGAGTGCCTCTGTGTGATATGCGCCTCTGTTTATGATACATGTGTCCCTGTGTGTAATGTGTGCCAATATGTGTAGCCTACGTGTGATGTACACATGCCTCTGTGTGATGTGTTCCTGTGTGTGATTTGTGATGTACACGTGCCTCTGTGTGATGTGTCCCTCTGCTCTGTGCGTGATGTATGCCTCTGAGTAATGTGCACTTGCCTCTGTGTGATGTATTGCTGTGTGATGAGTGCCCGTGTGTGATGTTTGCCTCTCTGTAATGTGTAGTCTTAGTGATGAGTGCCTGTGTGATGTGTTCCTCTGTTTATGATGTGTCCTTGTGTGTGATGTGTGCCAATGTGTAACTTGTGTGTGATGTGTGCCTGTGTGTGATGTGTGGCTGTGTGTGATGTGTGCCTCTGTGTGTGATGTGTGCCTCTGTGTGTGATATGTGCCTGTGTGTGTGATGTGTGCCTGTGTGTGATGTGTGCCTATGTGATGTGTGCTTGTACCTGTGTGAGATGTGTGATGTGTGCCTGTGTGATGTGTGCCTATGTGCAATGTGTGCCTGTGTGTGATGTGGCTGTGTGTGATGTATGCCTGCGTGTGATGTGTGCCTGTGTGTGATATACACATGCCTCTGTGTGATGTGTGCCTCTGTGTGATGTGTGCCTATGTGTGATGTGTGCCTGTGTGTAATGTGTGCCAATATGTGTAACCTGTGTGTGATGTGTGCCTGTGTGTGATATGTGCCTATGTGTCATTTGTGCCTGTAGCCTTAGTGATGTGTGCCTATATGTGATGTGTGTCTATGTGTGATGTATGGCTGTGTGCTATGTGTGTCTGTGTGCATACCTCTGTGTGATGTGAGCCTGTCTGTAATGTGTGCCAATATGTGTAACTTGTGTGTGATATGTGCCTGTGTGAGTGTGCATGTGTGTGATGTGTGCATGTGTGTGATGTGTGCCTCTGTGATATGTAGCCTTCGTGATGAGTGTCTGTGTCTGTGTGTGACATGAGCCTGTGTGATGTGTGCCTGTGTGATGTGTGCCTGTGTGATGTGTGCCTCTGTGTGTGCCTGTGTGATGTGTGATTTGTGCCTATGTGTGATGTGTGCCTGTGTGATTTGTGCCTGTGTGTCATTTGTGCCTGTGCGTGTGTATGCCTGTGTGTGATGTGTGCCTGTTTGTGTGATGTGTGCCTGTGTGTGATGTGTGTCTGTGTGATGTGTACCTGTGTGATGGTGCTTCTGTGTTATGTGTGCCTGTGTGATGTGTGCCTCTGTGTGTGATGTGTGCCTGTGTGTCATTTGTGCCTATGAGTGATGTATGCCTGTGTGTGATGTGTGCCTGTTTGTGTGATGTGTGCCTGTGTGTGATGTGTGCCTGTGTGTGATATGTGTCTGTTGATGTGTGCCTGTGTGATGTGTGCCTGTATGATGTGTGCCTTTGTGATGTGGGCCTGTTGGTGTGATGTGTGCCTGTGTGTGATGTGTGCCTGTGTGTGTTTGTAGCCTTAGTGATGAGTGCCTCTGTGATGTGTGCCACTGTGTGATGTGTGCCTGTGTGATGTGTACCTGTGTGATGGTGCCTCTGTGTTATGTATCCTGTGTGATGTGTGCCTCTGTGTGATGTGTGCCTCTGTGTGATGTGTGCCTATGTGTGATATGTGCCTGTGTGATGTGTGCCTATGTGTGATGTATGCCTTGTGTGATGTGTGCCTGTGTGTGATGTGTGCCTGTTTGTGTGACGTGTGTGTGGCTGTGTGCAACATTATAGAAGTACTTCGTTCATTCTTTACATGTGTAGGGATAAAGGATTATGTCTTCCATCCTCACTCAAACTAAAACTGATTCCATGTACATGTTGTATGTTCTGCATTCTTGTATTGGACCTTAATGAATCAATTTCAAGGCTGATAAAAGATTTAAATCGCACATACATGTACTGGACTGTTACCTCATTGCCATGGCAACACATCGCATACCAATAACAAGCGGTATAAGCTCGCTAATTGCAATTGATTGACAGTTGCTGGTTAATTCAACTATAACTGTCCCTTGACCAATTCACGTGACTATTAATATTAGGTTTTTGGCGGGGAAACAGTGGTGTAGCCGATGGATGTTACCTATTTTATCGCAACCTATTTTGGCGCCAAAGTACAACGTGCATCAGCGCAGCAAAGAGCACGATATGGTAAGCGTTTCGCTATCGGCCTTTGTCCTCCTCTATAGCAACTTTCAGGTTCAAAGATTGGCGTGGAAGTTATGGATCCGAATAAACTTGTTGATTCGCCACATACTGACATGAGTGCTGCGTAAGTGCCATTTTTGGGGTGTCGAAGATATCACAACCACTTTTCTTCCATCTACAGGAATAGGTTGTAACGCGAACACATATTAGTAGGTGTAACGTATTATTGGTACGTTATTTAATTGTATTTCCTCTACCCAGCCACCTTTATTTTTTTTGGATTTGGAACGCAATGAGGTATGTTTTTTTCTCATCTGTGACTTTTTACACAAGATGAACGTTTGATGACGTGAGTGGCTCCACGTTTGTGCCAGTGTCATCGCGCGCAGATTGTCAATACCGGCGCAAATGTGTAAGCAAGTACTTCTGTGGTTCATGCATTCATGATTGATGCTACACATAATTATCTTTCAACAGAACGGAATTCGGCTTTTTGCCTAATGTGGAGACCAATTAAGCAAAACTGACACTTGCTCTTCCTTTTTATATGCATTTGTATTTGTGTATGGTTTTTTGAAGAACTAACCCTGAGAAAAGTGAATGGGATGGTGCACGTATACGTTAAAGCTGCATGGATAGAAAGTAGAAGCGGTACCGCTGTAGTACCGGTAGCCAGAAATCCAACTTTACGTACCGACGGTATACGATGCGGTAAAAAGCGAACCGCCTTTAACCGTGGATTTCCCGGACTGACGGATTATAACGTTTAAAGACGTGACAGAGCGACGGAGGGGAAGGACGTTGCCGTCCACTCTCCGTCCACAGACGGACCGTTGGTATTGATATCAACGGTATCCGCCTACATCTGAGTGACGGGTAAGGTCACGTGATGAGACGTTACCGTCTCAATGTAATGGTTTCGCTGTGATACAGACACACACACACATACAAACACACACACACACACACACACAAACATAAAGAAGCACAGAAAGAAACACGTGGGTACTCCTTGTAGTGTGCATGGCAATGAATGGGTAGAGCGGGGTCAAATTAGGAAATTGCATAGACCAATGGTCGTGACCTTTGGACGGTAGGGTCAATTTTTATCGCACACATGCACAGGGTAACTCACATACAGAAAGCATGCAATGGGTAGAGCGGGGTCAAATTAGGAAATTGCATAGACCAATGGTCGTGACCTTTGGACGGTAGGGTCAATTTTTATCGCATACATGCACAGGGTAACTCACATACAGAAAGCATGCAAATGCACACACACAGAGATACACAGACACACATACAGACACACATACAAACACAGAAAGAAACACAGAATGAAACACAGGGACACTCATTTAGTGGGCATGGCAATGGATGGGTAGAGTGGGGTCAAATTAGGTAATTGCATAAAGAAATGGTCAGGACCTTTGGATCGTTGAGTGGATTTGTATCTAGCCTCGTCCCCAGACCCTATTCTGATATTAAAGTTAGCGAGACAAAAATATTTTCTGTCTCGCCAACTTTAATATCAAAATAGGGCCTGGAGACGAGGCTAATTTGTATCACACACAGGTTACACAGGGTAACACACATACAGAAAGCATGCAAATGCACACACACACACACACACACACAAAGACAACACACAGACATACACACACACACACACACACACACACACAGAAACGCATATGGACACACATAAAGACACATATACAGACACACATACAGACTCACATACGACACACAGGGTGTGTATTGCTTATACAATCCAAAGACAGGAAAAACTCTGATCAGAAGAATGCAGTCAATGTATCTCGACTAACAGAGTATCATACTACAAACAAATCTGTATCACCACAAAGGGCCAATCCGCAACATCATCATCATGCATCATCTCAGTTGCAATCAGCTAAGTCTTTCTCATTCTCAGATGATGCATGAGTTAATTGTGGTTGATGAAAATGCCCTTACACCTGAAACAATAGAATGTCAAGAATGGATCATTTAAGTCTGTATAAAATTGATGAATATGATCTGTTGAATGGTCATGAGCTTTCTGATGCAATTATCCATGCAGGCCAAATGCTTTTGATAAAAAGCTCTCCAAATGTTAGTGGACTCCAGAACCCTTATGGGTAAGGTACTTCAGTTTCAACACACTCCAAATCCTGTTGTACAAATCCACAACGCATGCAAGTAAGCTCTACACTTTTTATGTATTAACCACTTGCATAATCCCAGCTAAATTTTATGTTCATGTAGGAGCTAGTCACTAGGGTATGTACTACAAGCATATAGGAGCTAAATGTTGAGAATTTTAATTGATGGATAGCCTGGCTTCTTCTATGAATGAAAGATTAATTCATCAAGTTGCACAGATGTTATGAAATCCCTGACAAGAAATCTTCTCATCATCCGAACTCTTGACATTTAGCAACAGAATGGATGTAAAGACTGTGGGGTGTTTTCCATTGAATTTGCAGCTGAATTATGTAGTGCTGTCAGAGGCATAATTGACTCCCAGGCATAAATTACTCGCCCAGTCATTAACGCCTAAGGCACTAATGACTCCCACAAGGCATGTATGACTCCACAGCTGGAATTCTAAGAACCACGTTTTTTTAGGAGCGCTTAAAGAAAGCTACATGTACTATGGCAGATGATGAGTTCACTGCTGTGGAGATGTATTTACATAGTAGCCAGTAGCCCAAGGGCATGACAAAGGGAAGCTAAGGCGCAAATGTAAAAATTTCAAGTTTGAAGCAGGAATGTTATACTACAAGAAAGATGGTATCGACGAGGCATCAAAGTGGAAGATTTGCGTGCAATCAGACGATGAAAAAAGGCGGATACTGAGTCATGCCATTCTGGAATAGAAGGTATGTACATATTAACTTTATAACTTTTCATTGTCCATGGATTGGGCTGAATATGGTGCCATTACGGCAGAGATAAAACAATTGAGAAGGTTTCAAGTCGTTTTTATTGGCGAAATATTTACGAAGAGATCAGAAAGTTTGTTCAGCACTGCAAGCAGTGTCAAAAAATGAATGCAAAATTGCTCCTGTTCCAAATGTGTGGCATCAGGTTGGTATTGACCTCATAGATCCACTGCCCACAACTTTAAATGTAAATAACTATGTGGTGACTTTGGTTGATTGCTTCAGCAAGTAGTAGGAAGTTGTACTACTTAAAGATAAGTCTGCTCATGGAGTGCCACTGTTCTTGTTTGAGTGTTTCTGCAGGTAAGTATATATTCCATATAGCATGAATTTTAAGAATTCGTCATTTTCTTGGGCATAGGCTAGGATGTTGTATCAGATCAAGGGAGAGAATTTGTTAATGCAGTCCTAACAGAACTCTTTCAATGTACAGGAACCAATCACAAAGTTCTTTATATAGTGCATCACCCGCAAACAAATGATTTAACTGAACGATTCACTCAGACACTGCAAGCATCACTTATTAAACTCGACAATAGCTATCAAAATGACTGGGATGAGCATCTGTCAGCTATCCATTTGCATATCGAACCAGTGTACAAAAAGCCACTAAACTTACAACGTTTTGAATTCAGTACTGTCGGTAAAGTATCAGTCGTATATAATCTTTACATCACTCTAATCATATACATACATTGTAGAAAACCATAGTTACCATTGATATGGAGTATATGTTAAAAGCAGAAGAGACATCATCGGCCAATAGTGCTGTTAGTGAGATGATAATACCAATCAATCTCAAAATGATTATGGAGATGATTGGTTGATGGTGAGGATAGTAGTGATGGTGAGGATAATAGTGATGGTGTGGATAGTAGTGATGGTGAGATAGTAGTGATGGTGATAGTAGTGATGGTGAGGATAGTAGTGATGGTGATAATAGTAATGGTGAGGATAGTAGTGATGGTGAGGATAATAGTGCTGGTTTGAGGATAAAATAGTGAAGTGGATAAAGTGTGGGAAGGATAATAGTCTGGTGAGGATAATAGTTGGTGAGGATAGTAGTGATGGTGAGGATAATAGTGATGGTGAGGATATAGTGATGTGAGGATAGGTGAGGATAATAGTGATGGTGAGGATAATCGTGATGGTGAGGATAATGGTGATGGTGATAATAGTGATGGTGAGGATAGTAGTGATGGTGAGGATAATAGTGATGGTGAGGATAGTAGTGATGGTGTGGATAGTAGTGATGGTGAGGATAGTGATGGGGAGGATAATAGTGATGGTGAGGATAATAGTGATGGTGAGGATAATAGTGATGGTGAGGATAATAGTGATGGTGAGGATAATAGTGATGGTGAGGATAATAGTGATGGTGAGGATAATAGTGATGGTGAGGATAGTAGTGATGGTGAGGATAATAGTGATGGTGAGGATAGTAGTGATGGTGTGGATAGTAGTGATGGTGAGGATAGTAGTGATGGTGAGGATAGTAGTGATGGTGAGGATAGTAGTGATGGTGAGGATTATAGTGATGGTGAGGATAGTAGTGATGGTGAGGATAGTAGTGATGGTGAGGATAATAGTGATGGTGAGGATAATAGTGATGGTGAGGATAATAGTGATGGTGAGGATAATAGTGATGGTGAGGATAGTAGTGATGGTGAGGATAATAGTGATGCCATGGTGCAGCAAAAATGAGACACACTTACACGCTAGTCTGGCGTACGTCTATTTGTGGAGGGTATGCTACGCCAGATTATTTACAAGTACACATATTTATAACAGTACTGTTCACTGTTCCATTCAGGGTACTGGTATTAGTAGAAGCCGGCCAGGATTGAACGTGTGTTGGCTGATCAACTACCGGCTGAGGTGCGGCTATAAAGCTCAGTTGCCACCTTCGACTTAGAAGCATTTCTACAAATGGTTATGTATTGAAGACCGATCTGAGATCTCGTGCACAAGGGTGCTTACATTAGTTAACTAGTTCAAAAATTTTTTTAAAATTTCTATCATTTTTATTGTTTTTTGATTCTTTTAATGTATAATTTTTTTTACAGTGCAGTATACATAAGTTACATACATGTAATAAAACACAGAAAAACTTAACTATAAGAATGATTTCAAAGTGCTCATATGGACAGAGGTGTCATATAGATTCCCTGACTGCCAGTTCTGTGGAGGGAGGGAGGTATATCGCATGTCTATGATTTGATCGTGCTCCTCTGATGCACCGTATGGACGATCATAAAGGGGAAAAGTAAAGACGAGAGCGAAGCCACCCCATGGTCGGTCTGTATGATGTGCCTCATTTGTCAGCTAGCAGTGATGCCAAACGTTTGCAGGTAGTAGTGGCCATGCTGCCCATGCCTCTAGTTGAGGAGAGGACAATTGGGGTGAATGATGCCCACTCGACCTCACCATATCGAAGCTCGTATTCTCTTTTTTTTGGTAGCAACTAGAGAGTGTGGGAGTTTGGTTGGAAGGCCATAGGGCCAAAAATGTCTGTTCAAATCGACCCCCCCCAAAAAACCGTCAGCTGCAATGTCTGACCTAGCACCATCTTCCTTGTTTGCTGACATAGCGGAAAATGTCTCTCCTGTCATTGGCTGGAGGGTTGGTTCGATCTAAACATTGTGACAGACTTCTGCCATGAGATTAGCTGTCAGATCGCAAATCTCATTGTGGCGAATAGATGGAACGCCACCCAACGGACAGGAGAAAGCATGTTCAACTTTCCACACGTCAGGTGGAGGAAACGTTAGATGAGCTGCTAGTGAGATATGGAATGAACTTAGAGCGAATGATGTCTTCCAGAGGTTGGAAAAGCATTGCAATGTCAGGAACTGTTCTGGCCAAATAAGACCATTTATGTACCAAACCATGAGTAAATGCAGACTATGCTGCATGTGGCTGGGTAGTAGCAATCTAAGATAATGCAAGCAAGTTATTCACCCAATGACAATTGAGTGACAAATTATTGCATTCCCAGAGGAGCACCAAGATGTAGTCTATCGTTAGTTGTGATCTTCAGGCTAGTGCATGGAATGCTGAGAGTGCAGAAGCATAGTGAGCTTATTTTACAACAAGCCAGGATTTTTTTTGCATTGGTGTAGTAACCATAAGAAGGAAGGAAGGATTATTGATGTTATCCCACCACTCTTTCAGGGTGAGTACTGTACCAGTTGCTGCAGCATCATCAGCATATCAAACTTGGTTCACTGGAACAGATGAGCGCTGTATCAGTGGTAGAATGCCTATAGGGCATATATTGGTATAGCAAGTGGATCTCACTGAGTGGTGCCTTCTTGTGAGAGAATAGTTTACCCATCGACAAATAGTTCAGTTGCTTGGACTACGATATGTGTTGATTAAGATAGTAGAAAAAAATGGACAAAGATGTTGCATGTTATGGAGGGGCGGCCTCATGATTCAGGCAGTTGAAGGCATTAGTGGCATTAATTAGAAGAGCTGCTTGACAACTCTGTGAGTTAAAGGAGTCTTGTACTGCATGTACTGCCGCCTCAACTCCTGATATTTGGCCAGCGCACAATTGAAGGGAACCCACTTTCTGAATGTCAGTACCCAGAACTGTTAGTACTGGTTTGGCCCCGTTTCGTCTTGCTACTTCACCTATCCCTATTGGGCGTACCCCAGGGTTTTGTCCAAAGCAATTAAACGGCAGGACAAAAAGGGAGCCAGACTTCATGGATCAACAAATGAAGTGCACAGGCGTCTTGCCATCAGGGCAAGTGAATGACAGAGATCAGTTGAAGAAGATGAGCAAAGCCGTCTCCATCCTCTTGCATCAATCCCTGATGGACCAGCAGAGCCATCTGTATGTAGTGCAGCTGCTTTTGTGGTTAAGGCATCAACTGCGTTATACGGAAGCATTTCCGCAAATGGTTATATTGAGGACCGGTCTGAGATCGCGTTCACAAGCGTCCTTACACTAGTTAGTTAACTAGTTCATGATGTAAAGCACAAACCGAAACTGCACAAACCGAACTGTACTTCAAGGAATGCTCGATCACATGACAGTTGCATGTTTTGGACCACTGGTTATGACCCTCAATGATGACGATCAATTATGCGAAGCCTTAATTTGCTAATTACATATACAGTCCTGGCTCGCAACATCGGAGAATCCATAGATTGAATACCATACGGAATGCGATTGGAAACACAATATTCCAATGTATTACGTATGCTTGTTCCATCATCGTTTCGCATGAATCGAATTAAGAAGGGCGTTTAGAAAACCTTACTTACAGGGATAGAAAACGTACATTTAGGCACAGTACGATTCCTAAAGCTGTTCAGATGCATGGCTGCTGCACACGACAAATTTGTCAGGAGAGCCGGTTCTAAAACGTTGTGTTGTATAATGTGTAGAACACGTATAGGTTTGAGTGTACCTAACGCGGGTTCAATTTGAACTTGGATTGCTGTAAGAAGAGGTTACAGCTTGAAGCGCTATGGCGAAGCCAAAACGGTAGCGCAGAGAACGACGTATTGCGTGGTGCAAAAACGGATGCCATATACTCTTTCGAGATTCGTAGCTTCAAACATCGAATAAATACCTCATGTGGCTCTCAAATTGTTGTATAGGGTCATGGGAAAAGGGCATGGGCTGAAATGGTAGTTTTATAACAAGTCAATAGGTTAAGGCATTCCGTGGGACTTGTTTCAGTCTTGTTTGAGCCCTTGTATAAGGATATGCTCATCCATATGTATGCAATTACTGATTGTTAATTATTGGTATGGCTGTAATGTGTGCAGGTCATGTTTCGACAAGGTCGCTTAGCAGCAAAGCACAAATACGAATGGAGTACTATAGACAATGTACTTCACTGACGGTTTCAATCGATATTGCATTCTGGAAGAAAGCTAGGGTATTCCACCTCCTACTGCTGGACGCCAAAGACGACGAGCCATGCCCGCGCTCACTGCTAAGTCTCTTCTGCGCAGCTTCCACCGACTCCTGTTGAATTGCCAACTTTAGCGCTTCATCCAGTGTATCTGGCATTTCTTTCATGAGTCTCAGCTGCACAGTGGAAGAGCGCAAACCTTGCACAAACTGGTCCCTTACCAATTGTAGCCGTTGGTCGTTTGACCATCCAGGGTATGCTTTGTCTGCCAACACACGCAGTTCTCCAACGTACGTCACCAAGTTCTCGTCTGCCTTCTGACCGCGTCTTTGGAACTTCGCCTGCCACTCCAGATGGTTTCCCTCCGGCGCGTATTGAGCGCGAAGACACCTCGTCACAGCCGCATAGTCACCGGAGTCGACCAGTCCCTGCTGCGATATAACTCTGAAGGGTCCATCGTCAAGCAACGGAAGTAGTTCGCTTGTCCATTGGCTCTCGTCGACTTTTACTTTGCGAACATACATTTCGAAGCGCTTTAACCACAGAATGAGGTCTGTGCCTCCTGTAAAACGGGAAGGGGGCCGTAAGCTCATTCTCACCGTTTGTATTTGTGGAATTAGCTCGCTGCTATCGGCCGAGTGTCCCATATCCATGGGCTCCACCATCCCACTTCTGACACCAATGTAGAACCCACAGCGTGAAGTGATTATCAGAACTTCACTGCATCAACTCTCTCAATCATGCGCATACACCAAATTTAAATGCAGCTAATTGTTCAATAACTAGTCAATCATTTGATACACTACACAACAATTCTCCTGCAGGTACCCTTTCACTAGCGGTCTGCCTCTCATACTCCATGTCTGACAGTGGCTCATTAGTTACTCGTGTGCTCTTATTTCCACTTGGTGTCTCAACTCTCATTTCAAATTCGGTGTTGGCGGTTGGTTGCTTCATGCATAGGTGTCATGCAGGCACTGCCACTTTTGCAGGTAGATTTATAGGCTCTGGCTCGAAAACAGGACAAGGTGAAGTGATCGCAGCTGTGCAGTTTTTTTTCTTCGTGAGTAGGAAGTTGTCAAGGCTAGAGCAGCTAGCTGCAGCTCTTTTCCTCTACCTTTCTCGCTATTCTCGACGGCTGTTCTACCTTTCACGCTGTTTTCGAGACCGAGTTCATGCAGTATAAAACTGGTACACAGAAGGAGGGTGGATGCCTTATACGTATCCCGCTCGTGAGTCAATGTTGAGGGCAAGAGACGGAGACAACTTACTGATTCAATATGGAATGCTTCTTTCAAATATGGAAGCCAATTTTTAAATTGAAAGACCTAGTTTTCAACATGCATTATAGTTCTTCGATGTACTAGCTATCTACTTCTTTCGTGGGCAAGTAGTAAATGGTAATGGTAAATGGTCGTGGAATATTGTAATAGGAAATGCACTCAATGTCTACCTGCACATAGAGGACAATGTTATGACAATCCTGGGGAAGCGTAACGGCAACCTTACTAAAAATCATGCCAAATGTAGTGTACTAACAATCCCCCGTGGGCTACGCTGAGAAAAATCTGGTGTGTTTGGTATTGACGCACCCCATACATATCTATAGAAGATTATTCGGTGATTCGCAAACCGCGAATGAATTACTTGCTCATTTGACCGCTGATTTCTGTATATGTTTGCTTGTCAAATTCCCGGAAGCTGTTTACAAGAACGCTTCAATCGAAACGCTTATTCCTCACAAAACCGCAATAATTGCCAACGCCCCCGAAATGAGTTCCGCATGATCCCCGGCTTCTGTTTACTGAAGCCGTTATCGTGAAGAACTTAGTGTAGGGCGTTGGCAACTATTGCGACGTAACGAACAATGTGTTTGTGACTCCAAAAATGTTAATAAGTGGTGAGATTAAAAGTACTTTAATATATTTTTTATAGCAGGCATGGCTGTTCCCCGCGAAAGAGTTAAGGTCAGTAGACGCGTACATGTATGTGTTTGCACACACCTCAGATGATGTATGTATCGCGTTCTTATAGATGCCCACCTCTCCGATGGGGATCAACTGGTAATGCATTTGTGTTCCCACTTCGGGGGATTGATCTGTTTAAAGTTAGTAGACGCCTATGTGTTAGCACAACAGATTTCATCCCATAGCTGGACACTAAATCTACCTTCATTAATGAATCACAAATTCTAGTGTGCATGTGGTGTCAAATGCTCTCAACAGGCCTGAATTGCATTTACACTAACTGGTTCATGAAGTCATGTCGGCCGTATTGCTTTTGAGATAGAGCAAGTATGTGTGGCCTAGCCATAGAGGTGCATGGCACTTTAGAGTACTGGGTTAGCCCTGGAGGTGTGTAGACATCCTGTTGTAGCGCCCCCCCCCCCCCCCCCCCCCCCCTGCTTCTCCTACATACCATGTAGGTGTCATGATGTGCAAGTATGGCTACAAAGATGCCATGATTATAGGAAAGCTTATATAGCGCTCTATATGGTGCTGAAGCGGTGCGAACACTAAAGGTAAGACCAGCCGATTAGTGCTGACAAGGCGTGACGCTACAATCTGAGGTAGACCAGAAGGCGGCAGCTATCATATACATGTAATAGCGTATGCGTTTTTATGAATAATTGGTGCGGCTATGGTTCGATTGCTGCCAGCTGCAGGTTGGATGGAGTATCACATCCAGCAAATTCGGATACACTGTAGGGTGTGCGGAAAACCATAGATATTAGAGTAGAAGGATAGGAAACACAGCCAATTAACACAATGTAACACCTGCAGTCCGCATAGTTCTCGTACCCAGGCCATCATCATGGCACGATGCCAAGTCTTCTTTGACGGTAGGTCTTCAGGTGGAATAGAGACTGGAAACACCCTGACTTTATCTAACATTATGTGTACTAGTAGCGCTAAGGGGCCAATCCTTTGTCTTCTTCTTTATTCTACAGTCCAGCCTAAACTTGCAGTGCCCAGTGCGATCATCAGTTCTATAGAGACATGAAAGGGCACCTTTTTTTCTCCCTGTAAAGAAGCATATTATTACAAAACCAAAATGCGTTGCTGTATAGAATACATGCCCCAACATATATACTCAATATGGCCCAGAACAGTATCAAAATACGCACGTTACAAGCCACAGTTCGACCCCATATCAGAAACTAGTTATTTGGCCCTCACACGTACAACATCTATCTGGTATAGGGTAAACATATACCATGCTGTGTAGTTTCACGAGAGCTATACGAAATATCATGCCAATACAATTTAGACGCATCCGTTTGTATTCAGTTCGCCTCAGTTCACTTACATATGTAATTACTACAACGCGCGTATCTACCGTTATAGGCATGCACCACTTTTAAAACTTACATCGCCGTGATCAGCGTTCGCAGCTCTATCGGAATCCACACACAAACGCTCTCTTTCTCTTAAAACTCTTGTCGTCGTTTTGGGGGAGTAGCATATAACACTCAATTAACAACTATGCGGACTGCGCGCCTAAAAATCTATGGGAGAGTATTGCTCACGTGATTTGTTTCCTATCCTTCTACTCTAATATCTATGGGAAAACCAACCTCCATGCGAAAAATATAGAGCCACCATTTTAAATTTAAAATAGCCGCAAGGTCAATTGTAGATCCTAGCTCCATTTATACGCCAACTCCTCCTTTCAATTACTAGTCCTGACGTCATCGTGCACATATTTAATTTTCTATTGCCATATTTTGCCAGGCTGCTGTTGCTGCGTCAACTAACACTCCTGTAGCTTGAAAGATCAAGAGATGGACGGTGAGCACAGTGTCTGTGTGCGATTTACATAGCTCCGAATCTTGAACTGTTTAGAGCCCTTGGTTGGGTTGTGCAAGGAAATAGAGGGTACGTGTTTATGATGAGTTCGTTACCCTCCTCCTCATCTTTGACTGTCACGAGCGGCTTCGTATCTAATCTGTTAGTTTGGCACGTCACCTTAACCAACGCAATGGCTAGTAGACCTACTTCGTTATTGAAAGGCCGATAAACAATGGACTGGGGACCAGGTCTCCTCCATTGTTTATCGGCCTTTGGATAACAAAGTGGGTCTGACTTGCGAGTCTGACTTTCGTAGCATTGATGTAGTAAGAGCGATTTCCGAACGTAGCGTACGCGCAGTTTACGTCAGAAGTTCATTTGGTCAAAAGTGGAGCGTACCGGACTACCGGCTGCTGTGGCGTGATATCCTTCTTATGTATAATATCTATGATTGTATGTTGAGAATCTATTGGGTGTGGCTGTGAGTATTCAACACGAAGCCACGCGGTTACGCAGGCATTTAATATGTACCACATGACTCAACTCATGAAAGCATTAACTTGCATTAATTGTGGCTTTTTGATGACGCAATGGCAGCGCGTACTCAGGGCTCCACCAGCTAAGTAGCTAATGAGGCAGGCTGGCTAATCTCTGGCTATTTAAAATTTTATTGGCTAACTGGCTAATATATAATATTGCTTGTATACATTACAATCAGCATGTGAGGACAAAAGTACAATAAACACACTCTATTCATCAAACTCAACATCTTGTACGTCCATTGGGAACTCTCTGACATACTGCCTTTTCACCAAATCATGGTTCCAGCGGGTGCGGATGACTGCTTTAGTTATGACTGGAGATATTGATGAATGCACATCATCATGAAAGAGGCCCTCAGTAGAAAAGAACCGCTCAACTCCAGCTTCAGAGGCAGCACAACAGCTTAAAACGTAGTACAATACAAATAATGCAGGTATATCTGCTCCAATACTTTCCCAGTATGCTTTAACACCGGTTCCACGTAAATCGAATGTTTTTTCGGCCTTTTTTGTCGAACTCACATTTTGGAAAATTAGTCGGACGAGTGCTAAATGTCGCAAGTTCGTGCGTACATAGTAACCCAACCTTTTACACAATGGTTAGCGCAATTCCAAGCTTCATACATTGTTCCGCTCGTTTGCAGTATTGGCTAGAAGTGAAACGCGTCCCGAAAAAAGGTACACTTTTTTTCTGGGCTTTTTAAAAGTTAAACAACTGTCCAAACGTTCTTACCTCAAAAAAAGACATAGCTTTCATACAACTTAAGACTCTTTACTTGTACGGAAGCATTGGAACCAGCTGTACTGACGCGGTAGTAGGGCCCACCCGATTAGCTAGGTAGCTTTAGTCTCGACCCCAGACCTAAATATTTAACATCAACGGCGGGTGAATCAATGGCTCACTGACGAACGCATCAGTACATGTACACATCCACTTAGTAAAAATGCCCTTACAGATCAATACAATAAGCAACTACAAAACTATTGTCGTTCAATTGTAGTAGTGTTCATGTGTTCTGAAACACGCATTAAGAGTTCTGGTTTATTCCCTGTCTTTGCAATTTTTTGGTGACTGAGATAGGCCTCCAATTCTTGCTTCTTCCACTGGGACAAGTCCTTCTCTAAATCCAGCTGCTCATAGGTTATCCTGGCCTTCTTTTGCCTTGAGGTTGGTCCATCACAACTTTGCTTCCTTCCACGCTTACTACCAGCTCGTGGAGCCTCGGGTTTCCTGCCAATACTCTGGTACACTGATCTGATCTTTCCTGCAAGTGGAAGTTCACTAAGCCTAATAACCTTTTGCAGCTGCATCTCATCAAGCCTTGAAAAAACACCATCAACAGAGATCTTCACTTTACCCAGCTCAGTAGACTCTCCAGCTTTCCAGCACTGATGTATAATGCTGTTTACCTTGGAAGTCAACTCTGGATGCATGCACTTCCTGGTATGGGCCCAACCAGCATAAAAATTGGACTCAAAGGTTGCATATGTTACCTCAGTGTCGAACATACTTGAAGCCCTATCAATAGCACCTTCTACAGAGAAGTCCATCTTTGAAAGAAGCTGATCGGCATGCTTCATCGCATTACTGAGCACATCATGAGACATCCCTACTCCACCACACACATGTTTCACAAGTAGCTGGTGTGATTTGAAATGGTAGAGACACTCAGCACACTGTGGGTACACTGCCCGTATCCTCTTCAATGCCTCCTCATCTTCCCTCCGTTTCTGCAGACGCTGTATCTCTCGCTTGCTCATGCCCTTACTTCTCCTGGTGTATCGACGTCTATCTTTTCTTGCTTGCACACATGTGCCTTCACTGTCACTATTCAATAACACTCTAACACCAGTGAAGTTTATGCCATCTGTACCCATAGGGGTACTCAGTGAGCAGGCATGGCATGAAGGAATGGGAACAGTGACTGATGGCACATTCTGCCCAAGACTGTGGAAAAACTGGACTTCCTGCTTACCATCAGTTGTAATGTACTGAGCTGCGTAGAACTCAGATATGCCAGATACTGCAGGTATCACAGCAGTACGGTATGCAGCACTAAAATCTGGCTTCACTAGTAACACAGTTGTGTTGCAAACTGAAGTGGTCATTAAAGCTACAGCAAGCTGCTTTGGGGTGGAGACCTTCCTTCCTCCATCTCCCTGCACCAGATAGGCATCAACTTGTGTTTGTTGGTGTGAAAAGTGTGTGTCGCAGACATCTTTGCCACTCTGTGCCTCGTTGTGGTAGTAGGCCACCAGCTTCAGCCCTGCAGCAGAGCACACATGTGGGAGGAGCAGCTTGGTCTGCTTTCCAGCAAGATTTTTGGCATTGTCACTCTGCATGATTATTTTGGCAATATGAGGAAACCGCTGTTTCAAAGCATGAAGGGCTGCTTCTAAACATGACAGAACAACATTGCCATCAGCCCTCTGCTCACCTTGGACAATGCAGTCAATGAAGTGCAGGGCAGGTGTACCATCCTCTTCATCAGCCTCTTCTTGCAAATCCTCACCTTGTACAGCCGCTTGTGCATCCGCATCGGCCCCATCTTCATTCTGTTCACCTTCCGGCACGTCCTCATCCTCTGGCACATCCTCATCCTGTTCTCCTTCTGGCACATCATCATCCTGTTCTCCTTCTTGCACATCATCATCCTGTTCTCCTTCTGGCACATCATCATCCTGTACTCCTTCTGGCACGTCCTCATCCTCTGGCACATCCTCATCCTGTTCTCCTTCTGGCATGTCCTCATCCTCTGGCACATCTTCATCCTGTTCTCCTTCTGGCACATCCTCATCCTGTTCTCCTTCTGGCATGTCCTCATCCTCTGGCACATCTTCATCCTGTTCACCTTCTGGCACATCGTCATCCTCTGGCACATACTCATCCTGTTCTCCTTCCGGCACATCCTCATCCTCTTGCACATCATTAGCATCTTCTGTAGACACACCACCATCATCCTTTGTCATCTCTGCCTGTAAACGTGCTATGTCTGCAGTGAAATCCATTTCCACATAGAGTTTGTTGGGAGACTCACTGAACCTGGCATCTTCACATTCTGGCTTGATGTACACACCCGCTCCCCACCATAGCATACCTTTTTTTCCGTAGTATGAGTCACCTCCCTCCCTAAAGCCCTTGGCCAGGAACTTCTGCTTGAAGTCAAACACAACATATGCAGTGCTAGAGTCCATTTCCGCAATGGCCTGCTTCATCTTGTGGGACTGTTGGGCTGCTAGCATCACATGGGCCATGTACCTAAAAGTGCGACGCTCACACTGGTAGATGGACAACAGCACATCGGCTATCTCTGAAAGCCTTGTTGGATCCTGATCCAGCTTGGCTAAAGCCACATGCCTCAGCCTGTCATAGAACAGGAATGTTCCCCTGCAAGCACTGCACGCTAGGTAACCACCAAGCTTGGGATTCCTGTTTGGTCTTCTGTCAGGAGCCAGGTCCAGTGCATATGCTGGTGCGTGTGTGGTTGCGCCATTAATCTCACTCTGGTCTATCACAGATCCACTCATTTCGGCACACAAGCTGAGCTGGTGTCGAACCTGGCTGATTAATGCCTCCTGTGTGGCTGGCTCATCAAACAAATCTGGTTGAGAATTCAGCTCTTCCAGCTCTTGGTATGCAGTAAACTGTTGGGCTTCATGCTCTTGAGGCTGATGGCTGTGCACTCCAGTCTCTGCTGATGCCTTCACTCCCTTCCTCACATGTACTGCATATCCATAGCTAAGGAATGTGTACGCATCAGAGCGCAGACCACAAAGCTCATTGCGCAGGGTGTGGTCCACATCAGACAGGGGAGCAAGAACATCAATCACCTTGTCTACAATGGCAAAATTGTCAGTGTGGAAATTAACCTTTATGTAATCCACCCCTGCCCGTGCCTCCTGCTGTTTTCCACCACCAGTGATATGGTTGGCTATGGTGTAAAACATACTCTTTCCAATTGGTGGCTTCCTAGACATTGCAGCCTTCTGTTTCACTAGATACTCCCTGTACATGGTTGCAATGTCATGTTTTAAAACCAGGGATCTCATCGCAAACACATTTGCTAGCCCCTTCCACCTAAGATCTCTATTCGGTGAGCGTTTCTTGGCTTCCCAAGCAAGGCGGCTGATGTTATCATCTCCGTAGATGAAGTCCACTGCAAGGTTGATTGTGGTGCTGTTCACACGGGAACGGGAGTGCCTGTACTCTTGAAGAGTCACACCTTCTGTGAGATACAGCTTGTCTACCTTAGCTTGAAAATGCAAACGCCCTGCATAATTGTTGCTTATGGTGAGCAGTGATGCAATATATGCCTGGGGCACATCAGCCAGAGGGACAAGAAGTGTTCTTGCATCAAGGGAGGTGTAAGGCTTCTTGCACTTCAGCACATCTCTGATGGTGATAGGCATGGTGTCGAGCATTTGCGTAGGGATACTGGAAGAAGGGATGGGCAAGAGAGGGACTTCATTGACCTCTTCAGCAACGGCGGGTTCTTCCATGGGAGCTGCAACTGATTGAATGCTGAATGCGATCTTGATATCACTATCGCTTTTCAGATTCAGACCAGGCAAAAGCATTCGCGCCAAGGCCTTGATGCCTCTTCTGAACACATTTTCAATTCGTTGCACACTAGCAGCATCAAGTTCACTCGCAAACTGTACACGACGACGGACATCAATATGAGGGAGCCTTCGCACGCTGCTTTCATACCCGTCCTCACAACCCATTTGCCCCATCACCTTCAAAATGTGTGCTTGCGATGCATATTGGATGGCCTCATCGGTTATAGCAGGCGCTTCCTCCAAGACAGAACTCGCTGAAGCATCTGTAGTATAATGGATCCGAGCTTCCCTTTCCGGATTTGACCGAGCTGCCGTTTCGGGATCCGATGCAACTAGTGTATCCTTTCTAGGTCGACCACGCGAACGAGGTTGGCACAAGCAGCATTTGGTACAGTTCGTTCCAGCGGTGCATTTGTCGCATACAGGTTTCTTGTGTTTTGCAGAACAAGGAAGAGACATAATTAATTCATGGAAAGAAATTAACGGCAAATAATTGAAAAGTCTGGGACAACGTTTGGGTCTGGGTACCAGGCGAGAGTGTGTTGTACGAAAACGAGGTAAGTTGTGAACGTTTCACTTGTGCTATATTTTATTGGGTACCTAAACACGTCTACAGACACCATCAAATATGTTTGAAACCACTCCGGAAAAAAGTGTACTCGGTAGCATTCGAGCATCGAAAAACGGGCGACCGCGTCTGTTTAAATGAAGCTAACTACGTCACCGTGAATGATACGAAGCTAGGAATAGCACCAATCGTCGTAGAAAGAGTTGGGCTGTCAGAATATGTATTTTTCAACTTAAAACCACCTTTTCCGACTAATTTTCTAAAAAGTAGGTTCGACAAAAAATACATTCTATTTACATGGAACCGGTGTTAAGGTTAAATGCATGTGCCTTTGAATCCTTCGATGGCTTAGGCAATTTATCACAATGCTTTAACTTTTTTTCAGCTATTTTGCTCTCCCTCAGAAAATGGGCTCTAGCAGTACGGATGGCTGTATCCCCAGTGGTAACATGCTTCATCAAATCTGAACGACAGCTGAGGATGAAATTAGTTTGCTTTTTGTCATCTGTTTGAGGATCAGAGGTGCGATATTCCTGTGGAAGACCAACAATATCTGCAAACTCCTGCCACTTCTTCCACTGACGCATAACAAAAAATTCTATTTCTCTGTTAGCATATCTTTGCAGATTTGGAAGGTTTACTGTCTCTGGCCACAAGATAAGACACAAATGGAACACTCCTGACTCTTCCATAAGCAGCTGTCGTTGTTTCATTTTTTCTTCAAGTGCATTTGCTTCAGGGTGAAAACCTTTTTGACGCAGGTTGATCACAGTTTGTTTCACCTTAGTACTGATAGAGTACCAAAAAAGAGAGATGGATTACGTTGGCTGAATCACGTTGCAATAGTTGCTCAACTAAATACAACTCAAACAATGCACTTCTGGCATACTCAAGCAACTGAAAGTCTGGCAAAATAAAATTTTCACTTTCCAAGTCATCTCAAGCAGCCATTGCTATCAAATAATGTTGTAATTGCAGTATACGAGCTATACAAAGGAAGCCACTTGACCATTTGCGAGTATTGCATGGCAATATTACTTTCAAAACATTATGACCTGGAGTCTCCAGTTGGGCAGTTTTCAATGCTTTAAGAAGACGTTTGTGGTTTTTATGTTGTTTGCTGTATCTTTGGCTACCTTTATAGCTAAAGCAACTGAGGGAATTGCTTTTGCCAGATCCTCCATTAGCAATTCCAGGGTGTGACAACCACATCGAAAATGAAGAAGCCATTTTAGGGACCCTTCAGTAATAGCTTGACTGACTGATACCAGCATTTGGAGAAGCTTCATTGTCCACTGTAATAGAAGCAATGAATAAGCCATCTTTCTCCATCTTTTAAGTACTGCATCTGTAATGACTGTGTCATAATAACCTGTATCTAACGTGTCACCATCAGTATCTAAGAGATCCCAACAAAGGCATCTCCCATCCTTCAAAACACCCAAACCTATTAGCTTTCGGGAATTAACATCCTTTCCACCATCCAGCTCCAGTGATGCTACAGAATTGCTAAGGAGTTCCTTTACACGTTCACACAACTTGTTATCATACTCGATTATTGCATGCAGTGGTGAGATCAGATTCTTTAAATCCCGGAGGAATGCTAGCTGAAAAAGCACTAATGAAATACGGATCCCGCAGGAGTTTGAACGACATACGCAGGTTCATACACCATGCTAGAGCAAGTTTTTCAACTTGAGTCTTTGCGCTGTCTGTACTTGGAGCAAACATTGTTGTCAAGGCCATCTGTTTTTTTAAGCCTTTGTTATCATTCGCTAGAACTACCAGCTCTTTCAGGTACGAAGGGGCTTCTAAACCACGTGCATTTTAAAGATGGTAACGAAGGTTTCCAGGTCCAGTGGTCTTACAGTATGTAGTTCCACAATCTCTACTCTCACCACATGGAAGCTTGTGCTTAAGATTGCAGATATAGTATGCTTTGTTAGATGCAAGGTTTTTTTGAAAGTAACTTTTGAAAGTAACTCAGAGACCATTCATTAAGGGACGAAAATCGCATCCGTTTTGTATTAGTAACTCGACTCAGCCATGTTGAACCGCAAGTCCGCGTGGTAATACTGCATGAACTGTAAACGTATTCACGTTAATTATTGGCTAAGTGGCTATTTGTTATCGGCTACAATTTATCCCTGGCTAAAACCAATAAGGGGTGGCTACTGGCTGGCTAATCCTAATCTTAGCTGGTGGAGCCCTGCGCATACTATTTCTCCTGGTCTCCAGTCCATTGTTTATCGATCGTATGTAAAGAAAGTAGGCAATGCATGCACCTTTGGTCGCCCGCTAGTCTCGTTCCCAGGCCTTACATACGTATAAGGAGTGTTACATTTATGTTGGTCTAAGCGTGACACGTGGTTTTGTGATTGAACAATACAGCAACGGTCCGATTCCGCGAAACGTACGTTGATTCCATTCCGCGATCAAACAATGATCCAATTCCGTCCCATACTGTATAGCTCAGGATCGTAAATATACTAAAGTCAGCACCAAAAACTAAATTTAATTTAAATCCTCTAAGATACCAACAGCACACCAAACGGCAGAACGCCTGAAGAGAAGCTAGGTGGCAATATTGGAAATATACTTTCGTAATGTTGGTACATGTACAAATTGCTTCGATTGCAAAACTGAATTGTTCTAAAGGATATCATTGCTTATTGCTGGCACTAATTTATCGTGTATTTGACTGCAGCCAGCAGTTTTATTACATTCATACAACCTGTGACCAGGTCTGATTTGACGTATGCTGCTAACATATCACCCATTAGGAACCACTAATAACCATTAATCAAGTCAGCAGAGCAAATTAGTATTTTCAGCAGAACTCAAATAAAGTAGGATTGATTCAGATAATATACAGCGTGTATGTACATGCACATCTACTACAGATGTAAAGTTCTGCAGTTTCACCATTTGAAATATATCCACCCTGAACAGCAGCCCCCCCACAGAGTGGAATTCAGAGCACCCAAGAGCTCCAGGCATCAACATCAGTGATCAACAGAGATCCCAATGTGCAGCAATCTATTGCTTCACAGCAGCCTACACAGTTTCAGAACATTGCAGGACCAGTGCAGCCTATCTATGGAAACCCAGCTGGCCAACCACTTTACTATGTACCAGGATATCCCTATCCACGCCAGGAATATGTACAGGATCCTGTCAAAATGGCATATGCAAACCTTCCCACACAGCCACATCCAACATCTTTCAACCCACAGCTTTATGGTGGAAACATTTTGTCCACACCTCAGCAAGTACGTGCAATCTCTGTTGTACTAACATGTATGAATTATTCATTGCATTTGCAATTCTTACATGCTGCTAATATCAGCCATATCAGCCAGTCATATTAGTCCAGCCGACCCCAGTCCCAATTTGTTCATCTGTTCGACCAACATCTGGAGATAACTACCTCACTCTGTCTGTTCTAATGACATTTTTGGTCCTCCTTGTTGGAGGCTGGCCGTCGCTTTTATGTACCATTTCTGCGTTATTGGTCTCATTCAATGTAAGTTAGTAGATTGCCGCATTTCTGTATCACTATTTCTTCTTCTTGATCAGGCAAAAGAAGAGGAAAAACGAGGTAACATCGCGGCTGCCAGGACAAAGACTAACATTTCATTGGGCCTCAACATTGCTGCAGTTATGTTCGTTGTGGTGGTATGGAGTGTTGTGGCCATTCCAGTAGCTGTGACCGTTAGTGCCCAAACATCAGCGAAAAGTCCGTACTGCTCTTCAGCTGCTTCCAGTCTGTACTATTGCTACCAGACAAGTTGTTACATGTATTTTCATGGTCTGAACTATAACTGCTACTACTCCACCTACTACTCTTACTCTGTTGAATCGAACTACTACTCAAGTGGATATTACTCCACCTATAACCAATGTGGTTTAAGCTACCAACTGATCTGTGTTTAAGCCTGAGCCAGATGCCAGCCAGTGTGAAATGCACATGATTATTATTATATTACATTGACATGCAAGTAGTAGTACATAATCGCACGTAGTAATTTCTTGTTTGGAAATCTAGTGAAAGTGTCTGTGGCTCTTTATAGTGACCAACTTTACAAGAACATGCAATATACGTCATGTACATTTTTTTGAAAAATAAAATCGGTGTTTCCGAGAAATTTGCATTACGGATATATTATAAAACGTTATGAAAACGCATCGCGTTTGAATCGCACTATAACTTTCGAACGCTTAACGCTGTCGGCTTCCCATTGTCAACACCTCATACACCCCCCATTTCTGTATGTATGCTGTCTAGCACAAGCACAGTGCCGATGTTACGAGGTCCGATATCCCATGAGGTTCAAAACCTGCAACTTCAGGGTAGGAGCTTTCAAGTCGCATAATGCTTGTTGTTTAAATCGAACGAGAATACAGAAATGTGCAGTTTCATGTTGTTATATGTGGCAAAACGACGCTGTTGTAGAGAACAAAAGGGTACTGCCTGTCTTCGTACCCAGTCCCAGAATTATCCTCTGGCTACTCATGAATGGGACAGGAACACTTTTAATGAATGACAATTGCGCCAAGAGCTTTGCTGTTGTGATCGAAATAATCTCTAGCTATGTAATGGCAGTTGACTACCACCACCATCATTATAGTCATCCTAGCCATCATTAATTTTATCATCAGTTGTAGCCCCAACATGATTATTAGTAACCTTGGCATCACAACTGTTGCCATCTGCACCATCACACTCTTCACCTCTGTTTGTATCACCATCACTATTGTCATGACCATCACTCTTTCTATCACTATCACCATCAACACAATCATCCCCATAAGATTGATTGGTATTATCATCTTCACTAACAGCACTATTGCCGATGATGTCTTCTGCATACTCCACGACTGATACTATCGACAGTACATGAATTCAAAGGGTGTAAGTTTAGTGGCTTTTTGTACACTGGTTCAATACGCAAATAGGATAGCTGACAGATGCTCATCCCAGTCAGTTTGATAGCTATTGTCGAGTTTAATAAGTGATGCTTGCAGTGCCTGATTGAATCATTCAGTTAAATCATTTGTTTGCGAGTGATGCACTATATATGTGATTGGTTCCTGTACATTGAAAGAGGACTACATTAACAAATTCTCTCCCTTGATCTGATATTACGACCTCACAACATCCTAGCCTATGCCCAAGAAAATGACGAATTTTTAAAAGTCATGCTACATGGAATATACTTACCTGCAGAAACACTCATACAGTGGCACTCCATGAGCAGACTTATCGTTAAGTGGTACAGCTTCCTACCACTTGCTAAAGTAATCAACCAAAGTCACCACATACTTATTTCCATTTAAAGTTGTGGGTAGTGGATCTATGAGGTCAATACCAACCTGATGCCACACATTTGGAACAGGAGCAATTTTGCATTCATTTTGCGACACTGCTCACAGTGCTGAACAAACTTTCTGATCTCTTCGTAAATATTGTGCCAATAAAAACGACTTTAAACCTTCTCAATTGTTTTATCTCTGCCTAAATGGCACCATATACAGCCCAATCCATGGACACTGAAAAGTTATAAAGTTTATGCGTACATACCTTCTATTCCAGAATGGCATGACTCCAGTATCCGCCGTTTTTCACCGTCTGATCGCACGCAAATCTTCCACTTTGATGCCTCGTCGATGCCATCTTTCTTGTAGTATAACTTTCCTGCTTCAAACTTGAAATTTTTACATTTGCGTCTTATATTCCCTTTGTCATGCCCTTGGGGGTACTGGCTACTACGTAAATACGTCTCCACAGCAGTGAACTCACCATCCGCCATAGTAGCTCTCCCATAAAAGCCTGGTTTCTAGAATTCCAGCTGGAGAGTCATACATGCCTTGTGGGAGTCATTAGTGCCTTAGGCGTTAATGACTGGGCGAGTAATTTATGCCTGGGAGTCAATTATGCCTCTGACACCACTACATAATTCAGCAATGGAAAACACCCTACAGTCTTTACATCCATTCTGTTGCTATATGTCAAGAGTTCGGATGATGAGAAGATTTCTCGTCAGGGATTTCATACATCTGTGCTACTTAATGAATTAATCTTTCACTCATAGAAGAAGCCAGGCTGTCCATCAATTAAACTTCTCAACATTTAGCTCCTATATGCTTGTAGTACATACCCTAGTGACTAGCTCCTACATGAACATAAAATTTAGCTGGGATTGTGCAAGTGATTAATACATATAAAGTGTAGAGCTTAATTGCATGCGTGGTGCGGGATTTTTACAACAGGATTTGGAGTGTGTTGAAACTGAAGTACCTTACCCATAACAGGGTTCTGGAGTCCATTAACATTTGGAGAGCTTTTTATCAAAAGCATTTGGCCTGCATGGATAATTGCATCAGAAAGCTCATGACCATTAAACAGATCATATTCATCAATTTTATACAGACTTAAATGATCCATTCTTGACTTTCTATTGTTTCAGGTGTAAGGGCATTTTCATCAACCACAATTAACTCATGCATCTTCTGAGAATGAGAAAGACTTAGCTGATTGCAACTGAGATGATCGATGATGATGTTGCGGATTGGCCTATTGTGGTGATACAGATTTGTTTGTAGTATGATACTCTGTTAGTCGAGATACATTGACTGCATTCTTCTGATCAGAGTTTTTCCTGTCTTTGGATTGGATAAGCGATACACACCACACACCCTGTGTGTCTGTATGTGTGTCTGTGCGTCTACATGCGTTTCTCTGTGTGTGTCTGTGTGTGTTGTCTTTGTGTAAGTGCATGTGTGTGTGTGTGTGTGTATGTGTGTGTGTGCATTTGCATGCTTCTGTATGTGTGTTACCCTGTGCATGTGTATTAACCTGTGTGATACAAATCCACTCGACGATCCAAAGGTCCGGATCATTCCTTTATGCAATTACCTAGTTTGACCCCACTCTACCCATCCATTGCCATGCCAACTAAATGAGTGTCCCTGTGTTTCTTTCTGTGTTTGTGTGTGTGTTTGTACAGTGTACATGTGTCTGTGTGTGTGCATTTGCAAGCTTTCTATATGTGAGTTACCATGTGCATGTGTGCGATAAAAATTGACCCTACCGGTCATGACCATTGGTCGATGCAATTCCCTAGTTTGACCCCGCTCCACCTATTCATTGCCATGCACACTACAGGAGTACCCACGTGTTTCTTTCTGTGTTTCTTTATGTTTGTGTGTGTGTGTGTGTGTGTGTCTGTATGTGTGTTTGTATGTGTCCATGTGCGCGTGTCTGTGTGTGTGCATTTGTATGTGTTCTGTATCTTCGATACACACAAAAATAAATAAAATTGGAGTGCCATTTATGCTGTTATCATATTTATTAGACCTATTATATTTCAATGTGTGTGTGTGTGTGTGTGTATGCGTGTGTATATGTGTGTGTGTGTATGGGGTTGTGTATGGGTGTGTGTGAGTATATGGGGTGTGTATGGTGTGTGTGTATGAGGCATGTGTATGAGGTGTGTGTATGGGCGTTGTGCTCTATTAAAGTGGTATCTGCGTGTTTGTGTGTGCATGTGAGCACAGATAATAGAGGAGAGGGATTGGCAATCAACACCAATCAACGCGTGCACTCCGTGAAGTTTTGGTGCCCAGGCCATTCTTGATTAAAATGGCGGTTTCAACAGGTGCGCTTTGTAGGTTTCTTACTTAATATTTTCATGGAGATGACTTACTTGCAGCACTAAACAGCATCATTAAGCACGATAGTATATCGTCACTTAAAAATGATTATACATCAGGTAAAGTGAGCAAGTATTTTATCAGCTCTACCAATAAAGTTACTGTAAAAATAAGAACACATATTTATGTATGCACGAATATACAAATATATCGCACTTAGCAGTGATTTTAATCCCCAAACGTGTCTCAGGACTCAGCAGCATGCTTTGGTTTTGTTTGTCAGAGTAACCAACTCTACATTTGACAGATTTATTCCATTGCTCAAGATAATAAAATCCTGAAGCCATTTCAATCTAAAATCGTCAGGGGATCTGTAAGGTTCTTTAAACGGTGTTCTTTCCTTTCTCCCACTATCATAATTTGTTACATTTAAGCAATCAAAGAACTTATCAAAGTTCTCAATAAACTTCACAGTCTCCTCAACTTCCGAGCTGTGGGTTGTTCTGATAGCTTTTGCAACGGTTGCACTTAGAAAATTATAGAATTTTATATACAAGTAAATAAAAACATTCTCTAGGAGAAAGTTGGTGGCATATAGGATTTGATGGCAATTTGTGGTGTAAAAAGCAAAGAAACAAGGTCTTATCAGAAGGGAAAATGTAATAGTCCTATATTAAGCACATTTCTAGAGCATGTGTTGTTTCTGTGCTAAATATAGGACTATAACATTTTCCCTTGTGATAAGACCTTGTTTCCTTGCTTTTTACACCACCAATTGCCATCAAATCTAATATGCCACCAACTTTCTCCTAGAGAATGTTTTTATTAACTTGTTTCATTGATTTTTTTCTATGTACAACGGGTTGTGTGACATCATGTGTGTGCCATTTGCTAAGACATGTAGAACTATGAACGAAGCTAAGCGATCCGATATCAGAACTAAAGTTTTAGTTAAAGGCGGGATGCGTGTTTGAATCAGTCGTGAAATCTTTCCTTGCTGTACTTAGACCGACCATTATCATTAGCGCATTTGGCATAATTATTTAATAACATTAACATTAGTAGTTATACATATATATTGTCCGAATAATGGTTCACATTATGGTCTCGTCCTTCACCGCCTCTTCCACGTCGCCCTCTTCCTTCTCTTACATATCCTTGTTCTCTATCTCTCCCATCTCGTCCTCTTCCACCTCGTCCTCTATCTCCTCGTCCTTGTCGTCTGCCATTTCGGCCTCGTCCTAGATGTGGCGAAGGTGGTTTTGGATGTGGCGAAGGTGGTGTTGGATGTGGCGAAGGTGGTGCTGGATGTGGCGAAGGTGGTGCTGGACGTGGCGAAGGTGGTGCTGGACGTGGCGAAGGTGGTGCTGGACGTGGCGAAGGGGTGTTGGATGTGGCGAAGGTGGTGCTGGACGTGGGGAATGTGGTGTTGGATGTGGCGAAGGTGGTGCTGGATGTGGCGAAGGTGGTGCTGGACGTGGCAAAGGTGGTGCTGGACGTGGCGAAGGTGGTGTTGGATGTGGCGAAGGTGGTGCTGGATGTGGCGAAGGTGGTGCTGGATGTGGCGAAGGTGGTGCTGGACGTGGGGAAGGTGGTGCTGGACGTGGCGAAGGTGGTGCTGGACGTGGCAAAGGTGGTGCTGGATGTGGCGAAGGTGGTGCTGGATGTGGCGAAGGTGGTGCTGGATGTGGCGAAGGTGGTGCTGGACGTGGGGAAGGTGGTGCTGGACGTGGCGAAGGTGGTGCTGGACGTGGCAAAGGTGGTGCTGGATGTGGCGAAGGTGGTGTTGGACGTGGGGAAGGTGGTGCTGGACGTGGGGAAGGTGGTGCTGGACGGGGTCCAGCACTGCCATCATCTTCGCCATCTCCCCATCACCACCGCCTTCTAAAATCCGCTCTATTTCCATCACTTCGTCTCTCGTGATGACGTGCTTCATATGCTGCGATGTGAGCATGTGCAGAACTGGTACACACCTTTTGTGCTAACCATGGGTGCGTCTTGCAAAAGGCATCATTTAACTGAACTAGTAAAGTGCCATTCTTAAGAATAGCCTTTTCGAGGCCACCCTTATACTCGCTTAGTACGATATCCTTTGGTTCGTACAGAGAGTAGCTACAGTGAAAAAGGAAGTGCGTACATGCAACATTATGTATGTGCTAAACTATATTCACCAAGGCTTGAAAGTTATACTCTTACATGCAACAGTTGCCCACCTATATTGTGTCACATTGCACTAGAAAGTTCAAACAATAACTGCATGCATCTCATAGGTCTGGAATGGAACTAAAGTCTCTTCCAACATTACATAACGACACTGACAAAAGGCAACGCTGACGCAACGTTTCAGCTAATGTCATATGCAAACTAAGCTTAATATCTAAGGTAAGAGAACGTTCCTATATTTACATACCTTTGAATAACTTTGTCGGTAGTACTTTTTCGATGGCCTCGTTGGTTTTGCACGGTACGTCGGTACTACGCTTAGCCTTCCCGTACCGCACTCTCTTCGCCAAGCGAGCACATTCAGGACTCTCCCAATAACGTTTCCTTTAGCGGACCGTTTCTTTTCTGGGTCTGCTTTATAACGTTCGCGTTCAGCGGTCTGTTTCTTTTCTGGGTCTGCTTGATACCGCTCGCGTTCAGCGGTCTGTTTCTTTTCTGGCTCTGCTTGATAGCTTTCGCGTTTAGCTGATGACCGTTTCTTTTCTGGGTCTGCACGATACCGCTCGCGTTCAGCGTCTGTTTCTTTCTGGTTCTGCTTGATATGCTTGGTCTGCTTTGTAGGATGCCCGTGCCGATTCTAAAACATCGTCTCGAACTTCAAGGTATTTCGCACGTCGTTTCGCTCGTTTCTTTTTCTGACGTGAAGGCATTTGAGGAAAACAACTTCACAGGTTTCACGCCAAAACGCCGATTGAATCACCGAAGAGTTTTTCGTTGTTCGCTTTATACATACACTGTACCGCGTGCATTTATGCTTTAGTATCTAATTATACGTCTTACATAAGACGTATAATTAGATATACGTCTTACATAGGCCGTATAGTCGTATAGTCGATTGTTTATCAATATATATTTGATCCATAAAGGACCTCTTCCAGCCAATTCTGAAGCTATTGGTGAAAATTACATCGTTTAAAAGTGTTCCTATCCCGAGTTATGCATTGCCAAGAAGAAGAAGAAGGAGGGACCCGCCCATTGTTCCGGGACTGGTACGAGGACGGACAGTACCCTTTTGTTCTCTACAACCACGCGGTTCTACGACATGAAACAAAAACGAAACTGCTCATTTTTACTTATAGATCGATTATTGCTAAAACAAGCTAAACGATCCGATCATCGGGAGTCTTGTTACAGACGGGTCGCGTATTTTTAATTATATTCATAGCCGGGGTCAAATCCTATATGGAAGTTTCTAACGAAACTTCCGATAATGAATCATATATGCACTGTAGAACAGGATATATTATTTTACCTCAGCTGCAAGGTCAACTCTCATTTTGTTTAAGAAACACCAATTTATCAACAATGAAAGCGTGGAAGATGTGCAATAGTATTGATACCTGTACAACCAAGTGTACACAATAATATAACTCATGAAATTTACCTTTAATGGCAACTGACTCAAAGGGATTGAAACCGTCAGAATTGGCACACTGTCCCTTACAATCTTCTTGTGCTTTGTGCGGCAAGTCAACTTGAACCAGCGGCGGATCCAGGATTTCTGGAAGGGGGGGTCTAATAACTATATTCACAAGCGGGGGTGGGTACTGGAGGAGGCGTGCCCCCTCCCGTAACAGCTAGGCAGTGTTGCCGCGGTCCACTACTTTTCAGTGGACCGTGGACCGCGGTCAAACCTAAGTAGCCAGACCGTGACCGGACCGCGACCGTGCACAAATCAAACAATCCAGGACCGTGACCGTCGGTCGGACCGACGGTCGGACCGCGGTCCACAATGCTGATAATATAAATCAAATCCTATATGGGAGTTTCTAACGAAACTTCCGATATCTCGTATATGCACCGTAAATTGATGATCCCAACATAAAGTGACTATACAACAACAGGTTCAATTGATTTTAATTAAATAAATACATGTACAACAAAGAACACATATATAATTGATGTCTTTACACGCTATGACGATCGAGCAGGTTGTCTGGTTCAGACAAACTAAGCAAATAAATAAATATAAAACATAGAGGTCAGGTTACAGTATAAGACATGTCTGACCTTAAATCTTGGTACAGCCATCACGTTCGCGTGCAAAGCAGACTAGACCATACTGTAACTATAGCAATGTCAAATGTACTGGTCGTCAATCTTACCTGGAAAGCTTGGTAGGGCATGTCCATTTAGTCTTATGAACTTTCAGAAATAAAATAGGGGGTGTATTTGAACGTGAAAAGGGATTAAGATGTACCCTCGATTCCTTAAGCAGTGGCCCATACAGTGATGTAGCGTACGCTGTAGTAGCTGGGTAGCAAGCGGTAGTAGAATTTTGCTTAGCATTGAAACAAAACCCTACAGGTAGTACAATACATGATCTTCATGGCAAACAGTCTGGTCCAAGTCACATGATTCCCTCCATGGCAACCTTTGATGATGTACAAGGGAAAACAGCCATCAGGAGTGCCTGTGTACGAAAATGAAACCCCACCGCTCGATGAGATCACACCCGTCACATGATCTCCATGGAGACTACACATCCAAGTCACATGATCCCCCACCTTTGAAAGGGTAAACAGCCTTCAGGAGTGCCTGGGTATACAAATTAAACAAAACCCTACAGCTGCATCACATGATCTTCATGGCAACCAGTCTAGTCCAAGTCACATGATTCCCACCATGGCAACCACTGATGATGTAAAAGGGTAGCTGTGGAAATAAAAAGAATATTAGCCTATGTGCAAGATTATTGAGTTAACTTAAAAGTGCAATATCACTCAGTGCCAACTCCTCACCCTCTAAAACCTTGTCTGCATCAGGACTTTTCTCTGTTGTCTCTACCTTTACCAATATGTGTTCCCTACCCTCTCCCTCTCAGACTACTTGCTTCTCCTCCCACTTTCAATATAGCCTCTCCCTCCCATTCACCTGCTTGTCAACACGCCATGTAGTGGTACACATCTATACTACCTTACATAAACATATACAATAAAGTGTAACCCACATACGCTTTAGTAAGAGTTACAAGGAAGAGCAGATAAAAAAATGTGGCAAGCAAACTACAATGTACAAGATACAGATTAACAACCAACACAACCAATCTGTTCACATGCATGCTTTTACGTTAACAAGACTCAATAAGTACTGATAAATTTTGGCGGTGTAGCATGACATCAAAAGTTTGAAATTAATGCACTTGTTAAGCAGTTACAATTAGTAACATAAATCAAAATGGCAAAAGGAATAAGCACTCAGTCAGTGTACAGCAAAAATGATCAGTTACAGTAGTTGATCCAGTGTTGACGTGACACAAACAGCTAAGGTGGGTATTATCCTGGATGCCTAGAATGTAGAACTGTCCAAACTTAAGGAATGCTAGAGAAGATTTAGGATACTCTATATTGAAGGCAAAGTATGCTCCATACAAAGATTGACAGCCTCTCAACAAGTTGGCTTCTCTACCTGTATCTCTTGTTCATTAACAATAAAAATCTGTGAGACTGCAGAGTCATTATTGACTATCAGTATGTAGGAGAAGTTTTGTCCTGGCAGTTTGTACTGCCTGTTCTAATCTGTCAGGAAATATTTCCTCACCACAAAGCCCCTTAGTATCTAGAAAACTCACAGACGGCATTCGGAGAACAACGTTGATCAGTACTTTAATTTGCTCGCATATATCCTGGGCATAAGTAAGGCATTGAGTAGCTCTAAAGAGTTGCAGTTTGCTTAGTGTATTTGCTGTCCAAACACATACACACACACACACATACATACACACATACACACATACAAACATATACATACACATACATACACACACATAAAAACACATACAACACACATACACACATACATACATATGTAGCACCTGCCATATACCTGATCTCAGCTGACTTGTGACATGTAGCGTCTGTCTGTCTAGTGGCATGTCTCACCTGACCTGCACATATCACATGCTGTGCATCCATTCTGTACCTATATAAGTGCATGCATTTGTACATGAACAAGCTCTTTGGCTGCTGACTCAACTTGTGTTACACATACATACACACACATAAATACACACATACACACACAAACACACATACACACATACATGCACACACACAAATTAATACAACAAGTGTAAACAAACAGAAGCCACATACATCTTAATCACAAGTGTTCATGTGCATGTATTGTTATTTATGCTGAAAAGTTTAACTGGTATTGTTTAATAAGGTATTTATCATCCAATGTATGCAGCCAATCAACCAGAGCTATCTAACTTTAATACAAAACACTATGAATAAAATGTGTTAGAGCCATGACATCTTTTCGAGTCATCATTAATTAGTCAGTAAGTCATGTAGCAAAGATTATCTGTAACATGTCAATTAGCCTCTTTAAAATTACCTTTCTCATTTGTACACTTCTGTATCTCACTGAACTGAGCTGTAAGTATAGCAGAGATACTCTCCGACTTTCGGCCTCTTTCTTTGCCAGTCTGTACACTTTAGGAATCAACATTTTCCACCTCTCACTAACCACTTCCTCATTGTGCCAACAATAGCCACCAGTTCCCACCAAAGCTTAAGGGTACAAAATACTTCATGAAGATTGTGTCTATCAATATTTCTATGCATGTTCAGAACTCGTTTTGAATGACAAACACATGTAAGTGCATCACCTTTATATCTATTAATGCCTCTTACCCATCCTCCTAAAAACTTTTATTTCTTTCCTAGCTACCCCATCCTTTCTACTCCTCCCCACATTCCCCCCCCCCCCCCCCCCCCCCCCCCCCCCCCCAGCCCACCCCATAAAGAATATCTGCATTAGTGGATGCCAGTCATTCCACCATGCCCCCTGGGCCCCTCCCCATCTTTCTTACACCTCCTCAATCCAATTCTCCTACCTTCCCAATCAACACTATCCGTCCTCCCCACCCTCCTTCCCCTCCAGCCTCCTCCCCTTACACCTCCTGTATCATCCTAACAGTCAAGCGTCCCTATCATCTTTATAGTACACCTTCTCTTGTCCTTCTTCTGCTTTACACAACAAAACAAGATAACCCCAATTGAATTACATTACCTTACATAATTATTTACATTGTCTTCAAGGCTGGAAACACTGCGTGACATAGTAAGATATGTCAATGTCCAGTGCAGTGTGCAGATGGGTATTGTTGGGGCTAAGTATCGGGAGCGTACCGCACCCATATCGCGAGCGGCACTTTAGCCCGTAAATTACGATAGTGCGCAATAAATAGGAATATAGGCCGTTTTAACCACACCCATGAAAACGCATATGAGTGTGGCTACTATAGTTACCTCGACCGAGTCGCGTACTATTTCGAACTCACAGGTAAGTTATTGGATCCCTATAATCATTGTAAACTTCTGATACCTACATCTGTGACTATTTCTAGCGGATGTAGCCTGTAGGCCTATTTGAGTAATTGATTTTGATTTTGATATCATTATCTGCGCATGCTCGGTTTTAAGTTTTGCACGTGTTGGTCATTAATGGAGGTGACGACGTACGATCGAGCAAAGGAAACAAAAATAGGCAACTTGGTTGAGTTCCCAACGAAATAGGAGGAAAGGAAAGTTGGGCTACAGGGCTATCTGTGGAGACAGTACTAATGGAGCCGTTCCCAACGAAAGAGAAAATGGATTGTTGATTTTGATCACTATATAGCTGACAAATCAGTGAGGTGCAACTGTGCAAGATAGAGAGTTCCAAGAGTTTCGGACAACGCGGGTGACAGGCGGAGGTTATAAAGGCATACCGAACGGACTTAAGCAGTCTAGGCCAGGTAAGTTGTGCGTGTTTACACTGTACACTATACGGTGTTGCTTATGTCAAACCAGGACAAGTGTGTGATTCAGTAGATGCAGTGAGGCGGCGTTTCAAGTTGTCACAAAGGTTTACATGCTTACGTCATGTTTGTTCTCTTAAGCACAGTGCCGACCAATAGAACGCCATTACGAAGAGCATAGTACGTGTATATGTGCATGTGGATTATGTGCGCGTGCCAATAACTTCAGGGTCAGGAGATATTTAAGCGAGTACATCGAGACTGAAATGGCGGAAGTGACCAACCCCGGCAATAATAATAATAATAATAATAATAATATTTCTCAATGCATTGTACAGATAATGCACTGAAGAGGCAAGTAATGGCATGTGTAAATGCACTTATATACTTCCTATTTAAATGGATACAGTTTACAAAAGGGAGATAGATCTACAGTTCTGAGGCGACACATGAAGGTGATGATATTCTTTGCAGATACAACATGTTGTGGTAAAGAATTCCAAATAGGAACAACCCGAGATGAAAAAAAGTATAGCCGAAAATCATGGCGAGGTATGGTGACCGACTGGAGCCTGTATGAATTCCCACGAGTGGAATGAACGTTTGAAATGACTGTAAACATCTCAGCTGCATCAATATCCAAAAGCTTATTCACAATTTTGTAACACATTGTAAGGTCAAAATAGATACGACGATATTCTAATGATGACAAATTAAGATTTGCTAACCTGGATGCATAATCCATGCGAGGAAGCCTTGCACGTTTATAAATTTCTCGTGTGAAGTAACGCTGTACTCCTTCTATATGTTCAATATCTTTAAACAGCCAAGGATTCCAGACTGGAGTGTTGAATTCTAAAAGTGGCCTAACGTAGGTTTTAAATACACGTAATAGAATGCTGACATCACTAGTATGGAAACCTTTTAGAAGTAGAGAACATCTAGAATACGCTTTGGCCGTAATGGATGAGCAATGAATTCCAGGTTTAAAATCTGATGAAACATAAACACCAAGATCACGAATATAAGATACTTGCTCTAAGGTTATCCCACATAATGAGTATGATGTATCAGATATTTGCTTTCCAAAGGAGATGACATTGCATTTTTGAAAGGCAATGCTAAGTTGCCAATTAGATGCCCAATCACAAAATGCAGATAATGAACTTACAAATGGAGATGTATCCCCAGTAGAATGATGAAAATAAATTTTAGTATCATCAGCGAAGATTTTAGCTTTAACAGGTGATGACAAACAATCTGGAAGGTCGTTAATATATATGAGAAAAAGAAGTGGACCTAAGACAGAACCCTGAGGAACGCCACTAATGACAATGCAAAAGAAGAAACGCAGGTACAGAGTAGGCATGCTATGACTTTCCTTTCTGACCACAGCTCTTGAGCCGACACCAGAGTGTACTACGGCCAAATGAAAACGTTTCGCTGCATGGCCAACCAAGTGGATGACGACGATAGCATTGTAAAGCATAAGTTAGCTACCACCGCGGTCAGAGAGTAAGTAAATGCTGAGTTCTTTGTGCATAACCTCTGTAATATTTTAGCGTGTGCTTGTAAGGAAACCGTCGACAAGTGCCGCGAGAGTAGTAGAGGCTCGTGCTCGCCTTCCAAGAGGCCTCTGCTAGGCGGAGAGTGCCCTTCTAACTACATCAGGAAAATGTGATGGAGACTTTGATCGCCAGCTTGGAACTATACTGTTTATTTTTTGACCAAGTTGTATTTCAGCTGTAATTTGATTAAAGTTTGCCGTTAAATTCTGAATTATTGCTGGCGTGGTTCAGGGTTTAAGCACTAGCCTTCAAGTATGCAGAACAGAAAATGGATTTGAAACGATTCGAATACATGACGTGTACAGAGTCTGCACGCGTTCATCTGAAGTATGCAGACAGGTGATGACGAATATACTGAATCCATATGCAGACCGCGATATCATACGTATAAGCGAAGTGTTCGTTCTGAGACGTATACAGGCGCCGCATTCGTGACGTATGAAAAACTGCCCACGTGTCGAGTGCAGACGAGTATCGATTAGTATGGGTGCAATATACAAGGCTGCATACGGTACACTGTCGCGCAGTGAAACTTCTGCTGTACAGAACTGATTTGAGGCGCTTCTGCTATTATCTATTGCCTCCTCAGTGCAAATGTGTCCTTCATCACTTTTCTTATCACCTTAGAGCTTCGATGAGGTTTCATCTATTCCACTAGCCTTATCTCAGCTTTCTACTCAAATGTGTCAGTTTCATCTAATGAAATAAAGCAATGTATCCAACATGACTTGATGAATAAAATGAGCTCAAACCACCTTATTCCTTTTTCTATATCATTATGTATACTTGTACACTCTGCACACTACCTTCTTGTGCACTCCCCGCACTTGCACACTTCCTTCTTGTGCACTCGCTGATTCTGATCCAACTGAAGGCCGTCGTATGTTTCGAAACTTCATTCGTAACTGCTGCTTCCAAGTTCCCTGAAAAATATATATATTGTTTCATTAATGCATAGGTTGTATTTATGTATACACTAAATTCAGATCACTTACATAGCCAGTTCCAATTGTGTCCTTTAAGGCCTTCGACGGCCTTTAAGGCTTCATACTTAGTGACTAGTTTCAGACACACAGCAGTATACTCCTACATAGAGGGACGAATCATGCACATCAAAAGTTTAAGTGCCAAAACCTTACAAAGTTATACCGGTATATATGTTACGCGCAAAGCGTCCGGGATTGTTCTGCGCAAACCCTGGATCCATGGTTTGTGGTACTATCCATGGATTGGCCGCGCAATCCTAGGATTGCTCGTGCGCAAAGCATAGATTAGGACAATCCTGGGATTGCCCTGCGTAAAGCGTAAATCAGACAGATCTGTAATATATTAGCTATGGGTAACGAATAATGAGTACATCCACATTACATGCGTTTGCAGTACAAATAAAAGGCCTATGGTGTACAAATACAATTGTTCTTTACTAATAAGACACCGAGCACAGTGAACTGTGCAGTCATGCATGGTTCAGAATTCTTGAAAATGTGGTCAGTTTCAATACATCTTGATCTTCATGTCTCTCTTTGTATACAGCTGCTTGCACGGCAAGCCTCCAATAATGCTACCGAATATGAAATACATTTCCCCTGAGATATCAATTTTTCCTCACCATCACCAGTATCTGCAGAAATATACGAGACAAATTATTACATCACGGTTATAATTGGCCTTGCATGTATAAATTACTTAATTTCATGCCAATTAGCCCAAGACTAATTTCCATTGATTAACTATCATTTCTCTTTCCTCAAGTCCTTGACTTTGAGGATGCTGCATGGTCTGTCATCAAGAATGGTCAAGTCACCAGGCCAGTTCTTTACAAAATCAGCAATTAAAGTGCTCCCATTGAAATATTTTACATGGGTACTAACCTATAGTATAGCCTCAAGTGTGTGTTAAAGTTGTGATTTTATCTACAAGGTTAATACTGCACTGATGATTGGATAGGTAGACCAATCCTGCTCTTCAGAACCAATCAGAGGAGAGGGGCAAAAAGGTGGCCTAGCTGGAAACCTTGCACCAAAATCAGTTAGTTGCTTATATCTTATTTTACCCACTTTATAAAACCTGATGCTATATGATGGATTTTAGTGGCACTTACTAGATTTTGCTGTATATTTTTATGAGAACTGGAAAGAGGACACTTGCAGGCTCACAAACTGAATATCTTCACTCGTAGACCATGGAAGAGACTCAAAGAATGCTGAATCTATATTTGAAAAAACATACACACATACATGTATAACTATGAAATTAACAATTTTATCTGCACAAATAATTGTTATTATTTCTTTTTTATTCTTTTCTTTTTTTTTTTGTAACATACGACCTCGTTGTTGACACTGTCATAAGAAATTCCACATACACCATATTACTAACACGGCTAGCACGGTGGTGTTATTAGAATCCTGCAAAAGTGTTTTTTTTTTAATGACGCAAAATACATGTCACATGTTGCTATTAAATGCTGGCTGGTGATCAACAGAGCATATCACAGAGTCAGCGTACAAGTGCAACTTCATCCAAATCTTCAAACGGTCGGTACTAGTCCCATTTATAAGCGCAACTACCTAACAAACTAGCTCCCTGGTTTCCTTTTTGACAAATACGGCTGTACCTTCAGTTTACCTACTTAAACTTCAAATTATGTAGCTGGCGCGGTACATATTGATAAAATAGCGGGCGCCCGTAAGCTGGATTCAAGCGAAGCCACTGGGCCTTTTACAACCATCACAGGAAAGTGTTCTATTGAGGGTAGGCCTATTAATCGATCCGCTCTTAATAATGCCTGCCACACAACTTACCTTCTTGAATAGCCCAAATAGGTTGAGACTGGCTAGACCGACAGTGTACACTCAACGGCTCTGTGTAGTCGATACAACTTTCGTGCCTTCGTTATAGTTGAACATTACGAGATACGCGAGTTGATTGGGTTAAAACAATCTCGAGATTGCGCTAGCAAACCATGGATCCAGGGTTTGCGCAGGACGATCCCGGGATTGCGCAAATCCACGCTTTGCGCGTAACATATACACTATGCATTGCAATGAATTTTCGCTGAATTGAAACGACTCACACATGTACCTCTGACGTTGGCTGCATAGTATACCGCATCATCTGAATCACTAGTGCAGTACTTTAGCCTAACAATATATATGTTCCAAAGCCATGTTTCTAGGGTGTGGTCTTAATAGAATCCAGATGGATTTTAATACACCGCGTGACTGCACAGCTGTGCTACTCTCTCTCAGCACAAAGCGGCATTGCAGGATAATAAACAAGCTTTCATGCTGCTTGCATCCAAATGAAAATTAAGCTATGGTATAAGCATGCATACCAATATTACTTGAGTAGACCTATCGTATACATGTAAACACCACGGTGCACACATGAACACTGCATGCAAGCCTTCATAAGCGCAGCGAGGCTGTATACCTTAATTGTAAAAATGCACTAGCTGCACGATACCGGTAGTCTTGTAATCCACACCGACGAACGGGCCAAGGCCAGCCTACTAATATGTTAGACGCTTATAGTACTGGTACGTTCTGTGCGTGCTACCTTTAAGATAACGTTTGGCTTTAAAGTCCAATCCAATAGCTGCAATTGATTATAGTTCAACTACGAAGTCACAGCTGCCATATCATATCGCAAACCACGCCTGCAATCTGCCAAAAAGTAATTACAAACCAGCAAGACTAGACGGTAATTCAGTGTTGTGACAACACACCATTAAAATGTCCTAACACCCCACTATTGGTGGGGTATGCTGCTAACACCCTAGCATAGTCTGTCAATGTCAGCTGAACACCCTTGTGTGTTGCCATAACACTCCAACACTCCTCAAACCTAACACCCCTCGGGCCTTTTTTTAACAGTGTACACTTTACCTTCTGACACCACCAATTGTCTTCAAGTCCTATATATACATGTATGCCACCAACTTTCTTGTAGAGAATGTTTTAGTTCTTGTATACATACCATGGCCGGCGGAGCCCAGCAGGCAACCCAGGCAATTGCCTGGGTAGATTTTTGGGCTTAAAAAATAAATAAATAAATAAATATACGTCCCACGTGATTGCAATGGCGGCGAAAGTGACAAATGAGTCCGAAATTGCTCTTTCAGAACAACCAAACCAGCCTGCAAGTTTTGCCTTTCCAACACTGTTAAAAAAAGGGTGTTGCCACAACACACTTAGGGGTGTTCGTACGCCTGTTTAGGAATAACACCCCATGGAGTGTAGTGGTAACCGCTCAGGAGTGTTACAGCCAACACCCCTGAAGTGTAGCCAATACACTTTATAGGGTGTTGACAAAGGCATCAATAGTTCGTGCATGCACCGTAATCTTACGATACATGATCTTAATAAACTATACAACAACAGTTGATGATTTTAATAAAAAGTTGACAACAAATACAAACATACACTGCGTGACATAGTATCGTATGCAGTAATATGCAGAGTTTGCCCACGCCATGGTATGCAGATACATATCCAGACATGCACGTGTGCGGACCGATATACATACTCGTACCTAGATATGTCAATGTCCAGTGCAGTGTGCAGATGGGTATTGTTGGAGCGAAGTATCGGGTGCGTACCGCACCCATATCGCGAGCGGCACTTTAGCCCGTAAATTACGATAGTGCGCAATAAATAGGAATATAGGCCGTTTTAACCACACCCATGAAAACGCATATGAGTGTGGCTACTATAATTACCTCGACCGAGTCGCGTACTATTTCGAACTCACAGGTAAGTTATTGGATCCCTATAATCATTGTAAACTTCTGATACCTACATCTGTGACTATTTCTAGCGGGGTGTAGCCTGTAGGCCTATTTGAGAAATTAATTTTGATATCATTTTCTGCGCATGCTCGGTTTTAAGTTTTGCACATGTTGGTCATTAATGGAGGTGACGACGCACGATCGAGCAAAGGAAACAAAAATAGGCAACTTGGTTGAGTACCCAACGAAATAGGAGGAAAGGAAAGTTGGACTACTGGGCTATCTGTGGAGACAGTACTAATGGAGCCCGTTCCCAACGTAAGAGAAATTGGATTGTTGATTTTGATCACTATATAGCTGACGAATCAGTGAGGTGCAACTGTGCAAGATAAAGAGTTTCGGACAACGCGGGTGACAGGCGGAGGTTATAAAGGCATACCGAACGGACTTAAGCAGTCTAGGCCTGGTAAGTTGTGCGTGTTTACACTGTACACTATACGGTGTTGCTTATGTCAAACCAGGACAAGTGTGTGATTCAGTAGATGCAGTGAGGCGGCGTTTCAAGTTGTCAAAAAGGTTTACGTGCTTACGTCATGTTTGTTCTCTTAAACACAGTGCCGACCAATAGAACGCCATTACGAAGAGCATAGTACGTTGTATGTGTGCATGTGGATTACTCAGTAGGCATGCTATGTCTGACCACAGCTCTTGAGCCGACGCCAGGGTGTACTACGGCCAAATGAAAACGTTTCGCTGCATGGCCAACCAAGGGGATGACGACGATAGCATTGTGAAGCATAAGCTAGCTACCACCGCGGTCAGAGAGTAAGTAAATGCTGAGTTCTTTGTGCATAACCTCTGTAATATTTTAGCGTGTGCTTGTAAGGAAACCGTCGACAAGCGCCGCGAGAGTAGTAGAGGCTCGTGCTCGCCTTCCAAGAGGCCTCTGCTAGGCGGAGAGTGCCCTTCTAACTACATCAGGAAAATCCAGAATGTGATGGAGACTTTGATCGCCAGCTTGGAACTATACCTGTTTATTTTTTGACCAAGTTGTATTTCAGCTGTAATTTGATTAAATTTTGCCGTTAAATTCTGACTGGCGTGGTTCAGGGTTTAAGCACTAGCCTTCAAGTATGCAGAACAGAAAATGGATTTGAAACGATTCGAATACATGACGTGTACAGAGTCTGCACGCGTTCATCTGAAGTATGCAGACAGGTGATGACGAATATACTGAATCCATATGCAGACCGCGATATCATACGTATAAGCGAAGTGTTCGTTCTGAGACATATACAGGCGCCGCATTCGTGACGTATGAAAAACTGCCCACGTGTCGAGTGCAGACGAGTATCGATTAGTATGGGTGCAATATACAAGGCTGCATACGGTACACTGTCGCGCCGTGATACATGTACAACAAAACTATAAACATGTCTTTAGGGCCTATACGACGATCGAGTAGTCCTGGAGTGTTTCTCTGCATGCTTCGGACACTAAACAAATGAAGGAAACACATGCATATATATAACGGTCAGGTTCCAATATGAGACATGTCTAACCTTTTTAATTGAATCTTGGGTGCAGCCATCAGTCCGATGACGGTCATGTTCGCTAAGCAGATCGGTGACAATAACAACGTCAATCGTACCAATTGTTACGCTTACCTCGAAGGCTTTTTAGAGCCAGCGTGTCATATGACCTTTGTAAGGGCGTTCGCGACAAGGTACTTACCTGCCTTAAGCAGTGGCTCATTATAGTGGGTAGCGCAGCACACAGTAGTAGCCGAATTTTCCTTAGCTAGAGCGTATAAACAGGCATTCCGGTCCGATCGCGAACTGCTGTTCTCGATGAACTCTCTTCAAAGCGCTCAACTCGTCTTACTCAAATGCATCGCTCAACGCTGGAAGGGAAACAAATAGCTAACCAAAAAGTCGTGTAACACCGAACTTACCTGACAGAACGTGTTTCTAAAGGTCACGCATGCGCAACGAAATATATTTTTACCATCAACTTACATGTATATTTGTTACAATTGTGGATAATCAACATGTCTCACGATGACAAGAAAGGACACAAATAGCTAGGGTACACTGTAGGTATTCAGGATGTCTTAGATATAGAGTTGTCCAAATGTGAGGAAAGCTATACAGGACTTTTGAGTAGTTCCAATTGCAAAAAGTGCACTTCTCTCAGTATGTCCAACAGTATTTCTGTGTATGTGTGAATGTGTGTGTACATGTATGCATACACATACACATGAATTATACACATACACACATGTGCATGTGTGTTTGGTCAATCCCCCTTGTTTGATGCCTGATTGTGAGGGGCCCCCCCCTTTCATATTTGGCTAAATGTGAGGCCCACCTCCCCCCTACCCCAACAGTCCTGCAGTCCTATTAATCCCCCCCCTGCCAGACTTCCTGCCTACGAGCCTGCGTATGCATGTGTACATGTGTGCATTGTGTGTGCATGTGTGTGTATGTGTTCATATGTGTAAGTGTGTGTCTGTCATGCACATGTGTGCATGTGTGTGCATGTGTGTGTGCTTGTGTGTGCATGTGTGTGCATGTGAGAATGACTGCACATGTGTGCATGTGTGCATGGAGTGTGCTTGTGTGTGCATGTGTGTGCATGTGTGTGCATGTGTGTGCATGTGTGTATGTCTGCACGTGTGCATTGTGTGTGCATGTGTGCATTGTGTGTGTGTTCATTGTGTGTGTTAGCATGTGTATACGTGTGTGTTGTGTGTGCACATGTGTGTGCATGTGTGTGTATGTGTATGTATGTGTCTGTACGTATGTGTATGTGTTCACATGTTAGCATGAGTCTGTCATGTACGTGGTACATGTGTGTGTGCATGTGTGTGCATGTGTATGTGCAGCTTGTGTGCATGTGTGCATTGTGTGTGTGCATGTGTGTGTGTACATGTGTGTGACGCACATGTGTGTATGTGTGTATACACGTGTGTGTGGTTATGTGTATTTGTGTGTGAGTACATATGTATGTGTGTACGTGTGTATACATGCATGCGCATGTGTGGTTATGTGTATGTGTGTGCAGCTCGTGTAAAAATTTGTACGTATAAGTGCATCTGTTATGCAAACATGTGCATGCATATGGACATTGTCAAACAATTAATAGTTATTGTATTTATCTCCTATCAGTCATTACACCAAACCAGGCATACATTGTGACCGAAATGTCACAAAAATGATACTTAATCCCACAACAACACTGTACCTACAAAAAGGGTTCAAACACTGTCACTAGTGAAGTACTTTAGCCTACCCTTACAAGTGTTTGACAGCATTCATTCATCCAGCATATTTCTTCACGACAGCTATCAGGATCTGCATGTGGTATATTAACATATGTAGCCACATGAATGCATGAACACTTTTAGCATACACCCAATGTTCAAGCTGCAACAGGTCTGTTAAATATTTTTTAAAGGACTACCTACATGCTTTCTGCTAGATGTCATGCAATATGCTGCTTCCTTGAGCTATATGTGATATTACATGCATACATATAATAAATACTTGTGAGTAATAATGTATATGTTCCCATGCCATTTTAGTAGGGTGTGGTCTAAATAGAATCCAGATGAATTTTTATACACAGTCACTGTTACCACACAAGCACTGCCATTGTACTTAACCTTCACTCTCAGCACAAAGTGGCATGCAGGATAATAAACAAGCTTGCATCATTTAGCAGCATACTGGGGTACTACAACACGCTAGCGAACTATACACACAGCATTGCACATACATGAACATTGCACGCAAGCCTTCATAAGCACATCGAGATTACATTACATGTTGAAAAAGCAGCGTGTAGGCCTACTAGTATATCTACTAGATATCCACACGCGCACGCGCCACTCGGGTCACCAACGCACGGGCGATGGCCAGCCTATGGTAGACGTTTTGTACTGGTACGCTGTGTCACATGTGTGCGTGCATACCACTTGAAGTCCAGTATCACCTCCAACTACGAAGTCACAGCTGCCAATATCATCTACCAAACCACGCCCTCTCCGTCAGAAAGTAATTACTAAACAAGGCTGGGAACTATCCTACTGGGGTGTAAATGCGGTAAATCAGTGTTATGACAACACACCTTTAAAACGACCTAACACCCCACCCTTGCTGGGGGTTGCTCCTAACACCCTAACGTAGTCTGCCAACACCCCAAGATGTCAGCTCAACACCCTTGTGTGTTGCCATAACACTCCTTGGGCTGTAACACCCCTCAAACCTAACACCCCTCGGGCCTTTTTTTTAACAGTGAATGCGTAATTTTGGCAGTAGTCAACGTGCTTTTCAATCAGCATGGTTTGTAACGTGGAAATGGCTTCATTATTGTGAAGCTGACGATCGTGTTTTGTGCCACACATGCGCATACGTTTTCAAGGAGTATGAGTTAGTCTTTGAGTGGCATCCATGCAATGATATCCGATTATATTGCAAAGCTATACGTACTATTAAAAAAACAACCTAGTTTCATGTATCAATTACATTTACTTAAAAAGCTTCCGCGCTTCGCGCGGGAGGGGGCACTTCCCCCTAACGCTCCCTCCCCCTACTTGGCACACCTCCTCTTGCCTTGGGTTGAATTTTAGACCTTCCGCCGGCTCTGCATATATGTACATGCTCACAAAGCGAGTATTAGCTGCATGCCTCACCATTCATGTAGTGTAGTGTGTTATATTGTGCATGTTGATCAAAATCACCATGCAAGTGCAAGCATGTATAACCCCATAGTCATACAAATATGTGGTCACGATTTTGTGTGTCCATTACAACCTGCTGGCACCGTGTGTTGCAACAACTCATAACTGACTGGCAAAACCGGGGGGGGGGGGGGGGGGGGGGGGGGGGGGGGGGGGGGGGGGGGGGGGGAGTGAACAGGTATGATATACTACACTGACCTGGGCTATGCATTCTTGTTCTTGGAGTTATTGAAGTGATGCTTCAGTGAAGTGAAGTGAATAATGGGGTTCTTTAGCCCGTGTAAGAGGGAACATAAATACTATGTACATGTATTGTGGTCATAAGTGCAGCAAGCAAATGCATTGCATCATAGAGCCATGACTGATCAACACATTTTTGTACGCAATCATGCATGAATGGTGTAATGGTGCATACATGTCGTCTGCCAACACCCATAAATGTATATGTCACCCTTGTGTGTTGCCATAACACTCCCTGGGCTGTAACACCCCTCAAGCCTAAAACCCCTTGGCCGTGTTTTTTAACAGTATACCGTTGCCATTTAGCAACCCGTTTCTTTTCTGACTCAGCTTGATTCTTTTCACGTCCAGCGGTCCTTTTCGTTTCTGGTTCGCCCGACTTCAATTTTTTACGTTTAGCGGCCATTTCTTTTCAGGTTCTGCTTTATTCTTCTCTCGTTCAGCGATTCGTTTCTTTTCAGGTTTTGCTCTCCGCTTGGTCCACTGTTTTCCGTAAAGTTAAAATAGCATACACATTTGCTACTGGCTCCTTATACACATGTAGTATCGTATTTGGTAAGGACACAATTCCAAACTAGTTGTGTACCAGGAAATCTGTCAGAACCCAAATCTTACATGTATTTGATAGTCAACTGCCATTACATAGCTCGAGATTATTTTGATCACAAAATCGAAGCTCTTGGCGCAATTGTCATTCTTTAAAAGCGTTCCTGTCCCATGAGTGGCCGGCCAAGAGGATAATTCTGGGACTGGGTACGAGGACAGGCAGTACCCTTTTTTTTCTCTACAACAGCGTCGTTTTGCCACATATAACAACACGAAAATGCTCATTTCTGTATTTTCGTTCGATTTAAACAACAAGCATGCATTATGCGATTTGAAAGCTCCTACCCTGAAGTTGTGGAGGTTATGAACCTCATGGGGTATCGGACCTCGTAACGTCGGCACTGTGCTTGTGCAAGACACCAAATAATGCATACATGCAGAAATGGGGTAGTATGACGTGTTGAAAATAGGAAGCCGACAGCGTTAACCGTTCGAAAGTTATAGTACGATTCAAACGCGATGCATATTCATAACGTTTTATAATGTATCCGTAATGCAAATTTCTCGGAAACTGTCTCTTATACCGATTTTATTTTCAAAAAAAATGTACATGACGTATATAACATGTTCTTGTAAAGTTGGTCACTATAAAGAGCCACAGACACTTTCACTAGAATACCAAACAAGGAATTACTACTTGCGATTATGTACTACTACTTGCATGTCATGTAATATATTAATAATCACGTGCATTGCACACTGGCTGGCATTTGGCTCAGGCTTAAACACAGGTCAGTTGGTAGCTCGAATCACATTGATAATAGGTGGATTGATATCCATCTGAGTAGTAGTTCGACGCAGCAGAGTAAGAGTACGAGCTGGAGTAGTAGCAGTTCTTTACGTCAGGACCATGAAAATTGATGGTACAATTTGACTGGTAGCAATAGTACAGACTGGAAGCAGCTGAAGAGCATTTCGCTGATGTTTGGGTCACAGCTACTGGATAGGCCACAACACTCCATACCACTACAACGAACACAATTGCAGCAATGTTGAGGCCCAATGATATGTTAGCCTTTGCCCTGGCAGCCGCAGTGTTACCTCGTTTTTCTTCTTCCTTTGCCTGATCAAGAAGAAATAGTGAGTGATATAGAAATGCAGCAATCTGCTAACTTACATTGAATGAGACGAATAACGCAGAAATGGTGCATGAAAGGGACGGCCAGCCTCCAACAAGGAGGACCAAAAATGTCATTAGAACAGACAGAGTGAGGTAGTTATCTCCAGATGTTGGTCGAACAGGTAAACTAATTCTAATAACTGGGGTCGGCTGGACTAATATGACTGGCTGATATTAGTAACATCAGCAGCATGTAAAAATTGCAAATGCAATGAATAATTCATACACGTTAGTACAACAGAGATTGCACGTACTTGCTGAGGTGTGGACAAAAGCCGGGTGAAAGATGTTGGATGATCCTGAGCTATACAGTATGGGACGGAATTGGATCATAGATTGATCGCTGAATGGAATCAACGTACGTTTCGCGGAATCGGACCGTTGCTCAATCACAAAACCACGCGTCACGCTTACAGTGGTAACCATCACACTTGCTCCTATAATTTTTCTGTGTTGTAAACTTCTTTACTTGAATTTATTTCAGTAACAGAAGGCTAAAATGCAAATCTGGAAACTCACATTTAGTGCACAACTATCTAGCAATATATATTGAAAGTAAAAAAGCATCACGTGATTATTTGTTTTTGCTATTAATTCTTGTATTGACCACAGTACTAAAATAGTTGCAAGTTGAATTTCTCCCCGTGTAGGCAATGAATCATAACCAAAATTGCAGTATAACTAAAGAGCAAGTAGTTACAACCTTTGGCCGAGGCGGTTTTCAAGTCCGGTAAATAGTTATGGTTTTATCGAGATAGAAGTGGGTTTTTAGTTACTAAAAGCTTAGGGATGCCGTTTTGTAGGACGCTCTTTCTACGTTGAAAGAATTGGTTTCACGAGTAGTCAAATGGTAGGTCTATCGCAAAACCGCTCTTATGAGGTAATAGCCCCTACTTTGCCGCTGAAAAAGTCTTATTAAACACGAATGGCTGAAAACCACCGCCATTTCTGCAATTCTTCAATGAATCGCATTTGAAACGTGACACTTTCCCTATGAATATTATTGTTATTATTAAAATTATCACGTTGTTGATATATTTAACGAAGTTGACATTGGAGAGTGCGAAAATGGTTCTTTTCAAAACCTAGCTAGCCATGCTGCCTCTTCCAGCCGTCGCAAAGAGCGGCTAGTAAGTCTGCAGCATCAACTTGGAAAGATCTCAAGGCGCGTCGAAGACCGAGAGGAAACTCTGCAGCTCGAGGTGGAACAAGCGACCTAGCAACATCGATACGATGAAAGCGACAAAGAGGACCCGATCAGCTATCGAAGAAGCTGCCAACAAGGAGTTCCAATCGTTGAGTGAATTTCTGCCCAATCTACCGGACACCTCTTTACTGTACATGAGCTGATTGAAAACATGTTGCTCACTCTGGCTTGGGCATCACTGGGTGATACGCTTTCTGACAGTTCCAGATAATACATTCGCAAGGCTAGTGTTCGAGCATCTGTGTCCGGTAGATTGGGCAGAAATTAACTCAAAGATTGGAACTCCTTGTTGGCAGCTTCTTCGATAGCTGATCGGGTCCTCTTTGTCGGTTTCATCGTATCGATGTTGCTAGGTCGCTTGTTCCCCCTCGCCTTGTTTATAATAATAACAATAATATTCATAGGGAAAATGTCACGTTTCGAATGCGATTCATTGAAGAATTGCAGAAATGGCGGTGGTTTTCAGCCATTCGTGTTTAATAAGACTTTTTCAGCGGCAAAGTAGAGGTTATTACCTCATAAGAGAGGCTTTGCGATAGACACTACTCGTGAAACCAATTCTTTCAACGTAGAAAGAGCGTCCTACAAAAAGGCATCCCTAAGCTTTTAGTAACTAAAAACGCACTTCTATCCATAACTATTTACCGGACTTGAAAACCGCCGCGGCCGAAGGTTGTAACTACTTGCTCTTTAGTTATACTGCAAATTTGGTTATGATTCATTGCCTACACGGGGTGAAATTCAACTTGCAACTATTTTAGTACTGTGGTCAATACAAGAATTAATAAAAAAAACTAGTAATCACGGGATGCCTTTTTACTTTCAATCTATATTGCTAGATAGTTGTGCACTAAATGTGAGGTTTCAGATTTGCATTTTAGCCTTCTATTAAATTCAAGTAAAGAAGTTTACAACACAGAAAAATTATAGGAGCAAGTGTGATTGTTTCCACTGTAGACCAAGGACACTTAATTATTACATGGACTAGAAACCACCACGTAACGTAATACTATAAATTGTCGCAATCCTCGTTGCCCCTCGTTCCCAACCTTTTTGGACAAGCAAAGGCTTTTGTGATGTTGTCTTAGCTTTGGAGTTACAGAAAGCTGATCTTTTGTTGAGGTAAACCCGTTATAAGTCTTAATGATTACGTTAACATACGGGCCTTAGCTTCTTCGTGCATGTTTGCCTTGCTACGCTACTTTGGTTAGGCTCCTGGACACACCGATGAGCAGACATTTGTTTTGAAAGGTGTTTCCAGCGCTTAATGGTATGATACAACTCGCATGTTAGTTTGTATTGGAAAGGATGTTTCTTAAAGTAAGGGCAAACGATTTTAATCAAACGATGCGCATGTTCTGTTGTCAGGCCTCTGCAAATATGGTAATAGTTATGGCCTTATTTGACGCGTTTCACTGTATACCAGGATGGTTTCTCTAACTCCAGATTATATTCACATGATGATTGAACCTGTATTTATTTCTATACATTATCTGGAAACTGTGTTGCCGCGATATATCGCGAAAGGCGATATATCGCGATTAAATGTTTATATCGCGAAAGGCGAATCGCGAAATAAACGTATACGGATGTTAACAAAAATATACGGATTTTGGAAACCTTAATTTAGAAACGAACAAGGAATAAGCATACATTTAGGTATCTCATTAAATTAATTTACGGTTAAAGTTAAAACAGTTTCGCATTTTGCCTGAGAAAAATACATTTCCCCAGCCTTTCAGGTAAGATGCGCCACCTTTTCTTCTGCATGAAGGATATTCTTTGCAGTGGAAAATAACCTTTCAGAAGGAATGCATAATAATGCTGTTGAAGCTGGAATGCATAAGTACTTCCTTGCTAGTTTAGCTATGGTAGGGAAGTAGGTCTCATGATTTCTCCACCACAGCAATGGATCATCTTTTCTGAAATTGATTTCAGCTTCCTTAAGGTATCGGTCCAATTCATCTTGCAAATGCTGGAGATGATCATCACTTTGTACCTGTCCCTCTGCCTCTGAATCTTCTTTCTGACCAAACAGTAGATCAAAATCATCCTCCTCTGATGTTAATGCTGGTTTCTTTGCTGGTGGCTCTGAATCATTCTCTTCCTCTTCATCTGCTGCAAGATTCAAACCAGAAACATTAATCATTTCAGTATGCGACTGACAAATAACTCTTTTCTTATCAGCAGGGTTCAACCAAGACAGGCTTTTATGTCCTGGATGCGTTAGTGCATTAGTAGATACCTCCTGTTCGAGGTGTTATTCCCGTGTCTGGAAACCCATGCATAGCACATGTTGCAAACTACCCAGCAAGAACCAATCGCTTTTTTGTGCCATCCCAAACGGTACTTTTAAACACTTTGCGGTCAACCCTCGTCCTTGGTAGCAAGTAGAGTAGGTTTGTGGGATACGTTATCTTTAGTGGTAGCCATAACTATTCACCCCAACAATGAATAATCGAGCGATAATTGATCATGAATAATTTAATATATCGCGATAGACGATTAAAAATGAAGGTTATTTCGCGGCAACACTGACTGGAAATGTCTTCTAATCCACTTACTACAGCCCTTGATGCAGTTCATTAATAATTCATGAGCAACGAGGATGGCGACACGAATTTCCAGTCCATGTAATAATTAAGTGTCCTTGCTTAGACCAACATAACTCCTTATACGTATGTAAGGTCTGGGAACGAGACAAGCGGGCGACCAAAGGTGCATGCATTGCCTACTTACGATCGATAAACAATGGACTGGGGACCAGGAGATATAGATCTCGCGTACGCGCTGCCATTGCGTCATCAAAAAGTCACAATGCAAGTTAATAATGCTTTCAGTCATGTGGTACATATTAAATGCCTGTGTAACCGCATTCGTGTTGAATACACCCAATAGGTTCTCAACATTCAATCATAGATATTATACAACTACAATATCTATGGTACAATGCACTAAGAAGGATATCACGCCACAGCAGCCGGTACCTTCCACTTTTGACCAAATGAACATCTGCTTCTGAACTTAAACTGTGCGTACGCTACGTTCGGAAATCGCTCTTACTTCGTCCTACATCAATGCTAGTCAGACTCGCAAGTCAGACCTACTTCGTTATCCAAAGGCCGATAAACAAAAGAGGAGACCTGGTCCCCTGGCCATTGTTTATCGGCCTTTCAATAACGAAGTAGGTCTAGGTAGTAGCCATTGCGTTGGTTAGGTGACTTGCCAAACTTGGAGATTAGACACGAAGCCGCTCGTGACAGTCAAAGATGAGGAGGGGAGGGTAACGAACTCATCATACCTTTTTATTAAACACGTACGCTGTATTTCGTTGCGCAACCCAACCGAGGGCTCGAAACAGTTCAAGATTCGGATATGTTAATCGCACACAGACACTATGCTCACCGTCCATCTCTTGATCTTTCAAGCTACAGGAGTGTTAGTTGACGTAGCAACAGCAGCCTGGCGAAATAAGCGGTGTGAATGGCAACAGAAATTAAATATGTGCATGATGACGTCAGGACAAGGAGGAGTTGGCGTATGAAAGGAGCTTGGATCCAATTGGCCATGCGGCTGTTTTAAAGTTATCTCTAGATGTTGATGACTGGCTGATATTAGTAACATCAGCAGCATGAAAATCGGGATACTTAATCCTATAATTTTTCTTGATGTGAATTTGGTTCACTTGAATGTTTTTTGATTGATATACACTAAAATAAAAATCTGACAACGCACGTTTGTTACATAATTGTTTGTCAATTAGCATTCATAAACACTACGTATCACGTGACTTTTTGTTTTCACTACGATCTTGGATAGTAAACAAGTTACCATTTAAAGTTTTAGATGAATTTCTCTCTCGTTTGGTTATGAATTATTACGAATCGTAGTATATATAAAGAGTGGCCGTTTCCCCATCGTTTGCTCGAGTTGGATTTTTAGTTCGAAAAAAGGAAACGGTGTTTTCGATACAGACGCCAAAGTTTTGTGTTAGGTCAGCCATTTCGCTTTGCGCGATTCCTATGTCCCAGAAATCAAAATAAATAAGTTTCAAAATGCTTAAAAAAATCCCAGGATTTGCATCAGTGCAGATATGTCCAAACCGTCTTCAAAAACCACTCATCTGCACGCATTTACAGTGATTGTTGGGTGCCGTCGGAAAATGTCCTAATTATACAAGAGAGGTGTAATATCACCTGGAACTGGATGTGACTTCAGCCTGCCCTTCTGTTGGGGCAATGACAGTGACATGCCCACTGAGTGTGCGAATGTGAGCGATATCCGATATCAGGTTAGCGTTGTATCCATGCATGGTGTTTGGTATGTAGTTGTCATTGAATTATTATCACGAACCGTAAATAAATCTATTGAATTAAAACACAAAACGTACATGTGGTTGAATGTACACACCTGTGTGCACACACGCAGCACACACACACACACACACACACACACACACACACACACACACACACACACACACACACACACACACACACACACACACCACACACACACACACACACACACACACACACACACACACACACACACACACACACACACACACACACACACACACACACACACACACACACACACACACACACACACTGGGCTTGTACCACTTACAGTGACTTTAGGTTCTCATTTCTCACAGTTTCCACAAAGTGTACATATGTATGAATGTACACACCTGTGTGCACACACACGTGCTTTGTAAATACAGTGTGAGAAATATCAACCCAATATCACTACAAGTGGTACAACCCTGTGTGTGTGTATGTGTGTGTGCATGTTTGTGTGCACAAGTATGTGCATTCATACACATGTACGATTTGTAAAAAACAGTGTGAGAAAAATGAACCCAATTGTCACAGTCCCTGTGTGTGTGTGTGTGTGTTGGCATGGGCTTGTGTGTGTGTGTGTGTGCACAGATGTGTACATACATGCGCATGTAGGTGCTTTGTAAAACCACTGCAAGAAATAAGAACCCAAAGTTACTGCATGTACAAGCCCAGTCTCTGGTGTGTGTGTGTGTGTGTTTGTGTGTGTGTGTGTGTGTGTGTGTGTGTGTGTGTGTGTGTGTGTGTGTGTGTGTGTGTGTGTGTGTGTGTTGGCATGGGCATGTGTGTGTGTATGTGTGTGTGTGTTGGCATGGGCTTGTGTGTGTGTGTGCACAGATGTGTACATACATGCACATGTAGGTGCTTTGAAAAAACAGTGTAAGAAATAAGAACCCAAAGTCACTGCATGTACAAGCCCAGTCTGTGTGTGTGTATGTGTGTGTGTGTTGTGTGTGTGTATGTGTGTGTGTGTGTGTGTGTGTGTGTGTGTGTGTGTGTGTGTGTGTGTGTGTGTGTGTGTGTGTGTGTGTGTGTGTGTGCGTGCGTGCGTGCATGCATGTATTGATCCACCTACAGTCATGTTGATCAACGGGCCACCCCCTTTATCAAACGTCCGTCTGGTTGATGAACTGGCCGTCCCTTTGATCAACCAACTGTCCCTATTGATTAACCGGACGAGTCATTATTCTTAATACAAAACAGGTGAGCCGGTTGGTCAACCGGAGGGCCCGTTGATCATCTGGTAGTCCGGTTGACCAACTGGACACCGGTTGAGCATCCGTACAGAACATGTATGATCTGTGATTGTAAATGTAACTTGCATAAACCCTTATGAGTGGTAATTTTGTTTTTTCGCTGTAGGTTGTTTTGATTCTCAAGGCCTGTCACAACACAAGTGCAATCTGAACAATGATGCCCGGAAGAGAAAGCACTCAACATTGCCAAACGAATGTTGACACAAACTTTTATGTCCTAAGAATTTCGAGGATGGCCCAGCCTTTAGCGTGTTTGATACTTCGAAGAGTGTAAGTAAGTATTCACGTTTGCTTGGAGTTTAGAGGTAGCTATAGCAACATAGAGTTGGGTGTGGCATTTTCTCTTTCTGTTGCATAATTTCATATTCTTTTCCATAGCATGTACCTGCATGCGGTGTATCATTTGAAAGGAAATGAGATAAGATACATTTATTCAACTCTGCTCTGCCTACATGCAAAACCCAGATAAGCAAATTACACACTTCATTTAAATGGCATGGCATAAATGGTAATCATACTATAATACATCATTTATCCCCCGCCCCGCCCTTAGATGCGTGATGCAGACCTTAACCGATTCATGCCCGTACCCAGGGAGGGTACGCTGAGTGGACTTTGTGTTGTGTGTGGGTGCATACATGGTTGTACGCTGAGTATACTTAGGGATGCGTTGGTAGCAAACGCTGAATGTACGTATATTGTAATGTGTTGATAGCCGTGTATTTGCGCTGAGTGTCAGACCTTATCACACGCTGCATCCCTCCCTCTACATGAAGACTGTATGATATAGCTATTTAACTTTTGCTGTTAGTAACAATCACACGTTTACGGCCGTCTATACGTAATATCCACTGGCAATGTCGTGGAGTACTAACAGCAAAAGTTAAATAGCTATATCATACAGTCTTCATGTAGAGGGAGGGATGCAGCGTGTGATAAGGTCTGACACTCAGCGCAAATACACGGCTATCAACACATTACAATATACGTACATTCAGCGTTTGCTACCAACGCATCCCTAAGTATACTCAGCGTACAACCATGTATGCACCCACACACAACACAAAGTCCACTCAGCGTACAGCTATACATGTACCATGCAGCTACCTACATAACTGCATACAATACTAATGATCGTCTCTGGTTCAAAAGCGTTCACGTCGATCACAACTGCTTGCAAAACAAAACCTCACAAGATTACAAATATTTAGGCTAAATTCTCTCCCAAATATTCAGTCCACACCATGCGATACACACAGCAATTCGGCCGTCCGCAAGCGGGTGATTACAAAATACGTTTTCAGTCATGCATCCGTGCATATCACAAAGCGTGCACTCACGATTAACGTAGTCCCATTATTTCACCGCCCAATCCTGTGCGGGAATATCATTAAACGGCCATTTAACCCTCTCCTCACGTATGATTGTTTGACCTTTTTTAAGTTTACAACACGCCGAGGCTACAGCTGCAGTAGAGGACAGGTCCCACGAATTTTTAATTAAGGTATGTGAGGTCAAAAAAAGCTAGTTTTCTAATGCCTGAAACCGAAAACATTGTGCACTCGTTGTCGCTCAGGGGTCAGAACAAGGCTATAGCTAGTTGTATGTACTCACATTGGTCTGAGGCCTCACCACAGTGGTCTTCTTAGGGTGATGTGATTCGGAAGGGTGTGGCTATCTTCGGTGAGTAATTTGTCTCTAGATCTAATAATGGTATACACGTCACAGTGCAAAAAGTTAGAAATACGATACGGTATATTTTTGGTTATATTTGAGAATACGCCAAAATATACGCCTGAGTACTATATTTGAAATATAAGACGGCGTATATTCAAGAATGCGCAAGTGTTAAATACGTCACTGTTTATATAGATACAATTAAGTGTACAAAATATACCCCCGTAAGTATATTTATATCATACCACCGTGTATATTCAAGTTTCACATATTCTGTGTGTATATTTGTCTGCGAGTTATCAATTCTTGTATAAGCGTTCATAAGCATTTAATTACTAAGGAGCTGGCGCTTGCCTGTTACGGAAATTTAGGTCCGCCAAAAATTTTGGTCCTAGGAACAAAATTTTCTGGAAAAATTAGTCCGGGTGGGCCAATTTGCCTGAAAATTTTGATCCGTGTCCGAAAATTTTAGTCCTACCCTTTGCTTGCGCCTGCGCGTTCTCTACACGTGTCGAATCAAGGTGTTGTAAAGTCTTCAGAAAGCTGCTAGGATGGAAGGATCTTCGGATGTTGAGAGTGATCTTGTTGGCGAAGTGTTCGAGTATCTTCTCAGTGGCAAATATTGCGATGGAGCGTCAAAGGAAAGAAAGCGGACGATACGGAAAAAAGCTTTGAAGTTTTCAGTGTCGAGTAGAGGAGAGCTATTCTACAGGCAAAAAAGGAAGGGCAAGGCAAGTACCTTTTGCAGCGGTCTGTCGCGTAAAGCTATCAAACAAAAACGTAATGCATGTCTACTGGTATAGTTGTATTACTTGTATGTGAACTCACCATTCATAACTACTGTAAATGAGTTTATGTGATAGTTAGTCACTCTTGCCTCACTAGTCAGTATGTCTTTTACCGAATTGCTTTGTATTAGGTTTTCATACATCTCATCATTATTCACTCAGGTTTAACTACTCAACTTTGTTTTTCCCCTGCTGTGATTAGTTATCCAGAGTTTACTGCAATCAGTGCTAAGATGCGCTCCTTACTAATTGACAAACTAAATGCATTACAACAATTCATATTACTTTTCTATAGGGAGAAGTTTTACTTCGATACATTCAGAGTTCCAAGGAGCAACAGAAAATTGCTCTTTCCAGTCACATTGACCCCACATCTGGCCATATGGGGAAAAGCAGAACTCTTTTCAGAATTAAAGAGCGCTTTATGTGGCATGGAATGGTTAAAGATGTCAATAATCTGGTAGGGTTTTATGCTAACTCGATTTTTTTTATACAACAGTTTTTAACTGTTCTCTTTAGATATCAAAGTGTGATGTATGTCAGCGGATGAATCGCAAGCTAACAACTGGAGTACCACAACTACATCCCATATCAGTCAAAGCTCCTTGGTACATGATCGGCATAGACTTTATAGGCCCTGTAAGCCCTGAAGCTGAGGATGGCAGCAAGTACATCTTAACTGTTAGTGATTATTTCACTAAATGGGTAGAGGCAATCCCAACCATTGATAACAAAGCTGTCACAGTGGCAGCTGTACTTTTTAAGGCAAGTGTTGTATAATGCGAATACATGCAGCTTAATACCATATTTTTTTACATTGCGTTGATTTCAGATTTTCATGCGGATGGGTCTGCCTCGTGTTGTGGTGTCTGACAATGGTAGAGAGTTTGACAACAAACTTAATGATGAGATATGCAAAACTCTTGGGATAAAAAGACGATTAATAACACCCTATCACCCCCAGGTTGGTACACAAGTTCACATGCCTTATTTAAGGGTCAAGTTCTTTTATAATAGGAAATGTGCATGGATTGTAACATTTTAGCATTTCTGTGTTTAGCTTTGAAATGATGAAGTACATACACATGTTTGATGGGTGTGTTGTATGACATGTGTCAAACTTTTATATGTAGGCAAATGGCCTTACCGAACGCTTCAATCAAACATTGCAAAACATGTTGGCTAAATATGTGTCATCGAAAAAAGAACAATGGGGTTATTACATTGATTCATGTGTGTTTGCCTATAACACATCGAGGCAAGAAGCAACAAAGCATACTCCTTTCTCCCTTATGTTTTGTCGACAGCCAAACCTTCCGATTGACATTGAAATGCAGTCTGAGTCAGTAGAGGAACTCGTCAAACATTACGATGAAATAGTAGAGCCAGATCATGGAGAAAAATTTAAGGAACATATAAGTACATTGCAGGAAGTTGCAAAGAACATTAAAGTTGCTCAAATTAAGTATAAAAAGCAGTATGACAAAAAGCATGCCAAGCCTTCTGAGTTTTACATTGGACAGCTTGTTTTGAAGAAGGACTTCACTCGTAAAAAGACAAAGGGAGGGAAGCTAAGTTGTAGGTATGTGGGACCCTTTACAATAACTAGAGTGAAGTCAAGAGGGGTGTATGAATTATGTTCTGATGATGGAAAAGTGACAAGTGCAACTGGTGGTCATTTGAAAGTTTACAGAAAACCATTAGGTTCCGATGCTGATCATAGTTCCAATCCTACACATACTTCTGAGGATGATGGCAGCCTAAGCAATGATGGCAGTATCTCAGAAGACTACAGATCCACTGCAGATGATCACTTCCCTTTAAATGGTAAGATCATAATATGGTGTTTAAACCACTAATAATGTTGCCATTGAAGATTGTATTAGTAAATTAGAAGCTATAATAATGCAAGACTGGACAAAATATCTATACATGTAGTGTAATTATGTGCAGCAGTTGTAAACATTTTATATGGAATCCCTTTCTGGTCAACACTCAGGTGGACTGGGCCTTCAGTTACAGATGGGGGATGATGTGGCAGACAAAGCAGACAATAGTGCAGATGAGATGGGGGATGATGCTGCACAAACACCCCGTTCAGTGGCAGACAAAGCAGACAATAGTGCAGATGAGATGGGGGATGATGCTGCACAAAAACCCCGTTCAGTGGCAGACAAAGCAGACAATAGTGCAGATGAGATGGGGGATGATGCTGCACAAACACCCCGTTCAGTGGCAGACAAAGCAGACAATAGTGCAGATGGATCAATTATAGAGATATCCAATCATACTGTTGACACAGTATTGTACTTGCCAGTTTGCAGAGATTGGCAAAATAATATGTGCAGTGTCTTAGGACTTCAATTTGTCAAAGGGAATCGTGATCACAATGAAAAACCTTTGGATATTGCTCTGGACCAAGCTCCTAGTATACGTGGTCGCATTAAAGGTGATGGGAATTGCTTTTTTAGAGCTGTGGCTCAAGAAATAACTGGACGTCAAGAGGATCATGCAGAACTTAGGGTACTTGTCACATCATACATGGCTCACAATCCTGCTGAGCTGTCTTGTTACCTGACATCATCTGAAACAATGGGACAGTACTTGCGAACAACGAAGATGGATCAACAGAAAGTGTGGGCAACAGAAATTGAAATATATGGCACTGCCAATTTGCTTGGCACAACGATTTTTGTGTATTGTCCTTCAGGCACCAGCAACAAATGGTTGCGATTTGCACCAAAAGAATGCCATGATGACAACAGTCATGCAAGAGAGTGCCTTTATCTATGCAACCTTTCTCAGCACTTTGAAACTGTGAAGCGTATGCAACATATTGACCATTCAGATTAATTAAACTTTATTGCGTGAAGATAAAACCTTTAGTGTAAATCATTACAATAAAATGGGATGGGGGACCAAAATTTCTAGAGCGGACCATTATTTCGAAAAAACTGGTCCGGGGGGAACAAAATTTTCAATGAAAAAATTGGTCCCCAGGACCAAAATTACCGGGACCAAAATTCCAGTGACAGAGTATCACATCCAGCAAATTCGGATACACTGTAGGGTGTGCGGAAAACCAACCTCCATGCGAAAAATATAGAGCCACCATAGCCGCAAGGTCAATTGTAGATCCTAGCTCCCAACTCCTCCTTTCAATTACTAGTCCTGACGTCATCGTGCACATATTTAATTTTCTATTGCCATATTTTGCCAGGCTGCTGTTGCTGCGTCAACTAACACTCCTGTAGCTTGAAAGATCAAGAGATGGACGGTGAGCACAGTGTCTGTGTGCGATTTACATAGCTCCGAATCTTGAACTGTTTCGAGCCCTTGGTTGGGTTGCGCAAGTAAATAGAGCGTACGTGTTTATGATGAGTTCGTTACCCTCCTCCTCATCTTTGACTGTCACGAGCGGCTTCGTATCTAATCTGTTAGTTTGGCACGTCACCTTAACCAACGCAATGGCTAGTAGACCTACTAAAGGCCGATAAACAATGGACTGGGGACCAGGTCTCCTCCATTGTTTATCGGCCTTTGGATAACAAAGTGGGTCTGACTTGCGAGTCTGACTTTCGTAGCATTGATGTAGTAAGAGCGATTTCCGAACGTAGCGTACGCGCAGTTTACGTCAGAAGTTCATTTGGTCAAAAGTGGAGCGTACCGGACTACCGGCTGCTGTGGCGTGATATCCTTCTTATGTATAATATCTATGATTGTATGTTGAGAACCTATTGGGTGTGGCTGTGAGTATTCAACACGAAGCCACGCGGTTACGCAGGCATTTAATATGTACCACATGACTCAACTCATGAAAGCATTATTAACTTGCATTAATTGTGGCTTTTTGATGACGCAATGGCAGCGCGTACTCAGGGCTCCACCAGCTAAGTAGCTAATGAGGCAGGCTGGCTAATCTCTGGCTATTTAAAATTTTATTGGCTAACTGGCTAATATATAATATTGCTTGTATACATTACATTCAGCATGTGAGGACAAAAGTACAATAAACACACTCTATTCATCAAACTCAACATCTTGTACGTCCATTGGGAACTCTCTGACATACTGCCTTTTCACCAAATCGTGGTTCCAGCGGGTGCGGATGACTGCTTTAGTTATGACTGGAGATATTGATGAATGCACATCATCATGAAAGAGGCCCTCAGTAGAAAAGAACCGCTCAACTCCAGCTTCAGAGGCAGCACAACAGCTTAAAACGTAGTACAATACAAATAATGCAGGTATATCTGCTCCAATACTTTCCCAGTATGCTTTAAGGTTAAATGCATGTGCCTTTGAATCCTTCGATGGCTTAGGCAATTTATCACAATGCTTTAACTTTTTTTCAGCTATTTTGCTCTCCCTCAGAAAATGGGCTCTAGCAGTACGGATGGCTGTATCCCCAGTGGTAACATGCTTCATCAAATCTGAACGACAGCTGAGGATGAAATTAGTTTGCTTTTCGTCATCTGTTTGAGGATCAGAGGTGCGATATTCCTGTGGAAGACCAACAATATCTGCAAACTCCTGCCACTTCTTCCACTGACGCATAACAAGAATTTCTATTTCTCTGTTAGCATATCTTTGCAGATTTGGAAGGTTTACTGTCTCTGGCCACAAGATAAGACACAAATGGAACACTCCTGACTCTTCCATAAGTAGCTGTCGTTGTTTCATTTTTTTCTTCAAGTGCATTTGCTTCAGGGTGAAAACCTTTTTGACGCAGGTTGATCACAGTTTGTTTCACCTTAGTACAGATAGAGTACCAAAAGAATGAGAGATGGATTACGTTGGCTGAATCACGTTGCAATAGTTGCTCAACTAAATACAACTCAAACAATGCACTTCTGGCATACTCAAGCAACTGAAAGTCTGGCAAAATAAAATTTTCACTTTCCAAGTCATCTCAAGCAGCCATTGCTATCACATAATGTTGTAATTGCAGTATACGAGCTATACAAAGGAAGCCACTTGACCATTTGCGAGTATTGCATGGCAATATTACTTTCAAAACATTATGACCTGGAGTCTCCAGTTGGGCAGCAGACGAAGACGTTTGTGGTTTTTATGTTGTTTGCTGTATCTTTGGCTACCTTTATAGCTAAAGCAACTGAGGGAATTGCTTTTGCCAGATCCTCCATTAGCAATTCCAGGGTGTGACAACCACATGAAAATGAAGAAGCCATTTTAGGGACCCTTCAGTAATAGCTTGACTGATACCAGCATTTGGAGAAGCTTCATTGTCCACTGTAATAGAAGCAATGAATAAGCCATCTTTCTCCATCTTTTAAGTACTGCATCTGTAATGACTGTGTCATAATAACCTGTATCTAACGTGTCACCATCAGTATCTAAGAGATCCCAACAAAGGCATCTCCCATCCTTAAGTCAAAACACCCAAACCTATTAGCTTTCGGGAATTAACATCCTTTCCACCATCCAGCTCCAGTGATGCTACAGAATTGCTAAGGAGTTCCTTTACACGTTCACACAACTTGTTATCATACTCGATTATTGCAGTGGTGAGATCAGAATCTTTAAATCCCGGAGGAATGCTAGCTGAAAAAGCACTAATGAAATATGGATCCCGCAGGAGTTTGAACGACATACGCAGGTTCATACACCATGCTAGAGCAAGTTTTTCAACCTGAGTCTTTGCGCTGTCTGTACTTGGAGCAAGCATTGTTGTCAAGGCCATCTGTTTTTTTAAGCTTTGTTATCATTCGCTAGAACTTGTTATCGGCTACAATTTATCCCTGGCTAAAACCAATAAGGGGTGGCTACTGGCTGGCTAATCCTAATCTTAGCTGGTGGAGCCCTGCGCATACTATTTCTCCTGGTCCCCAGTCCATTGTTTATCGATCGTATGTAAAGAAAGTAGGCAATGCATGCACCTTTGGTCGCCCGCTAGTCTCGTTCCCAGGCCTTACATACGTATAAGGAGTGTTACATTTATGTTGGTCTAAGCGTGACACATGGTTTTGTGATTGAACAATACAGCAACGGTCCGATTCCGCGAAACGTACGTTGATTCCATTCAGCGATCAAACTATGATCCAATTCCGTCCCATACTGTATAGCTCAGGATCGTAAATATACTAAAGTCAGCACCAAAAACTAAATGTAATTTAAATCCTCTAAGATACCAACAGCACACCAAACGGCAGAACGCCTGCAGAGAAGCTAGGTGGCAATATTGGAAATATACTTTCGTAATGTTGGTACATGTACAAATTGCTTCGATTGCAAAACTGAATTGTTCTAAAGGATATCATTGCTTATTGCTGGCACTAATCTATCGTGTATTTGACTGCAGCCAGCAGTTTTATTACATTCATACAACCTGTGACCAGGTCTGATTTGACGTATGCTGCTAACATATCACCCATTAGGAACCACTAATTACCATTAATCAAGTCAGCAGAGCAAATTAGTATTTTCAGCAGAACTCAAATAAAGTAGGATTGATTCAGATAATATACAGCGTGTATGTACATGCACATCTACTACAGATGTAAAGTTCTGCAGTTTCACCATTTGAAATATATCCACCCTGAACAGCAGCCCCACCACAGAGTGGAATTCAGAGCACCCAAGAGCTCCAGGCATCAACATCAGTGATCAACAGAGATCCCAATGTGCAGCAATCTATTGCTTCACAGCAGCCTACACAGTTTCAGAACATTGCAGGACCAGTGCAGCCTTTCTATGGAAACCCAGCTGGCCAACCACTTTACTATGTACCAGGATATCCCTATCCACGCCAGGAATATGTACAGGATCCTGTCAAAATGGCATATGCAAACCTTCCCTCACAGTCACACCCAACATCTTTCACCCCGCAGCTTTATGGTGGAAATCTTTTGTCCACACCTCAGCAAGTATGTGCAATCTCTGTTGTACTAACATGTATGAATTATTCATTGCATTTGCAATTCTTACATGCTGCTAATATCAGCCAGTCATATTAGTCCAGCCAACCCCAGTCCCAATTTGTTCATCTGTTCGACCAACATCTGGAGATAACTACCTCACTCTGTCTGTTCTAATGACATTTTTGGTCCTCCTTGTTGGAGGCTGGCCGTCGCTTTTATGCACCATTTCTGCGTTATTGGTCTCATTCAATGTAAGTTAGTAGATTGCCGCATTTCTGTATCACTATTTCTTCTTCTTGATCAGGCAAAAGAAGAGGAAAAACGAGGTAACATCGCAGCTGCCAGGACAAAGGCTAACATTTCATTGGGCCTCAACATTGCTGCAGTTGTGTTCGTTGTGGTGGTATGGAGTGTTGTGGCCATTCCAGTAGCTGTGACCGTTAGTGCCCAAACATCAGCGAAAAGTCCGTACTGCTCTTCAGCTGCTTCCAGTCTGTACTATTGCTACCAGTCAAGTTGTTACATGTATAATTTTCATGGTCTGAGCTATAACTGCTACTACTCCACCTACTACTCTTACTCTGTTGCATCGAACTACTACTCAAGTGGATATTACTCCACCTATAACCAATGTGGTTTAAGCTACCAACTGATCTGTGTTTAAGCCTGAGCCAGATGCCAGCCAGTGTGAAATGCACATGATTATTATTATATTGCATTGACATGCAAGTAGTAGTACATAATCGCACGTAGTAATTTCTTGTTTGGTATTCTAGTGAAAGTGTCTGTGGCTCTTTATAGTGACCAACTTTACAAGAACATGCAATATATATCATGTACATTTGTTTGAAAAATAAAATCGGTGTTTCCGAGAAATTTGCATTACGGATATATTATAAAACGTTATGAAACGCATCGCGTTTGAATCGCACTATAACTTTTGAACGCTTAACGCTGTCGGCTTCCCATTTTCAACACCTCATACACCCCCCATTTCTGTATGTATGCTGTCTAGCACAAGCACAGTGCCGATGTTACGAGGTCCGATATCCCATGAGGTTCAAAACCTGCAACTTCAGGGTAGGAGCTTTCAAGTCGCATAATGCTTGTTGTTTAAATCGAACAAGAATACAGTAATGTGCAGTTTCATGTTGTTATATGTGGCAAAACGACGCTGTTGTAGAGAACAAAAGGGTACTGCCTGTCTTCGTACCCAGTCCCAGAATTATCCTCTGGCTACTCATGAATGGGACAGGAACACTTTTAATGAATGACAATTGCGCCAAGAGCTTCGCTGTTGTGATCAAAATAATCTGTAGCTATGTAATGGCAGTTGACTACCACTACCATCATTATAGTCATCCTAGCCATCATTAATTTTATCATCAGTTGTAGCCCCAACATGATTATTAGTAACCTTGGCATCACAACTGTTGCCACAACTGTTGCCATCTGTAGCACCACACCCTTCACCTCTTTGTGTATCACCATCATGATCATCACTCTTTCTATCACAATCACCATCAACACAATCATCTCCATAATCATTTTGAGATTGATTGGTATTATCGTCTTCACTAACAGCACTATTGCCGATGATGTCTTCTGCATACTCCACGACTGATACTATCGACAGTACATGACTTCAAAGGGTGTAAGTTTAGTAGCTTTTTGTACACTGGTTCAATACGCAAATAGGATAGCTGACAGATGCTCATCCCAGTCAGTTTGAGAGCTATTGTCGAGTTTAATAAGTGATGCTTGCAGTGCCTGATTGAATCATTCAGTTAAATCATTTGTTTGCGAGTGATGCACTATATATGTGATTGGTTCCTGTACATTGAAAGAGGACTACATTAACAAATTCTCTCCCTTGATCTGATATTACGACCTCACAACATCCTAGCCTATGCCCAAGAAAATGATGAATTTTTAAAAGTCATGCTACATGGAATATACTTACCTGCAGAAACACTCATACAGTGGCACTCCATGAGCAGACTTATCGTTAAGTGGTACAGCTTCCTACCACTTGCTAAAATAATCAACCAAAGTCACCACATACTTATTTCCATTTAAAGTTGTCTATGAGGTCAATACCAACCTGATGCCACACATTTGGAACAGGAGCAATTTTGCATTCATTTTGCGACACTGCTCACAGTGCTGAACAAACTTTCTGATCTCTTCGTAAATATTGTGCCAATAAAAACGACTTTAAACCTTCTCAATTGTTTTATCTCTGCCTAAATGGCACCATATACAGCCCAATCCATGGACACTGAAAAGTTATAAAGTTTATGCGTACATACCTTCTATTCCAGAATGGCATGACTCCAGTATCCGCCGTTTTTCACCGTCTGATCGCACGCAAATCTTCCACTTTGATGCCTCGTCGATGCCATCTTTCTTGTAGTATAACTTTCCTGCTTCAAACTTGAAATTTTTACATTTGCGTCTTATATTCCCTTTGTCATGCCCTTGGGGGTACTGGCTACTACGTAAATACGTCTCCACAGCAGTGAACTCACCATCCGCCATAGTAGCTCTCTTTAAGCGCACCCATAAAAGCCTGGTTTCTAGAATTCCAGCTGGAGAGTCATACATGCCTTGTGGGAGTCATTAGTGCCTTAGGCGTTAATGACTGGGCGAGTAATTTATGCCTGGGAGTCAATTATGCCTCTGACACCACTACATAATTCAGCAATGGAAAACACCCCACAGTCTTTACATCCATTCTGTTGCTAAATGTCAAGAGTTCGGATGATGAGAAGATTTCTCGTCAGGGATTTCATACATCTGTGCTACTTAATGAATTAATCTTTCACTCATAGAAGAAGCCAGGCTGTCCATCAATTAAACTTCTCAACATTTAGCTCCTATATGCTTGTAGTACATACCCTAGTGACTAGCTCCTACATGAACATAAAATTTAGCTGGGATTGTGCAAGTGGTTAATACATATAAAGTGTAGAGCTTACTTGCATGCGTGGTGCGGGATTTTTACAACAGGATTTGGAGTGTGTTGAAACTGAAGTATACCTTACCCATAACAGGGTTCTGGAGTCCATTAACATTTGGAGAGCTTTTTATCAAAAGCATTTGGCCCGCATGGATAATTGCATCAGAAAGCTCATGACCATTAAACAGATCATATTCATCAATTTTATACAGACTTAAATGATCCATTCTTGACATTCTATTGTTTCAGGTGTAAGGGCATTTTCATCAACCACAATTAACTCATGCATCTTCTGAGAATGAGAAAGACTTAGCTGATTGCAACTGAGATGATCGATGATGATGTTGCGGATTGGCCCTTTGTGGTGATACAGATTTGTTTGTAGTATGATACTCTGTTAGTCGAGATACATTGACTGCATTCTTCTGATCAGAGTTTTTCCTGTCTTTGGATTGTATAAGCGATACACACCCTGTGTGTCTGTATGTGTGTCTGTGCGTCTACATGCGTTTCTCTGTGTGTGTCTGTGTGTGTTGTCTTTGTGTAAGTGCATGTGTGTGTGTGTGTGTATGTGTGTGTGTGCATTTGCATGCTTCTGTATGTGTGTTACCCTGTGCATGTGTATTAACCTGTGTGATACAAATCCACTCGACGATCCAAAGGTCCGGACCATTCGAATTCCTTTATGCAATTACCTAGTTTGACCCCACTCTACCCATCCATTGCCATGCCAACTAAATGAGTGTCCCTGTGTTTATTTCTGTGTTTGTGTGTGTGTTTGTACAGTGTACATGTGTCTGTGTGTGTGCATTTGCAAGCTTTCTATATGTGAGTTACCATGTGCATGTGTGCGATAAAAATTGACCCTACCGGTCATGACCATTGGTCGATGCAATTCCCTAGTTTGACCCCGCTCTACCTATTCATTGCCATGCACACTACAGGAGTACCCACGTGTTTCTTTCTGTGTTTCTTTATGTTTGTGTGTGTGTGTGTGTGTGTCTGTATGTGTGTTTGTATGTGTCCATGTGCGTGTGTCTGTGTGTGTGCATTTGTATGTGTTCTGTATCTTCGATACACACAAAAATAAATAAAATTGGAGTGCCATTTATTGCTGTTATCATATTTATTAGACCTATTATATTTCAATGTGTGTATGGGTGTGTGTGTATGTGTGTGTATATGTGTGTGTGTATGGTGTGTGTGTGTATGGGGTTGTGTATGGGTGTGTGTGAGTATATGGGGTGTGTATGGTGTGTGTGTATGAGGCATGTGTATGAGGTGTGTGTATGGGCGTTGTGCTCTATTAAAGTGGTATCTGCGTGTTTGTGTGTGCATGTGAGCACAGATAATAGAGGAGAGGGATTGGCAATCAACACCAATCAACGCGTGCACTCCGTGAAGTTTTGGTGCCCAGGCCATTCTTGATTAAAATGGCGGTTTCAACAGGTGCGCTTTGTGGGTTTCTTACTTAATATTTTCATGGAGATGACTTACTTGCAGCACTAAACAGCATCATTAAGCACGATAGTATATCGTCACTTAAAAATGATTATACATCAGGTAAAGTGAGCAAGTATTTTATCAGCTCTACCAATAAAGTTACTGTAAAAATAAGAACACATATTTATGTATGCACGAATATACAAATATATCGCACTTAGCAGTGATTTTAATCCCCAAACGTGTCTCAGGACTCAGCAGCATGCTTTGGTTTTGTTTGTCAGAGTAACCAACTCTAGATTTGACAGATTTATTCCATTGCTCAAGATAATAAAATCCTGAAGCCATTTCAATCTAAAATCGTCAGGGGATCTGTAAGGTTCTTTAAATGGTGTTCTTTCCTTTCTCCCACTATCATAATTTGTTACATTTAAGCAATCAAAGAACTTATCAAAGTTCTCAATAAACTTCACAGTCTCCTCAACTTCCGAGCTGTGGGTTGTTCTGATAGCTTTTGCAACGGTTGCACTTAGAAAATTATAGAATTTTATATACAAGTACCGTAAAGTACCACGAATAAGCCCCCCCCCCCCCCCTCCGCCCCCAACAATAAAAAATGGCTCGTGTTTAAACGTCCGTATCTTCGTAATCGCGAACGCTTCTGCGTATCTTTTTACATAATCATGTACGGGTACCATTTCTGTTTCTGAAATGCTGAATACATTTGAGGAGACTTTCGAGGTTACAGAGATGCGCACGTTTAAACACGAGCCATTTTTTATTGTTGGGGGCGGAGGGGGGGGGGGCTTATTCGTGGTACTTTACGGTAAATAAAAACATTCTCTAGGAGAAAGTTGGTGGCATATAGGATTTGATGGCAATTTGTGGTGTAAAAAGCAAGGAAACAAGGTCTTATCAGAAAGGAAAATGTAATAGTCCTATATTAAGCACATTTCTAGAGCATGTGTTGTTTCTGTGCTAAATATAGGACTATTACATTTTCCCTTCTGATAAGACCTTGTTTCCTTGCTTTTTACACCACCAATTGCCATCAAATCCTATATGCCACCAACTTTCTCCTAGAGAATGTTTTTATTTACTTGTTTCATTGATTTTTTTCTATGTACAACGGGTTGTGTGACATCATGTGTGTGCCATTTGCTAAGACATGTAGAACTATGAACGAAGCTAAGCGATCCGATATCAGAACTAAAGTTTTAGTTAAAGGCGGGATGCGTGTTTGAATCATTCGTGAAATCTTTCCTTGCTGTACTTAGACCGACCATTATCATTAGCGCATTTGGCATAATTATTTAATAACATTAACATTAGTAGTTATACATATATATTGTCCGAATAATGGTTCACATTATGGTCTCGTCCTTCACCGCCTCTTCCACGTCGCCCTCTTCCTTCTCTTACATATCCTTGTTCTCTATCTCTCCCATCTCGTCCTCTTCCACCTCATCCTCTATCTCCTCGTCCTCGTCGTCTGCCATCTCGGCCTCGTCCTGGATGTGGCGAAGGTGGTGTTGGATGTGGCGAAGGTGGTGCTGGACGTGGGGAAGGTGGTGCTGGATGTGGCGAAGGTGGTGCTGGATGTGGGGAAGGTGGTGTTGGATGTGGCGAAGGTGGTGCTGGATGTGGCGAAGGTGGTGCTGGACGTGGCGAAGGTGGTGCTGGACGTGGCGAAGGTGGTGCTGGACGTGGCGAAGGGGTGTTGGATGTGGCGAAGGTGGTGCTGGACGTGGGGAATGTGGTGTTGGATGTGGCGAAGGTGGTGCTGGATGTGGCGAAGGTGGTGCTGGACGTGGCAAAGGTGGTGCTGGACGTGGCGAAGGTGGTGTTGGATGTGGCGAAGGTGGTGCTGGATGTGGCGAAGGTGGTGCTGGATGTGGCGAAGGTGGTGCTGGACGTGGGGAAGGTGGTGCTGGACGTGGGGAAGGTGGTGCTGGATGTGGCAAAGGTGGTGCTGGATGTGGCGAAGGTGGTGTTGGACGTGGGGAAGGTGGTGCTGGACGTGGGGAAGGTGGTGCTGGACGGGGTCCAGCACTGCCATCATCTTCGCCATCTCCCCATCACCACCGCCTTCTAAAATCCGCTCTATTTCCATCACTCTCGTGATGAAAATCCGCTCTATTTCCATCACTCTCGTGATGACGTGCTCCATATGCTGCGATGTGAGCATGTGCAGAACTGGTACACACCTTTTGTGCTAACCATGGGTGCATCTTGCAAAAGACTGAACTAGTAAAGTGCCATTCTTAAGAATAGCCTTTTCGAGGCCACCCTTATACTCGCTTAGTACGATATCCTTTGGTTCGTACAGAGAGTAGCTACAGTGAAAAAGGAAGTGCGTACATGCAACATTATGTATGTGCTAAACTATATACACCAAGGCTTGAAAGTTATACTCTTACATGCAACAGTTGCCCACTAAAATAGTTTCATGCCTATGTAAACTGAAGCCATTTTGATTCAATGCACAGATGATATCAGCAATCTAAGGTAAGAGAAGGTTCCTACATTTACATACCTTTGAATAACATTGTCGCTAGTACTTTTTCGATGGCCTCGTTGGTTTTGCACGGTACGTCGGTACTACGCTTAGCCTTCCCGTACCGCACTCTCTTCGCCAAGCGAGCACATTCAGGACTCTCCCAATAACGTTTCCTTTAGCGGACCGTTTCTTTTCTGGGTCTGCTTTATAACGTTCGCGTTCAGCGGTCTGTTTCTTTTCTGGGTCTGCTTGATACCGCTCGCGTTCAGCGGTCTGTTTCTTTTCTGGCTCTGCTTGATAGCTTTCGCGTTTAGCTGATGACCGTTTCTTTTCTGGGTCTGCACGATACCGCTCGCGTTCAGCGTCTGTTTCTTTCTGGTTCTGCTTGATATGCTTGGTCTGCTTTGTAGGATGCCCGTGCCGATTCTAAAACATCGTCTCGAACTTCAAGGTATTTCGCACGTCGTTTCGCTCGTTTCTTTTTCTGACGTGAAGGAATTTGAGGAAAACAACTTCACAGGTTTCACGCCAAAACGCCGATTGAATCACCGAAGAGTTTTTCGTTGTTCGCTTTATACATACACTGTACCGCGTGCATTTATGCTTTAGTATCTAATTATACGTCTTACATAAGACGTATAATTAGATATACGTCTTAAATAGGCCGTATAGTCGTATAGTCGATTGTTTATCAATATATATTTGATCCATAAAGGACCTCTTCCAGCCAATTCTGAAGCTATTGGTGAAAATTACATCGTTTAAAAGTGTTCCTATCCCGAGTTATGCATTGCCAAGAAGAAGAAGAAGGAGGACCCGCCCATTGTTCCGGGACTGGGTACGAGGACGGACAGTACCCTTTTGTTCTCTACAACCACGCGGTTCTACGACATGAAACAAAAACGAAACTGCTCATTTTTACTTATAGATCGATTGCTAAAACAAGCTAAACGATCCGATCATCGGGAGTCTTGTTACAGACGGGTCGCGTATTTTTAATTATATTCATAGCCTGGGTCAAATCCTATATGGGAGTTTCTAACGAAACTTCCGATATCTCGTATATGCACCGTAAATTGATGATCCCAACATAAATTGACTATACAACAACAGGTTCAATTGATTTTAATTAAATAAATACATGTACAACAAAGAATACATATATAATTGATGTCTTTACACGCTATGACGATCGAGCAGGTTGTCTGGTTCAGACAAACTAAACAAATAAATAAATAAAAAACATAGAGGTCAGGTTACAGTATAAGACATGTCTGACCTTAAATCTTGGTACAGCCATCACGTTCGCGTGCAAAGCAGACTAGACCATACTGTAACTATAGCAATGTCAAATGTACTGGTCGTCAATCTTACCTGGAAAGCTTGGTAGGGCATGTCCATTTAGTCTTATGAACTTTCAGAAATAAAATAGGGGGTGTATTTGAACGTGAAAAGGGATTAAGATGTACCCTCGATTCCTTAAGCAGTGGCCCATACAGTGATGTAGCGTACGCTGTAGTAGCTGGGTAGCAAGCGGTAGTAGAATTTTGCTTAGCATTGAAACAAAACCCTACAGGTGCAATACATGATCTTCATGGCAAACAGTCTGGTCCAAGTCACATGATTCCCTCCATGGCAACCTTTGATGATGTACAAGGGAAAACAGCCATCAGGAGTGCCTGTGTACGAAAATGAAACCCCACCGCTCGATGAGATCACACCCGTCACATGATCTCCATGGAGACTACACATCCAAGTCACATGATCCCCCACCTTTGAAAGGGTAAACAGCCTTCAGGAGTGCCTGGGTGTACAAATTAAACAAAACCCTACAGATGCATCACATGATCTTCATGGCAACCAGTCTAGTCCAAGTCACATGATTCCCACCATGGCAACCACTGATGATGTAAAAGGGTAGCTGTGGAAATATAAAGAATATTAGCCTATGTGCAAGATTATTGAGTTAACTTAAAAGTGCAATATCACTCAGTGCCAACTCCTCACCCTCTAAAACCTTGTCTGCGTCAGGACTTTTCTCTGTTGTCTCTACCTTTACCAATATGTGTTTCCTACCCTCTCCCTCTCAGACTACTTGCTTCTCCCTCCCACTTTCAATATAGCCTCTCCCTCCCATTCACCTGCTTGTCAACACGCCATGTAGTGGTACACATCTATACTACCTTACATAAACATATACAATAAAGTGTAACCCACATACGCTTTAGTAAGAGTTACAAGGAAGAGCAGATAAAAAAATGTGGCAAGCAAACTACAATGTACAAGATACAGATTAACAACCAACACAACCAATCTGTTCACATGCATGCTTTTACGTTAATAAGACTCAATAAGTACTGATAACTTTTGGCGGTGTAGCATGACATCAAAAGTTTGAAATAGATGCACTTGTTAAGCAGTTACAATTAGTAACATGAATCAAAATGGCAAAAGGAATAAGCACTCAGTCAGTGTACAGCAAAAATGATCAGTTACAGTAGTTGATCCAGTGTTGACTTGACACAAACAGCTAAGGTGGGTATTTATCCTGGATGCCTAGAATGTAGAACTGTCCAAACTTAAGGAATGCTAGAGAAGATTTAGGATACTCTATATTGAAGGCAAAGTATGCTCCATACAAAGATTGACAGCCTCTCAACAAGTTGGCTTCTCTACCTGTATCTCTTGTTCATTAACAATAAAAATCTGTGAGACTGCAGAGTCATTATTGACTATCAGTATGTAGGAGAAGTTTTGTCCCACAGTTTGTACTGCCTGTTCTAATCTGTCAGGAAATATTTCCTCACCACAAAGCCCCTTAGTATCTAGAAAACTCACAGACGGCATTCGGAGAACAACGTTGATCAGTACTTTAATTCGCTCGCATATATCCTGGGCATAAGTAAGGCATTGAGTAGCTCTAAAAAGTTGCAGTTTGCTTAGTGTATTTGCTGTCCAAACACACACACACACACACACACACACAAACACATACATACACACATACACACATACAAACATATACATACACATACATACACACACATAAAAACACATACAACACACATACACACATACATACATATGTAGCACCTGCCATATACCTGATCTCAGCTGACTTGTGACATGTAGCGTCTGTCTGTCTAGTGGCATGTCTCACCTGACCTGCACATATCACATGCTGTGCATCCATTCTGTACCTATATAAGTGCATGCATTTGTACATGAACAAGCTCTTTGGCTGCTGACTCAACTTGTGTTATACATACATACACACACATAAAAACACACATACACACACAAACACACATACACACATACATGCACACACAAATTAATACAACAAGTGTAAACAAACAGAAGCCACATACATCTTAATCACAAGTGTTCATGTGCATGTATTGTTATTTATGCTGAAAAGTTTAACTGGTATTGTTTAATAAGGTATTTATCATCCAATATATGCAGCCAATCAACCAGAGCTATCTAACTTTAATACAAAACACTATGAATAAAATGTGTTAGAGCGATGACATCTTTTCGAGTCATCATTAATTAGTCAGTAAGTCATGTAGCAAAGATTATCTGTAACATGTCAATTAGCCTCTTTAAAATTACCTTCCTCATTTGTACACTTCTGTATCTCACTGAACTGAGCTGTAAGTATAGCAGAGATACTCTCCGACTTTCGGCCTCTTTCTTTGCCAGTCTGTACACTTTAGGAATCAACATTTTCCACCTCTCACTAACCACTTCCTCATTGTGCCAACAATAGCCACCAGTTCCCACCAAAGCTTAAGGGTACAAAATACTTCATGAAGATTGTGTCTATCAATATTTCTATGCATGTTCAGAACTCGTTTTGAATGACAAACACATGTAAGTGCATCACCTTTATATCTATTAATGCCTCTTACCCATCCTCCTAAAAACTTTTATTTCTTTCCTAGCTACCCCATCCTTTCTACTCCTCCCCACATTCCCCCCCCCCCCCCCCCCCCCCAGCCCACCCCATAAAGAATATCTGCATTAGTGGATGCCAGTCATTCCACCATGCCCCCTGGGCCCCTCCCCATCTTTCTTACACCTCCTCAATCCAATTCTCCTACCTTCCCAATCAACACTATCCGTCCTCCCCACCCTCCTTCCCCTCCAGCCTCCTCCCCTTACACCTCCTGTATCATCCTAACAGTCAAGCGTCCCTATCATCTTTATAGTACACCTTCTCTTGTCCTTCTCCTGCTTTACACAACAAAACAAGATAACCCCAATTGAATTACATTACCTTACATAATTATTTACATTGTCTTCAAGGCTGGAAACTTCTGCTGTACAGAACTGATTTGAGGCGCTTCTGCTATTATCCATTGCCTCCACAGTGCAAATGTGTCCTTCATCACTTTTCTTATCACCTTAGAGCTTCGATGAGGTTTCATCTATTCCACTAGCCTTATCTCAGCTTTCTACTCAAATGTGTCAGTATCATCTAATGAAATAAAGCAATCTATTCAACATGACTTGATGAATAAAATGAGCTCAAACCACCTTGTTCCTTTTTCTATATCATTATGCATACTTGTACACTCTGCACACTTCCTTCTTGTGCACTCCCCGCACTTGCACACTTCGTTCTTGTGCACTTCCTTCTTGTGCACTCCCCGCACTTGCACACTTCTTTCTTGTGCACTCGCTGATTCTGATCCAACTGAAGGCCGTCGTATGTTTCGAAACTTCATTCGTAACTGCTGCTTCCAAGTTCCCTGAAAAAATATATATATTGTTTCATTAATGCATAGGTTGTATTTATGTATACACTAAATTCAGATCACTTACATAGCCAGTTCCAATTGTGTCCTTTAAGGCCTTCGACGGCCTTTAAGGCTTCATACTTAGTGACTAGTTTCAGACACACAGCAGTATACTCCTACATAGAGGGACGAATCATGCACATCAAAAGTTTAAGTGCCAAAACCTTACAAAGTTATACCGGTATATATGTTACGCGCAAAGCGTGGATTTGCGTCCGGGATTGTTCTGCGCAAACCCTGGATCCATGGTTTGTGGTACAATCCATGGATTGGCCGCGCAATCCTAGGATTGCTCGTGCGCAAAGCATAGATTAGGACAATCCTGGGATTGCCCTGCGCAAAGCGTAAATCAGACAGATCTGTAATATATTAGCTATGGGTAACGAATAATGAGTACATCCACATTACATGCGTTTGCAGTACAAATAAAAGGCCTATGGTGTACAAATACAATTGTTCTCTACTAATAAGACACCGAGCACAGTGAACTGTGCAGTCATGCATGGTTCAGAATTTGGTCAGTTTCAATACATCTTGATCTTCATGTCTCTCTTTGTATACAGCTGCTTGCACGGCAAGCCTCCAATAATGCTACCGAATATGAAATACATTTCCCCTGAGATATCAATTTTTCCTCACCATCACCAGTATCTGCAGAAATATACGAGACAAATTATTACATCACGGTTATAATTGGCCTTGCATGTATAAATTACTCAATTTCATGCCAATCAGCCCAAGACTAATTTCCATTGATTAACTATCATTTCTCTTTCCTCAAGTCCTTGACTTTGAGGATGCTGGTTTGTCATCAAGAATGGTCAAGTCACCAGGCCAGTTCTTTACAAAATCAGCCATTAAAGTGCTCCCATTGAAATATTTTACATGGGTACTAACCTATATAGTATAGCCTCAAGTGTGTGTTAAAGTTGTGATTTTATCTACAAGGTTAATACTGCACTGATGATTGGATAGGTAGACCAATCCTGCTCTTCAGAACCAATCAGAGGAGAGGGGCAAGGAGGTGGCCTAGCTGGAAACCTTGCACCAAAATCAGTTAATTGCTTATATCTTATTTTACCCACTTTATAAAACCTGATGCTATATGATGGATTTTAGTGGCACTTACTAGATTTTGCTGTATATTTTTATGAGAACTGGAAAGGGGACACTTGCAGGCTCACAAACTGAATATCTGCACCCGTAGACCATGGAAGAGACTCAAAGAATGCTGAATCTATATTTGAAAAAACATACACACATACATGTATAACTACAATTTTATCTGCACAAATAATTGTTATTATTTTCTTTTTTATTCTTTTCTTTTTTTTTTTTGTAACATACGACCTCGTTGTTGACACTGTCATAAAAAATTCCACATACACCATTTTACTAACACGGCTAGCACGGTGGTGTTATTAGAATTCTGCAAAAGTGTGTGTTTTTTTAATAACGCAAAATACTTGTCACATGTTGCTATTAAATGCGGGCTGGTGATCAACAGAGCACATCACAGAGTCAGCGTACAGTGCAACTTCATCCAAAACTTCAAACGGTCGGTACTAGTCCCATTTATAAGCGCAGCTACCTAACAAACTAGCTCCCTGGTTTCTATTTTGACAAATACGGCTGTACCTTCAGTTTACCTACTTAAACTTCAAATTATGTAGCTGGCGCGGTACATATTGATAAAATAGCGGGCGCCCGTAAGCTGGATTCAAGCGAAGCCACTGGGCCTTTTACAACCATCACAGGAAAGTGTTCTATTGAGGGTAGGCCTATTAATCGATCCGCTCTTAATAATGCCTGCCACACAACATACCTTCTTAATAGGTTGAGACTGGCTAGACCGACAGTGTACACTCAACGGCTCTGTGTAGTCGATACAACTTTTGTGCCTTCGTTATAGTTGAACATTACGAGATACGCGAGTTGATTGGGTTAAAACAATCTCGAGATTGCGCAAGCAAATCATGGATCCAGGGTTTGCGCAGGACGATCCCGGGATTGCGCAAATCCACGCTTTGCGCGTAACATATACACTATGCATTGCAATGAATTTTCGCTGAATTGAAACGACTCACACATGTACCTCTGACGTTGGCTGCATAGTATACCGCATCATCTGAATCACTAGTGCAGTACTTTAGCCTAACAATATATATGTTCCAAAGCCATGTTTCTAGGGTGTGGTCTAAATAGAATCCAGATGGATTTTAATACACCGCGTGACTGCACAGCTGTGCTACTCTCTCTCAGCACAAAGCGGCATTGCAGGATAATAAACAAGCTTTCATGCTGCTTGCATCCAAATTAAAGTTAAGCTATGGTATAAGCATGCATACCAATATTACTTGAGTAGACCTATCGTATACATGTAAACACCACGGTGCACACATAAACACTGCATGCAAGCCTTCATAAACACAGCGAGGCTGTATACCATAATTGTAAAAATGCACTAGCTGCACGATACCGGTAGTCTTGTAATCCACACCGACGAACGGGCCAAGGCCAGCCTACTAATATGTTAGACGCTTATAGTTCTGGTACGTTCTGTGCGTGCTACCTTTAAGATAACATTTGGCTTTAAAGTCCAATCCAATAGCTGCAATTGATTATAGTTCAACTACGAAGTCACAGCTGCCATATCATCTCGCAAACCACGCCTGCAATCTGCCAAAAAGTAATTACAAACCAGCAAGACTAGACGGTAATTCAGGGTTGTGACAACACACCATTAAAATGTCCTAACACCCCACTATTGGTGGGGTATGCTGCTAACACCCTAGCATAGTCTGTCAATGTCAGCTGAACACCCTTGTGTGTTGCCATAACACTCCAACACTCCTCAAACCTAACACCCCTCGGGCCTTTTTTTTAACAGTGTACACTTTACCTTCTGACACTACCAATTGCCTTCAAATCCTATATATACATGTATGCCACCAACTTTCTTGTAGAGAATGTTTTTAGTTCTTGTATACATACCATGGCCAGCGGAGCCCAGCAGGCAACCCAGGCAATTGCCTGGGTAGATTTTTGGGCTTAAAAAATAATAAATGAATAAATATATGTCCCATCCGATCACGTGATTGCAATGGCGGCGAAAGTGACAAATGAGTCCGAAATTGCTCTTTCAGAACAACCAAACCAGCCTGCAAGTTTTGCTATTCCAATGCGTAATTTTGGCAGTTAGTCAATGTGCTTTTCAATCAGCATGGTTTGTAACGTGGAAATGGCTTCATTATTGTGAAGCTGACGATCGTGTGTTGTGCCACACATGCGCATACGTTTTCAAGGAGTATGAGTTAGTATTTGAGTGGCATCCATGCAATGATATCCGATTATATTGCAAAGCTATACGTACTATTAAAAAACAACCTAGTTTCATGTATCAATTACATATACTTAAAAAGCTTCCGCGCTTCGCGCGGGAGGGGGCACTTCCCCCTAACGCTCCCTCCCCCGACTTGGCACACCTCCTCTTGCCTTGGGTTGAATTTTAGACCTTCCGCCGGCTCTGCATACATGTACATGCTCACAAAGCGAGAATTACCTGCATGCCTCACCATTCATGTAGTGTAGTGTGTTATATTGTGCATGTTGATCAAAATCACCATGCAAGTGCAAGCATGTATAACCCCATAGTCATACAAATATGCGGTCACGATTTTGTGTGTCCATTACAACCTGCTGGCACCGTGTGTTGCAACAACTCATAACTGACTGGCAAAACCGGGGGGCGGGGGGGGGGGGGGGGGGGGAGTGAACAGGTATGATATACTACACTGACCTGGGCTATGCATTCTTGTTCTTGGAGTATTGAAGTGATGCTTCAGTGAAGTGAAGTGAAGTGAAGTGAATAATGGGGTTCTTTAGCCCGTGTAAGAGGGAACATAAATACTTTGTACATGTATACTATGTGGTCATAAGTGCAGCAAGCAAATGCATTGCATCATAGAGCCATGACTGATCAACACATTTTTGCATGCAATTATGCATGAATGGTGTAATGGTGCATACATGTCGTCTGCCAACACCCATACATGTATATGTCACCCTTGTGTGTTGCCATAACACTCCCTGGGCTGTAACACCCCACAAGCCTATAACCCCTTGGCCGTGTTTTTTAACAGTATACCGTTGCCATTTCGCAACCCGTTTCTTTTCTGACTCTGCTTGATTCATTTCACGTCCAGCGGTTCTTTTCGTTTCTGGTTCGCCCGACTTCAAGTTTTTACGTTTAGCGGCCATTTCTTTTCAGGTTCTGCTTTATTCTTCTCTCGTTCAGCGATTCGTTTCTTTTCAGGTTTTGCTCTCCGCTTGGTCCATTGTTTTCCGTAAAGTTAAAATAGCATACACATTTGCTACTGGCTCCTTATACATGTAGTATCGTATTTGGTAAGGACACAATTCCAAACTAGCTAGTTGTGTACCAGGAAATCTGTCAGAACCCAAATCTTACATGTATTTGATAGTCAACTGCCATTACATAGCTCGAGATTATTTTGATCACAAAATCGAAGCTCTTGGCGCAATTGTCATTCTTTAAAAGTGTTCCTGTCCCATGAGTGGCCAAGAGGATAATTCTGGGACTGGGTACGACGACAGGCAGTACCCTTTTTTTCTCTGCAACAGCGCCGTTTTGCCACATATAACAACACGAAACTGCTCATTTCTGTATTGTCGTTCGATTTAAACAACAAGCATGCATTATGCGATTTGAAAGCTCCTACCCTGAAGTTGTGGAGGTTTTGAACCTCATGGGGGGGTATCGGACCTCGCAACGTCGGCACTGTGCTTGTGCAAGACACCAAATAATGCATACATGCAGAAATGGGGGTAGTATGACGTGTTGAAAATAGGAAGCCTCCAGCGTTAACCGTTCGAAAGTTATAGTACGATTCAAACGCGATTCATATTCATAACGTTTAATAATATATCCATGATGCAAATCTCTAGGAAACTGTCCCTGACGTATATAACATGTTCTTGTAAAGTTGGTCACTATAAAGAGCCACAGACACTTTCACTAGAACACCAAAAAGGAATTACTACTTGCGATTATATGTGCTACTGTTTCACGTATATCTGCCTACACTGCATGTCATGTAATATATTAATAATCACGTGCATTTCACACTGGCTGGCATCTGGCTCAGGCTTACACACAGATCAGTTGGTAGCTTGAATCACATTGATAGTAGGTGGAGTAACCCCCATTTGAGTAGTAGTTCGATGCAGCAGAGTAAGAGTAGGAGCTGGAGTTGTAGCAGAAACTGTAGTAGTACAGATAATGAAAATACAAGGTACAATTTGACTGGTAGCAATAGTATAGACTGGAAGCAGCTGAATAACATTTCGCTGATGTTTGGGTCACAGCTACTGGAATGGCCACAGCACTCCATACCACTGCAACGAACACAATTGCAGCAATGTTGAGGCCCAATGATATGTTAGCCCTTGTCCTGGCAGCCGCGATGTTACCTCGTTTTTCTTCTTCCTTTGCCTGATCAAGTAGAAATAGTGAGTGATATAGAAATGCAGCAATCTGCTAACTTACATTGAATGAGACGAATAACGCAGAAATGGTGCATGAAAGCGACGGCCAGCCTCCAACAAGGAGGACCACAAATGTCATTAGAACAGACAGAGTGAGGTAGTTATCTCCAGATGTTGGTCGAACAGGTAAACTAATTCTAATAACTGGGGTCGGCTGGACTAATATGACTGGCTGATATTAGTAACATCAGCAGCATGTAAAAATTGCAAATGAAATGAATAATTCATACACGTTAGTACAACAGAGATTGCACGTACTTGCTGAGGTATGGACAAAAGCCGGGTGAAAGATGTTGGATGATCCTGAGCTATACAGTATGGGACGGAATTGGATCATAGTTTGATCGCTGAATGGAATCAACGTACGTTTCGCGGAATCGGACCGTTGCTCAATCACAAATTAAACCACGCGTCACGCTTACAGTGGAAACCATCACACTTGCTCCTATAATTTTTCTGTGTTGTAAACTTCTTTACTTGAATTTATTTCAGTAACAGAAGGCTAAAATGCAAATCTGGAAACTCACATTTAGTGCACAACTATCTAGCAATATATATTGAAAGTAAAAAAGCATCACGTGATTATTTGTTTTTGCTATTAATTCTTGTATTGACCACAGTACTAAAATAGTTGCAAGTTGATTTTCTCCCCGTGTAGGCAATGAATCATAACCAAAATTGCAGTATAACTAAAGAGCAAGTAGTTACAACCTTTGGCCGCGGCGGTTTTCAAGTCCGGTAAATAGTTATGGTTTTATCGAGATAGAAGTGCGTTTTTAGTTACTAAAAGCTTAGGGATGCCGTTTTGTAGGACGCTCTTTCTACGTGAAAGAATTGGTTTCACGAGTAGTCAAATGGTAGGTCTATCGCAAAACCGCTCTTATGAGGTAATAGCCCCTACTTTGCCGCTGAAAAAGTCTTATTAAACACGAATGGCTGAAAACCACCGCCATTTCTGCAATTCTTCAATGAATCGCATTTGAAACGTGACACTTTCCCTATGAATATTATTGTTATTATTAAAATTATCGCGTTGTTGATATATTTAACGAAGTTGTCATTGGAGAGTGCGAAAATGGTTCTTTTCAAAACCTAGCTAGCCATGCTGCCTCTTCCAGCCGTCGCAAAGAGCGGCTAGTAAGTCTGCAGCATCAACTTGGAAAGATCTCAAGGCGCGTCGAAGACCGAGAAGAAACTCTGCAGCTCGAGGTGGAACAAGCGACCTAGCAACATCGATACGATGAAAGCGACAAAGAGGACCCGATCAGCTATCGAAGAAGCTGCCAACAAGGAGTTCCAATCGTTGAGTGAATTTCTGCCCAATTACCGGACACCTCTTTACTGTACATGAGCTGATTGAAAACATGTTGCTCACTCTGGCTTGGGCATCACTGGGTGATACGCTTTCTGACAGTTCCAGATAATACATTCGCAAGGCTAGTGTTCGAGCATCTGTGTCCGGTAGATTGGGCAGAAATTAACTCAAAGATTGGAACTCCTTGTTGGCAGCTTCTTCGATAGCTGATCGGGTCCTCTTTGTCGGTTTCATCGTATCGATGTTGCTAGGTCGCTTGTTCCCCCTCGCCTTGTTTTTAATAATAACAATAATATTCATAGGGAAAATGTCACGTTTCGAATGCGATTCATTGAAGAATTGCAGAAATGGCGGTGGTTTTCAGCCATTCGTGTTTAATAAGACTTTTTCAGCGGCAAAGTAGAGGTTATTACCTCATAAGAGAGGCTTTGCGATAGACACTACTCGTGAAACCAATTCTTTCAACGTAGAAAGAGCGTCCTACAAAAAGGCATCCCTAAGCTTTTAGTAACTAAAAACGCACTTCTATCCATAACTATTTACCGGACTTGAAAACCGCCACGGCCGAAGGTTGTAACTACTTGCTCTTTAGTTATACTGCAAATTTGGTTATGATTCATTGCCTACACGGGGAGAAATTCAACTTGCAACTATTTTAGTACTGTGGTCAATACAAGAATTAATTAAAAAAACTAATAATCACGGGATGCCTTTTTACTTTCAATCTATATTGCTAGATAGTTGTGCACTAAATGCGAGGTTTCAGATTTGCATTTTAGCCTTCTATTAAATTCAAGTAAAGAAGTTTACAACACAGAAAAATTATAGGAGCAAGTGTGATGGTTTCCACTGTAGACCAAGGACACTTAATTATTACATGGACTAGAAACCACCACGTAACGTAATACTATAAATTGTCGCAATCCTCGTTGCCCCTCGTTCCCAACCTTTTTGGACAAGCAAAGGCTTTTGTGATGTTGTCTTAGCTTTGGAGTTACAGAAAGCTGATCTTTTGTTGAGGTAAACCCGTTATAAGTCTTAATGATTACGTTAACATACGGGCCTTAGCTTCTTCGTGCATGTTTGCCTTGCTACGCTACTTTGGTTAGGCTCCTGGACACACCGATGAGCAGACATTTGTTTTGAAAGGTGTTTCCAGCGCTTAATGGTATGATACAACTCGCATGTTAGTTTGTATTGGAAAGGATGTTTCTTAAAGTAAGGGCAAACGATTTTAATCAAACGATGCGCATGTTCTGTTGTCAGGCCTCTGCAAATATGGTAATAGTTATGGCCTTATTTGACGTTTCACTGTATACCAGGATGGTTTCTCTAACTCCAGATTATATTCACATGATGATTGAACCTGTATTTATTTCTATACATTATCTGGAAACTGTGTTGCCGCGATATATCGCGAAAGGCGATATATCGCGATTAAATGTTTATATCGCGAAAGACGAATCGCGAAATAAACGTATACGGATGTTAACAAAAATATACGGATTTTGAAAACCTTAATTTAGAAACGAACAAGGAATAAGCATACATTTAGGTATCTCATTAAATTAATTTACGGTTAAAGTTAAAACAGTTTCGCATTTTGCCTGAGAAAAATACATTTCCCCAGCCTTTCAGGTAAGATGCGCCACCTTTTCTTCTGCATGAAGGATATTCTTTGCAGTGGAAAATAACCTTTCAGAAGGAATGCATAATAATGCTGTTGAAGCTGGAATGCATAAGTACATCCTTGCTAGTTTAGCTATGGTAGGGAAGTAGGTCTCATGATTTCTCCACCACAGCAATGGATGATCTTTTCTGAAATTGATTTCAGCTTCCTTAAGGTATCGGTCCAATTCATCTTGCAAATGCTGGAGATGATCATCACTTTGTACCTGTCCCTCTGCCTCTGAATCTTCTTTCTGACCAAACAGTAGATCAAAATCATCCTCCTCTGATGTTAATGCTGGTTTCTTTGCTGGTGGCTCTGAATCATTCTCTTCCTCTTCATCTGCTGCAAGATTCAAACCAGAAACATTAATCTTTCAGTATGCGACTGACAAATAACTCTTTTCTTATCAGCAGGGTTCAACCAAGACAGGCTTTTATGTCCTGGATGCGTTAGTGCATTAGTAGATACCTCCTGTTCGAGGTGTTATTCCCGTGTCTGGAAACCCATGCATAGCACATGTTGCAAACTACCCAGCAAGAACCAATCGCTTTTTTGTGCCATCCCAAAAGGTACTTTTAAACACTTTGCGGTCAACCCTCGTCCTTGGTAGCAAGTAGAGTAGGTTTGTGGGATACGTTATCTATAGTGGTAGCCATAACTATTCACCCCAACAATGAATAATCGAGCGATAATTAATCATGAATAATTTAATATATCGCGATAGACGATTAAAAATGAAGGTTATTTCGCGGCAACACTGACTGGAAATGTCTTCTAATCCACTTACTACAGCCCTTGATGCAGTTCATTAATAATTCATGAGCAACGAGGATGGCGACACGAATTTCCAGTCCATGTAATAATTAAGTGTCCTTGCTTAGACCAACATAACTCCTTATACGTATGTAAGGTCTGGGAACGAGACAAGCGGGCGCATTGCCTACTTACGATCGATAAACAATGGACTGGGGACCAGGAGAAATAGATCTCGCGTACGCGCTGCCATTGCGTCATCAAAAAGTCACAATGCAAGTTAATAATGCTTTCAGTCATGTGGTACATATTAAATGCCTGTGTAACCGCATGGCTTCGTGTTGAATACACCCAATAGGTTCTCAACATTCAATCATAGATATTATACAACTACAATATCTATGGTACAATGCACTAAGAAGGATATCACGCCACAGCAGCCGGTACCTTCCACTTTTGACCAAATGAACATCTGCTTCTGAACTTAAACTGTGCGTACGCTACGTTCGGAAATCGCTCTTACTTCGTCCTACATCAATGCTAGTCAGACTCGCAAGTCAGACCTACTTCGTTATCCAAAGGCCGATAAACAAAAGAGGAGACCTGGTCCCTAGTCCATTGTTTATCGGCCTTTCAATAACGAAGTAGGTCTAGGTAGTAGCCATTGCGTTGGTTAGGTGACTTGCCAAACTTGGAGATTAGACACGAAGCCGCTCGTGACAGTCAAAGATGAGGAGGGGAGGGTAACGAACTCATCATACCTTTTTATTAAACACGTACGCTGTATTTCGTTGCGCAACCCAACCGAGGGCTCGAAACAGTTCAAGATTCGGATATGTTAATCGCACACAGACACTATGCTCACCGTCCATCTCTTGATCTTTCAAGCTACAGGAGTGTTAGTTGACGTAGCAACAG